>BSBK01002447.1:0-600000 GCA_027943335.1 Chamaecyparis obtusa | reverse complement strand
GCCTATGGATTGTTGTCATATTTTGTTGGGTAGACCTTGGAAATATGATAGACATGCTATATATGATGGGAGATTGCATAAATATGCTATTTGGGATGATGGAAGAAGATAAGTCTTATTACCTTTGATTGAAGAACTTGTTAGTAATGTTTTCACATCTGTGAAAGTTTTCTTGATGTAAGGAAGAAATTTTGATAAGTATTTGAAGAAGAATGACGTATGTTTTACTGTGATTCCTAACAAACCGAGTAAGAAAACACTAGAGGATAGTGTCCCTGAGGAGATTGATAAGTTAATCACCAATTATAGTGAAATTATTTCTAATAATGTACTTGATGGTTTCCTAGCAAAGAGAAGCATTGATCATTGCATGGATCTAATCCCTAGAGCTAGTTTACCGAATAAGGCACCACATCAGTTGACACCTACCGAGAATCAAGAATTGAACTGACAGATATTATAATTATTGTAGAAAGGTTTGATCAGAGAAAGTTTGAGTCCTTGTGTAGTACCTTCTGTATTAGCACCTAAGAAGAATGGAGAATGGTGAATGTGTACTGATTCCAGAGTAATTAACAAGATAATAGTGAAATATAGGTTTCCTATACCAAGAATGGATGACATAGTGGACAGTTTGACTGGAGCAAAGTATTTTACCAAAATTGATATGAAAAGTGGGTATCATCAAATCAAAATTAGAGATGGTGATGAGTGGAAGACTACTTTCAAGACAAAAGAAGGTTTTTATGAGTGGTTGGTTCTGCCTTTTGGTTTAACTAATGCACCGAGTACTTTTATGAGGTTGATGAATGAAGTTTTTAGGAAATTCTTGGGTAAGTTTGTGATTGTATACCTAGATGATATTTTGATATTCAGTAAGACCAGAGAAGAACATTTGTTGCATGTTAAACAAGTATTGTAGAGATTGAAAGAGGAATTTTTTTTGATAAATCTAAAAAAGTGTTCATTCATGAAAGAGGAGATTATGTATTTGGGATTTGTGATTTCAGTTGATGGTTTGAAGATGGATCCTAAAAAGGTTGAAGCTATTTTGAATTGGCCTACACCTGAGAATGCTAGTGAGATAAGATCATTTCATGGTTTGGCAAGTTTTAACCAAAAGTTCATTAGGAATTTTAGTTCAATTTTATGCTATGACTAAGACTATGAGAGGAGATAAAAGAGAATTCAAGTGGACACATGGAGTTGATAAGAGTTTTGAGACTCTGAAGTAGGAGGTTGTTGAATTGCCTGATTTCAATAAGGTATTTCAAGTGGAATGTGATGTAAGTAGAAGTACAATTGGAGTTGTGTTGAGTCAAGAAGGTAAACCTGTTGCTTTCTTTAGTGAAAAGTTGAATGATGCAAAAAGGAAATACTCTATGTATGATCAAGAAATATATGCTATTGTTCAAGCACTAAAGAAATGGAGACATT
Source organism: Chamaecyparis obtusa (assembly GCA_027943335.1). NCBI lineage: Eukaryota > Viridiplantae > Streptophyta > Pinopsida > Cupressales > Cupressaceae > Chamaecyparis > Chamaecyparis obtusa. The sequence goes on along the minus strand of BSBK01002447.1, from coordinate 598,563 downwards.
ATTTGATACCAAGTGAATTTGTGTTGTATACCAGTGATAAGGCTTTATAGTATTTAGGTAGTCAAAATAAGTTGAGTCAGAGACATATGAAATGGGTTGAGTATTTGCAAAGTTATACATTTGTGATAAAGCATAACAGTAGAGTCACCAAATAAGTTGCTAATGCATTGAGTAGAAGAAGATCTTTGATGACCGAGATGAAAATTGAAGTTCTTGGCTTTGATGACATGAGAGATTCTTATGAATTTGATCCTAATTTTTTTGAGCCATGGAGAAAATGTATAGCACCTATTCAAGATCAACTGAGTACTAAATAGGAAGAATATTTCATTCAAGAAGGTATGTTGTTTAAATGTATTCAGTTGTGTATACCGAGAGGACCAATGGGAACTAATTTGATAAAAGAGAAACATAGTAGTGGTTTGGCTGGACATTTTGGTGTTGATAAGACATTGAATTTTATTAAGGAGAAATAATTTTGGCCACAGTTGTATAAACATGTTCATAAATTTTTTAAAAGTAGTGGAATTTGTCAAGTTGCAAAAGGAGTAAGTCAGAATACTAGATTGTACACCAATTTCTATTCTTGAGAAACCTTGGATTGATATCAGTATGGATTTTGTTCTTGGCTTACCGAAGATAGTAAGAGGTAATGATTCTATATTTTTTGTTGTGGATAGATTTTCTAAAATGGCACATTTTATACCTTGTAGAAAGACATCAAATATAGTACATATAGAAGATGTTTTCTTTAAGGAAATTGTCAGATTGCATGGATTACTGAGGATTATTATCTCTGACCGAGATAGTAAATTTGTTGGATACTTTTGGAAGACCCTTTGGAGAAAATTTGGTACCGAGTTGAAATATAGTTCTACATTTCACCCATAGACCGATGGACAAACAGAAGTTGTGACTAGAAGCTTGGGAAATCTTTTGATATGTTTAGTTGGAGACACACTGAGTAATTGGGATTCTATGTTGGTACAAGAAGAGTTTGTGGACAATAATTTAGTGAATAGAAGTACTAAAAAAACACCTTTTGAGATTGTAAATGGCATACAACCAAGAGGTATATCAAATTTGAGAGATATTGTTGATTAAAGAAAGAGAGTTGTTGAAGGAGTAAATTTTTCTTAGTACATGAAGACATTGCATGAGGATGTGAAATATAAGTTGGAGAAAAGTAATTAGAAATAAAAAGACAGAGCTGATAGATCAAGAAGACATAAGACTTTTGTAGTCAGTGATGAAGTAATTGTTGGAAAAATGGTCAGTGCTCCCCTCAAGATTCGTGACATGGCTTAACCACCTCCTTTGTCTTCTATAAGTCTATTGGTTGTATCGTTCATTAACAGGTTGATCTTTTGGTGCAATAGAAACCACTACTTGTACCAAGTGGTATCAAAGCTTGGTCACAGGTTCCAATCCCCTCGGGTAATGCTGAGGGGGAGATTGTTGGAAAAATGGTCAGTGCTCCACTCGGGATTCGTGATATGGCTTAACCACCTCATGTGTCTTCTATAAGTCTAGTGGTTGTATCAGTCATTAACAAGTTGATCTTTTGGTGCAACGAAAACCACTACTTGTAATAGTAATGGTTCATTTGAAGAAAGGTAGATTTCCTATTGGAACATATGGGAAGCTGAAAATGAATAAGTTTGGACCTTGTAAGATTTTGAAGAGATTTGACAGTGGAAATTCTTATGAGATTGAGTTACCTGATGACATGGACATATCACCTATTTTCAACATTATTGATTTGTATGAGTATCATGATTCAAATGAAGAAATGACAGTACTGAAGGATTATCCTAAGAAATAGATAGAAGAAGTTGAGCATATTTTGGAGCAAAGAATTGGTAGAAGTACAAGAGGTAAACAATATACGAAATATCTGGTAAAGTGGAAAAATAGACCGATTGAAGATAGTGCATTGATTTCACAATCTAATTTGGATGCAAGTTGGATCATACCTGTTTCATGATTCAGAGAATCATTTCAAATAACCCCAAGTGTCTAATGCAGGAGCATCTCAGGTCCTTGGCAATCCTGTGTCACCAAAAATATGTTTGTATTTTCTTGTGTTGCTTGGTTCCTACTTTGACTGAGTTGGTTCGGTGTTGCTTGGTTTCCTTTGTTTATCAGTGTTGGTTGGTTATCTCTCTGGTGCTTGATAAATTTCTCTGGTGCTTGGTGATGCTTGTCTAGCACTCGGTTATCCTTGCTTACCGAGTTTTTTATTTTAGTTTCCTATTGAGGCGGACTCTTGCAATTAATTTTGGTCGCAGATTTAATGATGGTATCTATCATTGGGAAGCATGTGGACCTAGATCTAGTCATTCCTTCTATTGATGATGGATCTAAAGGTCAACTTGATTCAATAGCCTCTTGTATAAATGTAGTTATTTGGTTAAAGTTCAGAGTTAGTTTTGGAGTAAGTTTTGATATAAGATAGAAGCTAGAAGATTAGAGATTATTGGTAGATCCTCACATGTTGGAGGATTTATGTACTTAATTGTAATATTTGGCCTAAACCAGGAAGGCCTTATAGCCTGACATTTATGAATAAAATTGAAGATAATATATGAAAGATATATGCATTCTCTCTCTCACTTGTGTGTTTGTTGCTTGCGCGTGTGATCTCTGCAAGGTGGATCTGGTTAGGGTGTGCCTTTGGCACCTCTCCCCATCCCCCCCCTTGCATCATTATGAGTCTACTTAATTTCCATGTGATTTTATTCTCAACTTATCTAATTTTATTTAAAAATAACCGATTTATGGGTTAATCAATTATTTAGTCAAACTTTATCCAAAATTATATTATTAATTTTGACAATTCAATTTTAATCAAACAAAATAAATATTCAGTCGATTATTTTTAGAATTTTTTATTAATTGTCAAATAAACAATATTAATTAAGAATAATTTTAATTAAATCTAATTGAAGTATTAAGTGGATAAATTAAGTTTAATTAATTAAATATTCAACATATTCAATCAATTGCACTTAGGATAAATAAAATAATATCATTTATCACCAAATAATATTTAATTAGGAATAATTAGGATAGACCCCGATGCATATTTGTGATAAAATTGATTAAGGTTTTGATTATTTGAGGTACAGATGGGCCTTAGGTTAGAAATTTAGGGTCAATTTTGATTGATTTGTTGATGTAGGAGGTTAATGGAACTGAAGCCCAATTTTGGGGTATTACATTTTGCCCCTCTTTGAATTACTGTGTGAAGCATAGTGGTTCAAAGATAAATCTATTTGATGGGATCCAGACTCAGTTATGTGATGGAGAAACTGATCCTAGTTTGATTGACCGATTCTAAGAAAGAAACCGATTGGAAGATTTGAAGAGATTGATTCAAGTCCTGATTGACCAAAGAATCGAGGTGATGTCAACAATAACAACTCTGAACCTGTGATTACGAAGAAGTGATAAAGCACCTGATTCTAAACCTATGATTATGAGGAATTGAATATCTTGACTCCAGACCTTCTTGTCCAAAGGAATCGAAAGGATACAAACTCTAAACCCTTCAGTTACAAAGAATCAAGGAGATAACACAACTGAATTGATGGTTACGAAGAGCTGATACAGTTTACAAGATTAAGATAATACTAGATTGATATGGATGTCAATGAATCTGATATGCTCAAAGTGATATGCCCCAAGTGACGAGGACTTTGATGAGGTCAGCATTTAGACTTTCTTGTTGTCTTGATTGGTGAAGAAGATTTGATTGATAGATTTGATTAATGATGTGTAATACCATGCCCCCTTCAGGATTAAAATTGAAATCTAGCAAGAAAACAAGTTTGAATTGATATGTAGTAATGTGATCGACTATAGAAGTGGTTGTATACATCCGAGAATGCATTCTACATCATTAAGAAGTCTCGTTGACCAAGTTTGACCATGGGTTGACCATGGTTGATCAAGTTGAAATTTTGAAAATGTGATGTTATATGATCAAATAGGTTGAATGATGGATTCTTGTGATATCATGAAAGTCGATTATGCAAGTAGTCAGCCGTCTTGGGTCCAAAATTTTAAAATGCATTTTTGACAAGTAAAATGATGTCAGCTTTTGATTTTGATCCTGAAAGTGGATTTAGGACGTCAAAATTAGCTACTGGTGCTATTTTCATGCAAATCGAAGCACTTTGAAATATTAGGTCAAAACCTATATAAGGCCAAAAGGGGTCATTTTCAAATCATTTTCACCATTGACTTTTGAGATTTTACGGAGCCCTCTGAGAACAAAAATGGTGGTCCCTATGTCTTCACATTGATTCAAGTGTTCTCATTGATTTTAGCAGCCTCGGCAGTACGGGAACTCGATAAGTGGACCTCTGAACACCTCTTAGTATTTAATTTGCATGTGTTTTTCTTGATTTTTAGGATGTTTTAGCCATTTTTTAGAATGTTTACTTTATCAAATTTCATGCATTGGGCATCGATTTGGATCAAGTTACTAATATTTCTTTCACTTTTATGCTTGCAGGTTAGGTATCCTGACATCCATATCTGAGGTTTACATCCTGCCACGCGGAGGCTTTGCATTTCACTCCATGATCTGCTTAGAGTACATCTAGCCACTTTTGGATTTGAGCACTTGATAGCATTGCCTAAGATTAGGGTGAATTATGAGTTGACTACAGTGTTGATTGAGAGGTTCCACTCAGAGACACAGACGTTCCATCTACCCGCATGAGAGATCACCATCACACTTGAGGATGTATACTGCATCCTCTGGATCCCATTCCATGGTCCCCACCTTGACTACCTTAGCTCAAGAAATATAGGTCTGCAGGTGTTTCATATTATATTTGGGGCAGATGAGAAGATCGCCTAGCAGATCCCCTAGGAGGCACTAGTGCAGAGGTACTGGTAGATGCTCCGTCTAGAGTGTATCATTACTAGGATTATAGGGGGAGTTATCACATCTAACCATCAGCTGAACGGTTTCTTGATGGGGTGAGCTCTCATGGTACAATGATTGATGGCACATCCAGCTGAGTCTGGGTGGGGATAGTGCCTACTAGAAAACATTTTCTCTGAGATGCTTGAGGCAGTATATCATGAGGGTAAGACCTTCACCTCTAGAGTTATACTTTTATAGATCTAGGCATCAAAGAACATCCCTATCTGTAGGCCCATATGCGGAGATGAGAGGCAGCCACAACAACCTCTTATATATAAGTACAATGGCTATGTTACATAGACTAGGATGGGATAGAGAGAGTACTGGAGGAGAGTGCTCGATGACATGACAAAGGTCATATGGCAGCCATACTTACAGATCGAGGCATGGCCCACTACTAGGGAATAATTCAGCTATTTCTATCAAAGTTGCATATTGATTGGTTGATCGAATAGTATCTTGGAGAGGTTTTTTATTACACAGGTATTGAGGCAATATGGCCTCATACAAGATGTATTGCAAGAGTTCACCTTGTACGCCTGACAGGTACGAGAGATGGGACTTGGTTGGGACCTATGACTGTCCTATGTGATATGCATGCAGGAGTACAATGACCTTCAGAGCCATGATTGGGACTACAGGGTACAAGTGGTCGACATTGGGGTTATTGATGTGTACAAGTCTCATCTAGCAGAGTATCCCTTCTAGTGATTCTCTAATCCTATAGAGCCTATTCCTACCATGGAGGAGGTGGATGACATGACAGGTGCACCTCAGGGCAAGGGAAAGAGGAGGAGGGACATATAGATCCGAGTGGCACAATAGGTTCCTCTAGTGCAAAGAGCAATGGGTGCCCTAACACAACATATACCCAACATTAGGCTTGCCCTGAGACCATAAGCAGTTCCATTGGTGAGGCCTTCAGTTTTGTAGAGGAGGTATACCATGGGTGAGGGTGAGACACTAGGTGCCGTGGGTGGCACAATAACAATAGAGGAGGTGTTGGGAGTTGACCAGGATGTTCCCATGGGTGAAGTAGAGGGAGCACCCAATTTTGATCTTGGAGCAAAGATTAGACATTGTAAGGTGAGGGTACAGGTGGGAGGCAAAGATGAGGTGATAGGAGGAGGAGAGGAGGACGTAGCGAAGGAGGCCCACCCAGGATTGAGGCAGACACCACAAGATGTGATATGTCATGTCTACCACTAGATTAGGGATCTTAGAGCCTAGAGACTCTCTCTGGAGGTTAGAGTCATGGAGTAGGACAAGTAGTTGTGGGAGTCTCAAGTAGAAACTCAAAACCTTCAAGAAAAGATAGTACACCAAACTAGCAAGGAGACATATTATGTGTTAGCATATTTTGTGGTTGTGCCACCAGGCCAGAGGGTCACATCATACTCTAATTACATGCTAGGGTTAGAGGGAGTGAGGGAACCATAGACAGATCCACCACCAAATGTCCTAGCTAGAGGAGGAGCGACACTTGATGTAGAGGATCAGGCGAACAGTTGATAATATAGTCGTCACCTCATTTTTTACCATTTTTGTTGTACTGATAGCTCATTGTAGCTCATTCATTGTATTGTATGCACATTTTGCTCTCATATGTACTGTAGCTTTTTGTGATACACTCCATGTACTATTTTGAAACATACACACACACACACACACACACACACACATATATATATATATATGAGATCTTTTGGTTGCACTTCATAGAACTTTTTATTTCGGTTTATGATGTTGTTCATCATGTGATGCAAATGTATGCAATTTTTAATTTTCTTTGTGAATGTATGTATGGTTATTTAATATGGATGCAATGATGAATGTTGTATGAAACATGAAAATACATTTGTTTATTATGGTTATTGTTGAAAATTAAAGAAATGTATGCATGCAATGGATGGATGAAATGATTATGAAAATGTAATGATGTTATATGTAAATGGAGCGATACACATGATGTTTTTGTAGGTACATGAAGAGTTTAAGTGCTCAACATCAACTCAAGGTGGTGAATTCTTTCTTTTCATTTGAAGAGACCTTCACATTATCCTTGGTCCTTTGATGTGTTAAGTACAAATTGGAGAATCATTAAATGCTACGCTAAATCCAAATCATGAAAGACATGCAACCAAACAAAATGCAAGACACAAATGAAATTCACCCCTAGGACTTAGTCACTGATCCTTTGTCATTATTTTTCATCACTAAATATTTTAGGTAACACTGGATTTCAATAAAATGTTCACTGGTTAGGAAACTATCAACATATGAATATTGACTTTTAGTCGGATTTGGCAGATTAGATATAAGCACAAAGGCACAAGAGTCAGGGTGACTTGAATATCATATCCATTTTGATTTAGCAATTTGTATAAGCATTAGAGCATAAACACTATGATGGCCTGAATATGCCTTGCATACAAACACGCCAAGGATTTGAGAGATCATTCTTGTTCCCATGTGAGTTACCCACAGTGGCCCTTTGTCATTCACATCCTTGGGTAACATCTCATTTCATAGTAGGAGTAAGAAATCACTCAAAATAAAAAGTTATACCTAACTTATCTAAAGCTTCTGGGTATCAAAGGTTGAGGTACACATGGCAATCCAATTGTAATGAAGGCACTTATAATGGACACCAATTCAATCCAGAGTTTCCAAAGTAGATTTTTACTTACACACAGAAAAAAAGAAAAAGAAAAAGAGGATGCCCCTATCCTTTCCATTTTAGATCCATGAAGGACATCATTAATGAGCTCAAGGGACACACTAATGAAAAAATCTTATGTGAAACAGTCAGCATACAAAGAGATTTTAGCAAGTATCAAAGATTGGTTTGTTTATAGTGTTGTAGTTTTCTTGTGTTGGTATTAGTTGCAAAATTCCTTTTCTAGTAGGGAGATAGACAAACTGACTTGGATAAAGCATTGAAGGACATTGACTGGATATGACTCGTCTGAGGTATTGAGGACCATAGGATATCACTATGATTTCCCCCAAGTTGTAAACATTGATTAGGTTCTAACTCTTTGTTGCTTGGTGCACAAACCAACTTTATTGGATTGAAAGATATATACAAACTAAAATAGGACAAAAAGCTGGGAAATTACCAAGATTTCTTTAATAGATGGATCATTTTGTTCAAGTGGCACCCATTTACCAGGTTTTCACCATCTTGGAAGAGATTTTATTTTTGCTACCAAGGTTCCTGTTTACCAGGTTTTCAACAAGGCATTTTTCTTTTTTTCTTCTTTTTTTGTATTTTTCACTTTTCAATTTTTTTTATTTTTTTGTGTTTCCATTTTTTATTTATTTTTTTGGACCGTCAAGGCACCTATTGCTAGGTTTTCACCGAGATGACCATTTTTTTCAAGACTTTTTCTAATTTTTAGTTTCTTTTTCAGGACATTTTCCACATACTAAATGTCTATGTGTAGATTTTCTTCAGATGAAGAATATTGATCGGTTCTCAGAGCTGTTCTCCTTCATTCCTTGAGAGTTGATAGGCTCCTAAGCCAAAAGAAGCAGTAACAAAAAAGGGGCCCAACAAGCTAGGTTCAAACATTCCTTTGCATTCTTGATGGGATTGATTTTTAGTGTTCTCTGTCAAGACTAGATCACCGACTTGAAATTCTATTTGTCTGACCTTCTTGTTTTATCCTCTAGACATCCATTTCTAATATACTCTGAGATGATGATCCGTAGATTTCTTGTGCTCATCTAGTAGTTCAAGTTCTTGTAACCTAGACACTATGTAATCATCATCGGTTAGTAGACCATGCATTCTAATCCTAAGAGATGGGATTTCAACCTCTATAGGTCGTACCACTTCAGTCCCATATACTAAAGCAAAGGGAGTAGCCCTAGTGGGAATTCTAATGCTTGTTCTGTAAGCCTAGAGAGCTAGATTTATCATCAGATGCCAATCTCTCAATATTTTGTTGACTATGCGGTGCAAGATTTTCAATAAGTTCTTATTGGATGCTTCAGCTTGTGCATTTCCCTGTGGATAGTAAATAGACAACCAATGTTGAGTGATCTTGAATTTAGAACATAAGGAATCTAGGTCCTTATTTTTGAATTGGCCTCCATCATCAGTAATAATGGAGTGTGGGATACCATACCAGCAAATGATGTAATTCAGGATGAACATAGAAATTTGTTTGTTAGTTGCATGTGTCAAAGGAACTACTTCAACCCATTTTGTAAAGTAATTAGTTGATGTGATTATATGAGTATGACCATTTGATGAATGTGAATATATGGCATCTATGAGATCAAATGCCCATTGTTGAAAAGGCCATTGTGTTGTAAATAGAATCAAATCTCTACCTGGCATGTGAATTAAGTTACCATGGACTTGGCATTTCTTACAATTCTTAGCATATTTCATGGCCTCTTTCTCTATATCTAGCCAATAGTACCCCTTCCTAATGATTTTTTGAGCTAATGTAAAACCATTGGAATGTGACCCACAAATACCTTCGCGGACTTCCTCTAATGCGCATTTTGACTCTTCTCATTCTAAACATCTAAGGAGTGTACCATCCAGACTTCATTTGTATAGATCATTACCAATGATGACATACCATGACACATTTCAAATAAGGTAACATTTTTCATGATGGTTAAGGGTATCAGAAATGACTTGGTCTCGAAGGTAGGAATAGATAGTATTGTAGTATGAGCAATCATGACCAACAACAGTGCAAATCATGCGGGTTTTTGGAAATCATAGGTAGGGAATGACAGTACTTCCACTAGGAACTCGTAGCATAGCTCATGTTTGGTTTGTTGTAGTAAAGATGATAGTGTAGCCATAGCATCAGCTACTTTGTTTTCCATTCTTGGTATCTATTCGAACATGATAGAAATGAAGTATTTCTTGAGATCATCTACCATCTGTTTGTATGGAATCAGCTTCTCATCCTTTATTTGATACACATCATTAACTTGGTGAATGACCATTTGAGAGTCTCCATGAATGTGTAGTTTTGTCACTCTCCATTCTAGTGCCAATTTCATTCCATTTAACAGAGCTTCATATTCTGCTATCACTAGTAAATTTCAGCTTGATTTTTGACGACGATTAGTCAATTTTTTGATGCAAATTGGTTGACCAAATGACCATTATTATTGTTGAACTATCTGCATCGATTATTTGACACATTATATGTTTGTTGCATATTCGACCATTATAGTTGTCAAACTATCAACTGATCCAACATTGAAATAATCACTTCAATATGGAAGAATGTCTGACATATCTTTCATATTTTTTGACCAATGTTGGTTGAAATAATCATATAATGTTGGTTTAAATAATCATAAATAGCCGACATATCTTTTTGCATTTTCGACCACATATGGTCAAAAAATTGATCAAAGAAATATGTTGACTATATAGCATTGTAGTCAAACTTAAGGTAGTGTCGTCAAAATTGTTGTCAAAATATTGATGACGGATGGTCGGAGAATTCGTCGAGAGTATAGCATTCTCATTGAATGTACAGTCTTTGTTCGAAAAATCAACTTAGTTTTTTTAATATATATTATGAAATCTATTAATATATTACAGTAATTTATGGGTGCCATCTATATGTGATTTGGCTATTATGGGTGCCATCGAATGTTTTCTTCATGTTTCAGTATGTTTTTATTTTATCTCTTTCTATATTCAAGGTCCTAAGCCTTTCAAAACTCTTCTTACCTTAGTCAAATACATATTCATGTTAAATGGAATAGTCATATTCCTTCCGTTATTAATGGTCATTTGGTTGACCAATTTGCATCATAAAATCAACTAATCATCGTCGAAATCAAGCTAAAGTTTACTAGTGACAATTTTGATGGGATTTTTTGTCATCTTGTTGGTAATGTTCTATGTTCCACAATGACGAGGATGTTCCCATGTTCTCTCTACCCATTTTCATGTTAATATCCTATTCAAATATAATTTAATGATTTTGGAAGAACTGGGGCATCTCTTCTAAATTGGGCATTGTAGTATGCAAATGTTGGATTTAATTTGTTATTTTTTCCTTTAACAATGTGATTTGTAGATATATATTTGTGTAATGTTTTTGGGTATTGTCAATATAGACATTTGACCATAGAGTTCACTTAGTATCTACGTTCTCCTTTCTTTGTGTGCTATTTCTTATGCCACTGGAAGGCAAGGTAGTAAGGTGATATTGTGATTTATAGAGAGTTGTTTTCGCTATAAATTTAAATTTAAAAAATTGTTGGCAAACTATGGCCTAGAAAACAGCTCATGGAATGTGTTTTTCAAAAGTTTTTTATATATGGAGACTACTTTAATTGTTTTTGTTGCCAAATATATTTACTAATGCAATTATTTTTGAGTTTTCTTATGATGGAATTTGGTGATAAACTAACCATAATCCTATTAATGTACTTCTTTCATGTTTGGAGATTGGAATTCAAAATTCAATTGATGATATCAGAGCTTCATGTCCAATTCAGCCATATTACTGACCTTGTGGCTTATTCCATTATATTGTGTTAGTTTCTCTATGCATTATAAAATGTTAAATCTTCTTGTAACTAGTTGTCAATAAATCATAAACATCATACCCAAGTACAAGATAAAGTAGATATTTATATCTCCTAGTCTCTATGTATCATATTGTTGCCCCACTTTTGTATCTCCTATTTATATCTCCTAGATAGGTGGTCTTTATCGACTAATCCCATTATGCTTATTTTTGTTTTTAAGCTGAGTTGGTTTTTAATTTCACCCTAGGAATGGGTAAGTTATAGTTCCTAATTCAATAAAGACTGTATTTCTTTCAGTTCTGAATGATGGTATTCATATGGATGTAAAGCTCTAAAATAACATTTTTTCCCCTTTGTCAGAAAATTGAAAATCGTCTTCTCCTTGGTGGGTTCCGACCCATGAAGGTAATTTTCTGCAGGAAGAGAACATAGCAATCATCAAGAACATAGATAAAGCCTGGAGAGTGAGATTCTTGGATTAAGAACGAGTAGGGTCCAGAAAAGTAGCTTGGAAAAGTGGCTATAATGAACTTCTCCGCTTGCAGAGTTTTTCTTACAGAAGTAGTTTTCCGAAGGATAGCAGAAAGTGTATGAGAGATTCCCGAAAGCCAAATGCCTATATTTTGAGGAAATAAGATTGAGTCCCTGCAGTGGATAAAATGGTCTCAGAATATGAGAAAGTGAGTAAGAGACCTTTTTCAGAGAATCAATTTTTAGCTTCTTCCTTATCGAAAAATCACTTGAGAAGGTCAGTTTTCGAGAAGCGACAACTTGTGAAGAAATAAGAATAAGAAATCACAGGGATGGAATGATCTATTATGGTGAAGATAGCCCACTTTGATATCTAAAATAAATTGCTAAAGAAATAGGTCAGTTGTAGATTTTTGTAAAATCACTCCTCAACTTCTCCACAGTCAGGTTTCTACCTTCGAAGTGAGTTTTCTGACAAAGGCGTTGAATTGAGAGAAGTGAAAAAGTAAAAATCCATTGTGTCAAATAAGTTACCATTACAGCTACTTCAAATGGGTAAAAGTGATTTCTAAAGGCCATTAATAAGATGCATTTAATTCAAATCTTAATGTTAGAAATTTAACGGATATTTTTGAAAATCTCTCATTTGTGTGGTGCGAGATATGGAAAGTAACGGTAAGGAAATAGGATTTTTATAAAAAGACCCAAGCGATCAATCAAAAATTACTATTTGTTCACATCTTTCTCATATGCCTTTTATTCCTCTTGATTTCATAAATCATCTGCCGACATTCTGCAAAGCTTCTTAGCAGTAAATCAAGAGTAGAATCAGAAGCTATGGCCACCAGATTCTTGGGTTTTTATGGGATGAATAGGATTACATCTAAATGGCATAATTTGATAGATACATCCCTCATATTCTATGATCTTGGTAATCTACATAGAAGATTGAATGAATAAAATCTCCACCCCATGACGTAGAAGCTCAAAGGTAGCGGTTTGGTTGAAGCCGTTGGATTTCCTGTTGCAGTACAAGCCCCTGAACTTATCTGGGAATGCATAACTAGATTCAACCCAGATATAATATAGATTTTTCTGCTAGACACCATAGTACTCATCTCCATCGATAGAGAGTCCGTGCAGAACAACCTCTGTATTCCAGATCGAGCGGAATTTTCAAATCTGAACTTCTCGATCGCAATTTCAGAATATAATGAGAAGAAGATGAGGTTGAGGAAAGAGATCATGAACTCATGGTTTTAGAAGGCCAGAATCATAAAGGGAAAAGTGCCAAAGATACTTTTCAAGATAGATTTTAAGGCCGAGATCATCGACATCCTTGTGCTCCTTCACAGAATAAAAGGTGAAAGTGACACATTGAATTTCATAGAGCACTACTTCTTGGTCTAGGTAATATGTGTCAAGCACCATTATATAGACTGGGCTCAAGTGGTAAGTGAAAATCTATCCAATGCCTTGAGTCTCACCAAGTACCAAAACAAATTTTATATGTCTTCCTTTTTTATCTATGTTTTCGCTACATTGCAAGTATGGCCAGGACTCCCTAGGCTAGAAGAATATTTAGATGATGTGAAAATTTATGATTTCTTCCCTCATTTGAAATTACAAAATAGCTATGTTGAGTTCATTAGATTTAATGACTCATTTACAATGAGGGTGTGCAGAGAGTTACAAGGATGCCCAGAATGGAGATTCTCACCAGAGGCCATGGGATTCATCACCCAATTTGGGAGTTTCTTCATTCAATTTTCTAGTTTCTCATACCTTCATCTTGCAGGTTTTAATGATTTTCTCATGAAGCTACCAAAGTACCCTGATGATATCATTGTTCTCATAGAGGTGATCCTACAAATATTGTGAGTGAACCTGATCAGTGCAAAAATTAAGAAAAAAGGCTATGAATTCCCTGTCACCATTGGAGCATACAACTATGCATCGAGATCAAATGCTAAGAATGTGTTGAAGAGGTTTGAGAATAGATATAAGCTAGAAATGTATGAAGTATTGAGGCCTTAATTTGATCCAGTAAGTTATGCCAAAAACCATCTATAGATTGGCACTGTGGTTAGGCACATCCCTGAAATCAAAGATTATTGGGCAAATTGCAAGGATGAGCTAGAGAGCAGAGAGAGATTTTACTCCAAGTTGACTATTGAACAAATCAAGTTGTTCAATGTCAACATTAATGTTGAGGACATTTGTTATGATGGAGAACACATGTATAGTGACACATATAGAGATCAGATCAAGTCCTATCCTACGAGCTCAGAACCAATTCAAGGTCAAGCTATAGAAGATTTGGAGACCTTAATAGCTAGAGTCATTAAGAGAACTGATAAGTGGGTTTAGTGGATGATGGGAAGGAGAAAGAGATCCAGGAAGCCTACTCCTCAACAAGCTCTTGCAGTCAAGCCGGCAAGTGCTCCTGCATCCTCCTCTTTACCAACATCATCTTTAGCCAAAGGACCAGCTCAACCAGTGGGTGGAGATGATGAACCACCCGAAAAAGAGATTCCAATTGAGAAGAATTGTGGAGAAGGTTCATCTCTAGTCATCGGTTTGAATGAAGAAGCTGAAGTTGAGAAATCTAACAAGTTAGTGGAAGAAACTATTGGAGCAACGGAACTAGAGAAGAAAGTGTTGGAAATATAAGTGGGAAAGTAATACTAAGGGGGGGGGGGGGTGAATCAGATATTACCTACTTTACCCTTTTCAATAAGATAAAACTTTATGCATGATATAGACATAACTTGATCATTGTAAGCAACTAAACATAGTAAGAAGCATACATGAAATCACTCATGACACCATGATTTTGGTAACCCAGAAACCCTTGAAAGGTAAAATTGGGGTGGGGATGACACCCACAAATCTTCACTACTACAGTAATAATTTTTTCCTGTTAAGGCTTACAAAATGTGATCAATTCATGATCTACCCTATGAAAGGTCTGCTCTGTTAAAAGCTAAAAGACTTATTATAGTCTACCTTGTTAAAGGATTTATAAACTTACAAAAAAGTAAGCACTTGGTAAAGAGATTACATAAAGTCTGTTAAGACTACTCGGTTAAGAGATTTACCTTGATACACTACTTAGCTCGGTCACTGGACTCTGTCTGAATACTTAACTATTCTGAGTATACCTCTTTGATCATTCTCTCATACTCATTCAATCTCAATATCTCTTTTTCTCTCTGATTCATACACTTCTCTTGGTTTAGATCTTGACCTTATATAATAACAAAAATGTTTTACCGATTCAAGATCTACGGTGCTGATTTATTTCTATTGCTGCTTAAGCTATACAATTTTCTAATTGGCTCTAGGAATTACATAGGGATCAATGATTATAAGATGGATGTGTAATTTCCTTTGTAATTACCTCAAAAAACAAAATAAAAAACACCAATATCACCAAAAATGGTTTACCTCGATCATTGTGCCATTTCAAACTTGTATGTCACTCCTGGCTAACTCGGCAAAAGTTATTCCTGGCACTCGATAATCATTGATATATGTAACTTGGAAAAAACTATACTCGGCATATTACAAACACATAGTGACCATGACTTTACTTGGTAGTACTATTGCTTGGTAAGTATACAATATATAACTCAGCCTTTACAAGATGACTCGGTCACCGTGATGACCGACCATCATTGCCTAGACTCGATAATCATTGATATATGTAACTCGTCAAAAACTATACTCGGCATATTACAAACACATAGTGACCATGACTTTACTCGGTAGTACTATTGCTTCGTAAGTATACAGTATATAACTCGGCCTTTACAAGATGACTCAGTCATAGTGATGACCGACCATCATTTCCTAGATATATGACTAAGTGTGAAGCACTAATAGTCAACAATTTCTATAGAGATCTATAGCAAGCACAAGGAGGAACCATTGAGATACAAGGTGACACTCCTACTCAAGAGGTTCCTACCATTGTTGAGGTTTGTGATGATAGTAGTAGTTCAAAAACTGACAAGACAGATGAGCACTTGGGGTCTCCTCAAAAGGAAAAGAGCATTTATTCTCCGGTGGTTAATCCCTTCGCTTCCAAGCCTAAATCTTCCCCTCCTATTATCAAGAAATTATTTATTGAAGATTTGATTTCTGCAACAAAAGTTACAAGTGTAGAATCATGGCTCGAGAACACTCTGGAGTGGAAAAGAAAAAGGGTTGAGCAAGGTGCTCCTAGTGGTGAGATGTTCTCACAAGCGATGTAGTCAGGTTCAGCTGTAAGCAAGGCTAAGAAGACAAGGATGTTGACCACTCTTGGTCGAGATCCAAACAAAGGGCACCTTACTATGCAAATAGCCAATCTGCTAAAGGATGGAAAAATTGAAGATCTTACTACCTCGAACTTTGCACTCCAATCTTTGGACATGGGGCTCACCCGCCATGATACAAAATTAGACATGTGGAAGTCTAGTAACATCTTGATCAAGGAAGAGCTTGAAGAACTCAAAGTCACTAAGACTTGACTCAAGGTAGAGATCAAAGAAATGACTAACTTCATCAAGCAGTTGGTCACTCCTGTAGCAAGCCTACCCAGTTCTCTAACAATGTTTGATCCTGTTGTAGCCGAGAACCAAGCAATACTTGCCAAATTGCAAGAAGATAGACATTTCAGGCATATCGGCAGGAGGTGGATTGAATGACTTAAGTATGAAGGTCTGGTAGCCATCAAGTAGCTTGGGAATGTCTTTTTACATTTAGAGGTAGAGAAGGATTCTCTCAAAGGGCATATGAAGAAACTCACAGCAGAGAGGTTGAGATGTGAAGAGTGTATGGTGCTACTACATTGGCTGGTCATGATGAAGATTAAAGATGAAATCAAGGCCAACATATTGTAGAAAGGGGATGAACCTCTGATCGAATGGCTCCAAGAGGTAGAATTCAAAATGGAGATGATAATCAAGGTAGAGACGGGAATGAAGGCGACCGATGAGGAAGTCACCAAAGAGAAAAGTAAAAATTTTGTATATTTGACAGGTCTTCATTCTGAGTCTCAAGCTAGTAGAGATGGAAAGAGTCTGATTGGTATAACCAATATGCAGAAGTCATTCTTTGACTACTTGGACCAGCTTACAGAGTTGTCTGGGTCTCACCTTGATAGAATACATGATCTTCAACAACTTGGTGGATGCATATATAAAGCCATGGAGAAGACACAACCTTAAAAGGATGCTGCAAAATGCATAGAGAAAGATCATGCCCACTAGCTCATAAGATTGCAAAATGTTGACGTTCCTGATTTTGAAAGGATCATTCTGATTCTTGCAGCCGCCAAAGATCATAAGGCTAAGTTGGAGAAGGTGAAGAAGCCAGTGAAGAGAAAATAGCTTTCCCCTCTTTCTTTTTGATATACATTGTAAAATTAGTAAATGGCCACTTGTCATCTATTGACTTTGTAGAATACGAATCGATTCAATGGATTTTGTAACGACTTAATTCTTGAAGCCTATATGTAACACTTTGAAAATCAATGAAATCGTCAGCTAATTTTTGTTGTGAAATACATCTTGTTGAGGAGTCAATCTGGAATGTGTTTTGTCCCATTTATTTACTATTCTATGCTTTTGTAAGTTTGAATGTTTTTTTTCCTTAAGTTGGATTGAAATTACAAACATACGGAGTTGTGTTTCTACTCTTTAGTGCAATTAACCTACAGTGATTAGAGCATTTCTTGGAGGTTGGGAAAATACTTATATGTCATGTTTTAGATTAGATTCATCCATGTTGTTTCATTACATTTTCATTTATTCAAGTAGGATTCACTATTGAATTCCCACTAGCGTGAATTCATAAGTATTGTGAAATCACGAAGTTGGTTAGAGTTAGGATCAAAATATTTTCCTGGATTAGTTTCTCACCAAGGGCTAATATGGTTACCTCTTCTATTCTCTAGTCAAGAACATACCCCATTAGGATTTAGAGTAAACAAAATTCGTTTCATATCTTTCACATAAGGGAGTTGTACCTATTAAAATTTAGAGGGAAGTTAGTTGAATAGATAATAACATTCCAACTGTTCGTATTCACATTATTTCTTGAGAAGATTTTGGGCAAATAAAGAGTTAAATCCAAAAAGAACAATTTGTTTACCAACAAAATTTTAGCGACTCTTCTGGGGAGAGAAACAGTCGCTAGACCAAAATATTTGTAATGAGGAAAAATGATGTTACCTCATGAGAATGTGTTTCCTGTGGTTCAACCCGATCTTGGTTTTCAAGATGATCAAGAAGACATAGTTTCATCCCTGAATACTTTCACTTGGAGATATAGAAGAAATGCAGAGCATTAGAGTAATGTGAGTCAAGTTCTTGAACAAGAAGAAGCGAGAGTAGAAGCACTTGAAAGAGAAATTCAAAGAAGAAATCAATGCAGAGCCGAGAGTGAAACTAGGAAGAAAAACTAATTCAAAGCTCTGGATCAAAGAAGATTTCTTAGAAGTGCCAAGGGGCAAGGTGGAAAAGACCCTACATTCGAAAGACTCACAGAGCTTGTTTTTCCCATAATAGACTTACCTCGTCAGAAAGGTGACAAAAGAAGTAGGAGTAGACCACCTTCACCTCCCAAGACACAAACTTCATGGCCTATAGCTTGCCAAGTATTAAATCTACATGGAGTAGTTGCTCCTCTTGTTATTAATTTTCCTCAACATCCTGCACCCATAGTCATGATAGCTCCATGAGCCGCTGCAACTGGTCCGTTACATTTCGCAACATATCACCCACTCCCTTCAGGGTCTAGAAAGAACTTTCCTAAGTTCTTGGGAGATGGAAAATTTGTTGGCAATTTGGCTGAGTTAGATACTTTGATGTTTTCATTATGGAAACATATGATTTACATGAAGATCGCATATGATAGAGACCAAGTATGATAGAGCGCAAAGCAAAATTGTCTAAGTATGAGACAATGTTTTTTTCTAGTGTACTCAGAGATAGTTTTGATTAGCGATGACTATTGGAGTAAGTTCAGTGCTTGCACACTTGAACATAGATACTATGATGACTATAGAAGACTCACTTGAGAGCACAAGTTAGTCTGACATGTACGGAAGAAGTTATGATAGTTTTACCAAAGACAATGTCAAGCCGACAAGATAGTATATGAAGACAGAGTTGGTAAAGAGTTAAGGAATATTTTGTTTGTGAAAATAATGTCTTAACAATATAAAGGGATGACATCTGAGATGTTAACCCTTGGGTAAATATGTATTTTGTATAATAATTTTTTCAAGCTGACTGTAAGAGTTATTAGTCTTAATAACTTGTATAAATATGAGGCATTTTTAAATGCAAAACATACAAGTAATTGTAATGATATAGATGGTATAGAGAACATACAAGTGAAGAGATATTGATGCGAAGTTGTGAAAGAAAGAAAGAAATATAAGGTTATGTACCTTGCCATATTTTTTAATCAGTAATCATTGTACATTACTTGTTTGGGCAGTGGGCTCATCTAGTAATCATATTTTGCTTTACCAACTCTTAGCAGGGTTGAGGCTTCTAAAAAGGCCTAAAGTCCCTTAATCAGGACTGAGACACTATATGCATGTAATAGGCTCCTAACAGGGTCAACATCCTTAACTGGATACTTTTGATTAGTGGATCTTTGTGGGTACCATCCCCACCAGGGTTTTCCCTTGGCCAAGGTTTCCTCGAGAATAAATAACGTGTTATGAGTTCATTTGCTTTACTGTTATGCATATTCTTTAGTTTACTATGTTATGCATGTATCAAGTTAATCTGTTATATCTATATTTGGGCAAAAGTAAAAGTTTGTAGAATACTAATTCACCTCCCCCCCCCTCTCAGTATTCCCTATTTCTAACAATTGGTATCAGAGCCTAGTTACTCAAAAAAGAATCATTCAAGGAAAGCCTAGCAGCTTGAGTAAGATCTCTATGGATATAGATCAGCTACAAAAGAATCTTGATGAAGCTCTTGAATAGATTGATTTACTTACTAAAGAAAGAAATACTCTGAAAGGAAAATATGATGATGCAAAGAAACTCATTGAGAAACTGAAAAACAAGTTGGAAGATCTGAAATCAGAAAAGGAATCTATAATTCAAATTGAAGATTGTGATGACAACCTGGAAAAAGAAAATGAGATCCTTAAACATGAATTAAAGATAGAAAATTTGAAGTTAAGTCTGAAAGATGGAAATAGAAAGAATGAAGCAAATCTAAAATCTAAGAATGAAAACTTGAAGCTTGATAATGAAGATCTGAAATCTAAACTTTGTAAAGTGACATCTGAACTTGAGAAAATCAAATTGTAGTATGCTGAACTTGAGAAGTACAATACTATTGTAAAAGGTGAACTAACTCAATCTAAGCAGCAACTTGAGAGACTATATTCAACAAGTGAGAAGATTAATGAACAAATGTCTTATCAAAAACCATTCTATGAAAAAACTGGTCCTCTATTTAACTCATCTAAAGTAAATGAAGAGAGCAAGGAATCAGATTTGAAAGTATCTGAAAGCATAGATGAAAATAAATCTGATGAAACTGACAAATCTGAAGATACACCTAAGGAAGAAGAACCACCTAAACAAGAAGAGTCACCTAAAGGTATGCAAAGAGAATTTAAAGGTAGATGCTTTGTTTGTAATACTTTTGGTCATATGAAGAAAGATTGTACAGGTAAGCAATTTAAACCTCTTAATGGTTATTGTTATAATTATCATGGTTTTGGACATAGAGCTATTGAATGTAGAAAACCTAAATTTGTTGAGAATAATAATAGTAGTAGAATTTTTAGAAATAAAACCATGTAGATAAGAGACCTACTAAATATATAAATAGTAGAAATGGAGTAGTATGTTACAGATGCAACAAAGCTGGACACATTGCCAAAAATTGCAGATCACAAATCAACCAGTCAAGACCAAGATATGGAAACAATGGAATAGTTTGTCAAATATGTAACATGATTGGACATACAGCAAGGTTTTGTAGAATGAATAATAGGGTTTCTCATCCTCATCCTAACCCTAACCCTAGAAGTCATGCAAGGAGAAATGAAAATGAATGTAACAGTCAAAAAGGATGCTGTAGTAATTCAGAAGAAGTGAAGTTTGTCAAAGCCACAGATCAAGGAGACATATTCAACACTGAAGGTAATCATAAAGGTGAAGTAGAAAATGGTAAGATATAATCTCTCCCTAACCAATCTCAAAGTACTTAATTCATGAAAAATACAATAGAATAGGAACTTAGGATAGTATAGAAGTTAGTATAGGATGAATTGAGTCTTGTGCAGTTAATGCAAGGTAGTATATGATGTATTGATGCTATGGTTAAGAGTGCACAAGATAATATTGTGTTATGCAAGATCGCAAGAAGTTTTAAGTTTTGCAGGTAAGCATAAACAACTTTTTGGAAAGAAGTGGCAAAGGAATTGAATGCGATGTCATATTTTTGTGAGATTGAAAGGTTAAAAGGTTATGATCAGTATTATTTGATCATTAAGGTGATTAAAAGTGCTAAGGAGATCAAAGAGCAGTGATTGAAAGTAGTTTGCAAGGATTTGGTGAAGGATTTTCATGCTGAATCTACACAAGCCCTAAATCACAGAATCAAGGTATTTTACTAAGAAGATCTATAAATCAGTTAAAGAATTTGCAGAAGTCGTGGATGTTTCATTGATTCATAATGTAAGAGATAAGAATAGACCTAAGATCAAAATGGAATCAGTAGAACCCTTGGAGGAAGACCCTAAATTAGCCTTATCATCCATACCAGATGGAGTTCTTCACTTAGAGAATGTTAGAAGTTATTTGGGATGAAAGCTTGAAACCCTCAATGATAGTGATTTTACCAAAGAATATGAAAAGCTTTACAATCAAGATATGTCATTGAAAGTAGGGTTTGAACACTTGAAATATAATGAAATCATAAAGTATTCCTTACCGTATGAGTTTGATGATGAAGAATGTACTAAGATGATCTTAAGCAGAATTCACAATGAAAAGTTTTTGTTAGATGACGAAGTGATAGATATCATAGCTAACCTAATTCGTGAAGTAACCAGTTTATCTAAAACTGGAGTCATACCATTGAATGAGAAGAACATGAGAAAAATAGTATTAGACAACACAAAATCATCTTACAATGGAAGATTTATAGTGATTAGCAAGGTTCAACAGGATGATGTTAGGTATTTGTGCAAGATCCTTACAGCTAAGTTTTGTGCTAACTCAAGAGAAGATGACATGGTAGCTGGAATGATACATGTAGCCTACTTAATGTGTGTTGACAAAGTTCAAGTTGACATGTGTGAAATTTTGAGAATTCAGTTATTTGAGAACTTGGAGAAGATAAAGAAGTCTAAGAACTCCCAGTTTAGATTCTCATCATTGATCACTTATATGTTTTTTCATTTGTTAAGAAGATTTCCATTTATAATTGGTGATGATTGGAATGATGGAAAGACCACAATGGAAAGGAGAAACACAATATTTAGGAGACATCTTATTGACAAGGTCAATGAGAGTGCAGTATTGGTAATTAAAACATTTCAGAATTTAATGAAAAACATATCAAGGATTCCAAAGTCTTTAGTTGACAAATATAAGAATGAGATATGTTTCATGGTTGATACTGACTTTACATTCATTGAAGTAGTATAACCTAGAGTATAATTCATAGACCCTCTTGGCTATGAAATTTCTAAAATTGAAATAGAAGAGTATGTAAGCAGATTGCTTAAGAAAATTCTGAAGGACACAGGGATGATAGAACAAGAATTTGTAATTGCTAAACATATAGTAGCAGCCATCAGAGACATAGGAAAAAAGGAAATTTTGTCTGTTCCAACCCTATCATTAGTTGCAAAACAGCCAACAAACATTCAGATTAAGGTAAAAGTAGAGAAAGTTGAGAAAGATCAAGAAGTTAGAAAATCCACAAGATCATCCTCATCTACACCTAGTAAAAGAATAAAAGAAATTGCTTCTGGACTAGGCAAAAGGTATAAAACATTAGTACCACTAGTACAGAGGAAGATAGCATAAATAAAAGATGATGAAGAAACCCCAGTGAAAAAGAAAACATGGAAACCTAAGGTTGAAAAACTGAATGAACAGATCATACAAGATGGAGACTTTTCTAAGATGAACAAGTAGTATGACCTTTATGACTATTCAAATAGACTGAATCTTGAAAACATTGTTGACAATTCGACTTTTGAAGAGGAGGACAGTGCTAGAGAAGAAGAAAAGAGAGATTCAAGGATTGAAGAAGAAAAAGAAACAAAGAAACAAGTTGAAGCCTCTAGTCAAGAAGAAATAAGTCTTACACCTGAGACTACAAAGAAATCACAGATTGGATCTATATTTGAAAGTTTTGGAAAAGAAGTTGATGATGATGATTAGATGGAGTTGATTACATCTCTGAACAAGATAACTGGGAAGAATAAGAAGGTGAAAATCCTTGAAGGATCACTGAAAGAAATAACAAAGAAGTTGCAAAGCATTGTGACTACACAGATAACAGAGGCAGACCCACTTGAAAGAGCTAAGAAAGTTATGGATGTATTTGATGATGAGTTTACTAACTTATCTGACATAGCTAAAGTGATGGCACAAGCAGCCTATGAGGCCAAATTACTTCTAGACATAAGCCATAATATCAAGAATGACATTAACAGCCTAGATATCTGTATAAAAGACTTGAGAAGGAACTTGGACAGAGGTAAAACTTTGTACATTCAGTGTAAAAAATATGAGAATCTTGTTTCAGAATAAATTTAGAAGATTAAAGACAAAGAAGAAAAGATTCAGACAGAGGTAAATCTGAATGTGTATAAATATAAAAATTAGGTAAATCTTAATTTAAGAGGATATATATATATAATATATGTAGATATGTATGTTTATATATATATATATATATATATATATATATATATATATATACATATATATATATATATATATTTATATATATATATATATACATATATATATATATATATATATATATATATATATATATTTATTTATTTATATATATATATATACATATATATATATATATACATATATATATATATATACATATATATATATATATATGTATATATATATATATACATATATATATATATATGTATATATATATATATATATATATATATATATATATATATATATATATATATATATATAATGGTGACATTTGGGAACATGTTCTAATTATAGTACATAGGGATCTATTTTTCATCCCACATTATGATATCTTAGGGTAGGGAGTTTGTGGAGAGGCGGAGTAATTTTGGGCACATGACGGTTATCCTAAAGGGAAGCCGCTTGTAGTCTGTTTCACACGCCCTTTGGCACTATAAGTCTTCCATCTTATGATGATCATAGTAAGGGAGGGAGAAAGATTCCTGTGCCCTATATGAAGAAATTGTCCAAATGACTATGTTCATTAGATTAACACTCAACAGTTTCATTTCCTCTAAACTTTAATGATAGTGATGGTTATATGTTGCTAATTATTGAATGATCACCTAATTTATGCCTAAATGATGGAATTTAGGTTAAGTGGTTAAAAAGGGGTCATCACATACACATTTTTGTTTGAACAAGGCATGAAAATCTCATAGCCAGGTAAGGAAAATGATTCCTTTGATTTCACTCAGTTCTATAAAAATTCTAGAATCCAAATTTCTCCCATAGATTATTTAAGGTTGAATCCTACTTAATTGAAAAGATTCATGGATTACTTAAAAGGAGATAGTATAAATTTGAATCAAAATGTCACTTCTTCCAATGAAGATGATTCCTCACTAGCAAAACTATTTGAACAAGGAGAAACCACTGTATTGGCTACTTTCCCAAGTCAAAAACCCAAACCATTTTATGTCTCCTTCTATATAAATGGATGTAAACTAAGCAACAGTATCATAGATTTAGGTGCTTCTAATAACGTAATGCCTTCCCCTATAGATAAAGCCTTAGGCCTTACCATGACAAAGGTCCATGGTAGATGTTATTCTATGGATGCTAAGAAAGTTCCTCTACTTGGCCAAATCAAAGATGCCCAAGTAGCTCTGGCTGCCCATCCTGAAAAGAAGATGCTATTGACGATCCTTGTTGCAGATATACCAACAAGTTATGGACTACTACTAAGAAGAATTTTTTGTAGAGACTTAGGTGGGGAAATTAAATTGGATTGGTCCTAGGTGGTAATTCCTGTGGGAAATAAGAAGGTCAAACTAGAACCTGAGGATAATTCAAAGTTCACAGTTCTGAAATCAGATGATCTGAAAGCTCAAATCCTATATCAAGAATTGGAGTTTGGTAATTATATGATGTTTACCCAGGGCGTTGTTGATGAACCTGAAAGTGAACAAGAAGAAGTTAAGGCCTCTGAGAAAGAAAAGACTTCAGAAGTCTGGACACTGGAATTCAATGGTAGTTGTTCTTCCTCTAGGTCTGGTGTTGGAGTTGTATTAATTCCACCTGAAGGTGAACCTGAGTCGATGGATTTCAAATTGGAGTTTGTGAATACCAATAATATGGCTGAGTATGAGGCATTGTTACTCGGGATAATTGTTGTCAAATAAAAGGGTGTGAAAATCCTAAAAGCTCGGGGTCATGTTGAGTTTATTGTGCACCAAATCAAAAGTCAAATACTCTGTTAAAAATTGAAAATTGAAGAGTTACCGAAATAGGGTATGGGATGAGGTTGAAGGACTGGATGCCTTCACAATCGAATATGTCCCTAGAGAATTAAATTCCAAAGTAGATTCACTAGCCATCTCTACTTCCTTACTACTACCCCATTTGGAATTTAAAGACAAGAAGTACTAGGTAGAAGTAATGTACAGACCATCAATACCTGATAACGTAGATGATTGGCAAGTATTTGATGATGACAAATGCCTACAAATCTTCCTTGAAGGTAATGATAGTTCCCCTGAAGAAAATTCAAATGATCTCTCACAAGATCATCCCAGGAAATGGAATAAAGATGAACTAGGTGTGACTCAATTGCAAGGTAACGTCATTCCCCCATATTTTATATCATTAGAGAAATTGTTCAATCATCATGATACTTATGTTAAGAAGAAGTGGATAGAGAAAGGTCTTACAACTAGGGAATATGAAGGGATGAACATTGGGAATGAGTCAAATCCCATAATGATGAACACAGGGAAGTGTTGCACACCTAAAGAGAAAGCGGAAGCTAGAAGGATTTTTTTGGAATATCAAGATGTCTTTGCCTAGATTTGTGAAGATTTAAAAAGCTTCATGGGAGGAAATTTCAAGCATCAAATTCCCCTTAAACCTAATTTTGCCCCATTCAGATAGAAACAAAGAAATTATAATCCAAAAGTGGCAGATGCTATCTTTAGAGAAGTTGACAAAATGCTCAAAGCCAAGATTATTTACCCCATCCACCACCCTACATGGATAGAAAACATCATTCCTATAAGGAAAAAGAATGGAGAGATAAGGATATGTGTAGATTTTAGAAATTTAAATCAAGCATCTCTAAAGGATAATTACGCACTACCCAACATGGATCATTTGTTACAGATAGTTGCAGGAGCCGAAATGATGTCTATGCTCGATGGATTTTATAGGTACAATGAAGTTGAAGTAGAAGAGAAAGATCAACACAAGACCACATTTACAACTCCCTGGAGCACATTTGCATATCATAGAATGTCATTTGGCCTTATCAACACTGGTGCTACATTTCAACGAGGTATGGATTTCTCTTTTGCTGATATGAAAGATAAGATCATTGCCATATATTTAGATGACTTAACTATGTTCTCTAAGAAAAGAAGTGATCATGTTAAGGATTTGGAAAGAGGATTGTGAAGGTGTAGAGAACACAAGATCTATTTAAATCCTAAGAAGTCAATTTTTTACATTACCGAAGGAAAACTACTAGGTCATATTGTATCACAAGAAGGTATCAAGATCAACCCAGAGCGAGTCAAATCCATTCAAAGGCTAAGTTTACCTGTAAGTAAAATTGGAGTGAATTCATTCTTCGGTCAGGTAAATTTCCTCAGAAGATTTGTCCCTGACTTTTCAGAGATCACCAAGTGTATTATAGACATGATGAAAGGTAATCAAAATTTCAAATGGAATGACCCTGGTAAAATAGCCTTCCAAGATATAAAGGATGTTATAGCCAACACCCCTATCTTATGCCACCTAGATTATAAGAAGGATTTCATGATTTATTGTTACACATCTGAACATACATTGTCAGCTATTCTTATGCAAGAAAATAGAGGAGTTCAGGAACCTATTGCCTTTATGAGTATGCCACTGAAAAATCATGAGCTAAGATATTCTTAGGCTGAGAAGCATGCTTTCTCAATAGTAAAAGCCTTGAAGAACTTCATATTTTACATCTTACATTCTCATTCCATTGTATTTGTCCCTGACATTGTGGTAAAGAGTATATTAACCTAGCAAGATGTAGGATATAATAACAGAGGAGCTTGGGTAGCCAAAACACAAGAATATGACATAGAGATCAAGCCAACAAAATTGGTATGAGGCAATGCACTATGCAAAGCGATGGCAGAAAGTGAAAGAGATAATCAGCCAGAAACAAAACAATTAGTTTTGGTAGTAAGCTTACAAGACCCATGGTTTGAAGACATTGTATATTTCCTTACTTATAGTGAATGCCCTGAAAGATTGACAGCTAAAAAAAGGAGAGACCTAAGATTGAAAGCTGCTAATTATGTCATTTGGGAAGGTACATTATACAAGAGATCTATAGAGGGAACTTTTCTTAGGTGTGTTGACAAGCAACAACAGGAGAGATTATTAAAAACATTCCATGACGAAGCTTGTGGTGGGCATTTCTCATCTTCTGTAACTGCATTTAAGATTTTGAGGAAATGCTATTATTGGCTAGGAATGTTCAAGGATGCATATCATTGGGTGGCCAAGTGTGAAAAATGTAAGATGTTCATAGGTCGACCTCAACTGGTAGCTCTCCCCCTCAGACTAGTAATAATAGAAGGTCCTTTTCAGCAATGGGGCCTTGATTTTATAGGACCTATCAATCCTGCATCAAATGTTGGTCACACTTATATAATCACTACAACTAACTATTTTCCAAAATGGGTGGAAGCAAAGGCAACAAAGAAAACTACTTCTGAAGTATTGTGCGAATTCATCAAGGAGAACATCATGGTAAGATTTGGTGTGCCTATTAAAATATTCATGGATAATGCAGCTTCCTTTTCTTCAACTGAGATTACCAATTTCTATTTTGAGTATGGTATAACTGCTAGCCATTCATTTGACTATTTCCCACAAGGGAATGGTCAAGCTGAATCGAGTAATAAGAACTTGGTAAATATAGTGAGAAAACTTGTATCAAATAATCAAAGGACTTGGCATAAGAAAATTCACGAAGCACTCTGGGCTGATAGAGTAACTCCAAAGAGGGAAATTGTTATTTCACCTTTTGAATTGGTATATGGAGTTGAGGAAAGCCTTCCCTTGCCTCTGTAATTGGCTACTAACAAGTTGAGAATAGTAGTAGAAGATGGCATCTATAAGGATGGGTTGGAAAAAATAATTATGTATCTGAATAAACTTGAAGAAGAACAAGAGAAGATTGTTGATCATATCACAAAACATTAGATGTGGGTAAAGAATCTCTTTGAAAAGAAAACCAAACCAAGGAATTTCATGGCTAGAGATTTAGTACTGCTATGGGATAAATGAAGGGCACCTAAAGGAATGTATGCTAAATTTGAGACACTCTGGAAAGGACCTTTTATCATCCATTAGGCCTTTGGTATAAATTCTTTCAAATTGGCGTGCCCGAGTGGTGAAGTACTACCCTTGACCTACAATGGTCAAGATTTGAAATTGTATCAAGTTACAAATTGAAAATAGGTAACCCCTATATTGTATGATAGTTACGTTTAGTTCCTATTTTTGTTTTCCTTAGTTTAAGTTTCCTCGCTTTGTATTTGCTTTATTTTTGTTGTGAGCCACCTTTTCATTTAACTTTGCGAAACTAGAGATTTAGATTCCTTGCTTAGATATGAGCATATCCAAGTCCCCAGACAGAGCCAGTTGTTGCCCCACTTTTGTTCTCCACACTTTAAAACAAAAGTGATTCCCTTGTACTTAGATAGAGTTGTGAGTTTTGAGATGATAAATTTGAGTCTAAGTCTAGAATCCCCCTAGGATAGGTGGTTTTTATCGAATAATCCCTTCATGCTTCTTTTTGCTTTTAAGCCAGGTTGGTTTTTAATTTCACCCTAGGAATGGGTAAGTTATAGTTCCTAATTTGATAAAGACTATATTTCTTTCAGTTCTGATCGATGGTATTGATATGGATGTAAATCTCTAAAATAACAATTTTTTCCCCTTTGTTAGAAAATTGAAAATTGCCTTCTCCTTGGTGGATTCTGACCCATGAAGGTAATTTTCTATGGGAAGAGAACACAGGAATCATCAAGCACACAGATAAATCCTGGAAATCAAAATTCTTAGATTAAGAATGATTTGGTTCTAGAAAAGTAGCTTAGTGAAGAGGCTATAATGAACTTCTCCGCTTGTAGAGTTTTTCTTACAGAAGTTGTTTTCCGAAGGATAGTAGAAAGTGTATGAGAGATTCCCAAAAGACAAATGTCTAGATTTTGAGGAAATGAGATTGAGTTCCTATAGTGGATAAAATGGTCTCAAAATATGAGAAAGTGAGTAAGAGACCTTTTTCAAAGAATCAGTTTTTAGCTTCTTCCTTATCAAAAAATCACTTGAGAAGGTCAGTTTTCGAGAAGCGACAACTTATGAAGAAATACGCATAATAAATCACATGGATTGAATGATCTATTATCATGAAGATAGCCTGCTTTGATATCTAAAAGAAATTGCAAAAGAAACAGGTCAGTTGTGGATTTTTAGAAAATCACTTCTCAGCTTCTCCATAGTCGGGTTTCTACCTTCGAAGTGACTTTTCTGACAAAGGCATTGAATTGAGAGAAGCGGAAAAGTAAAAAAAATTTGTGTCAAATAGGTTACTATTAAATCTACTCCAAATGGGTAAAAGTGATTTCTGAAGGCCGTTAATAAGATGCATTTAGTTCAAATCTTAACTTTAGAACTTTAACAGATATTTTTGAAAATCTTTCATTCATGTGGTGCGAGATATGGAAAGTAACCATAAGGAAACATGTTGTTTATAAAAGACCCAAGCGATCAATCAAAAATTACCATTTGTTCACATCTTTCTCATATGCCTTTTATTCCTCATGATTTCACAAATCATCTGCCAACATTCTCCAAAGCTTCTTAGTAGTAAATCAAGAGTAGAATCAAAAGCTATGGCCACCAGATTCTTGGGTTTTGATGTGATGAATGGGATTACATTTGAATGGCATAATTTGACAAATACATCCCTTAGATTCTACGATATGGGTAATCTACATAGAAGATTGAGCAAAAAAAATCTCCACCCCATGATGCAGAAGCTCAAAGGTAGTAGTTTGGTTGAAGCTGTTGGATTTCTTGTTGCAGTACAAGCCCTTGAACTTATCTGAGAATGCATAACTAGATTCAACCCAGATACAAAATAGATTTTGCTACCAAATGACATTTTACTCATCTCCATCAATAGAGAGTTCATGCAGAAGAGTTTCTATATTCCAGAGCGAGTGGAATTTTCAAATATGAACTTCTCAATCACACTTTCAGAATATAATGAGAAGAAGATGAGGTGGATGAAAGAGATCATGAACTCATGGTTTTGGAAGGCTAGAAGAATAAAGGGAAAAGTGTTGAAGACACTTTTTAGGATAGATTTGAAGGCCAAGATCGTCGACATCCTGGTGCTCCTTCACAGGATAAAAGGTAAAAGTGACACATTGAATTTCATAGAGCTTTACTTCTTCTTGGTCCAGGTAATATGTGTCGAGCACCATTACATAGACTGGGCTCAAGTGGTTAGTGAAAATCTATCCAATGCCTTGATTCTTGCGAAGTACCAGAACAAATTTAATATGTCTTCCTGTTTGATCTATGTTTTAGCTACATTGCAAGTATG
The DNA here is from genome assembly GCA_027943335.1 of Chamaecyparis obtusa. NCBI lineage: Eukaryota > Viridiplantae > Streptophyta > Pinopsida > Cupressales > Cupressaceae > Chamaecyparis > Chamaecyparis obtusa. Next base: position 567,516 of record BSBK01002447.1, on the reverse strand, counting down.
GCCAAGACTCCCTAGGCTAGAAGAATATTCAAATGATGTGAAAATTTATGATTTCTTCCCTCATTTGAAATTACAAAATAGCTATGTTGAGTTCATTAGAGTTAATGACTCATTTACAATGAGGTTGTGCAGAGAGTTACAAGGATGCCTAGAATGGAGATTCTCATCGGCGGCTATGGGATTCATCACCCAATTCGAGAATTTCTTCATTCAATTTTCTAGTTTCTTATACCTTCATCTTCAAGGTTTTGATGATTTTCCCATGAAGTTTCCAAGGTACCCTGATGATATGATTGTGCTCATAGAGGTGATCTGACAGATGTTGCAAATGAACCTAATCAATTCAGGAATTAAGAAAAAAGGCTATGAATTCCCTGTCACCATTGGAGCGTACAGTTGTGCATCGAGATCAAATGCTAAGAATGTGTTGAAGAGGTTTGAGAATAGATATAAGCTAGAAATGTATGAAATATTGAGGCCTCAATTTGATCTAGTAATTTATGCCAAAAACCATCTACAGATTGGCACTGTGGTCAGGCATATCCCTAAAATCAAATATTATTGGGCAAATTGCAAGGATGAGCTAGAGAGCAAAGAGAGATTTTACTCCAGGTTGAGTATTGAAAAAATCAAGTTGTTCAATGTCAACATTAATGGGAGCTTAGAACCAGTTCAAGGTCAAGCTATAGAAGATTTGGAGACCTTTAATTGCTAGATTCATTAAGAGAACTAATAAGTGGGTTCAGTGGATGATGAGAAGGAGAAAGAGATTCGGGAATCCTACTCCTCAACAAGCTCCTACAGTCGACTAGTGATTGCTCCTGCATCCTCCTCTTTGCCAATGTCATCTGTAGCCAAAGGACTAGCTCAACCAGTGGGTGGAGATGATGAACCACCCAAAAAGAGATTACAATTGAGAAGACTTGTGGAGTGGGTTCATCTCCAGTCATCGGTTCGAATGAAGAAGGCAAAGTTAAGAAATCCAACAAGCTGGCAGAAGAAACTGTTGGAGCTGCGGAACCAGAGCAGCAAGCACAAGGAGGAACCACTGAGATACAAGGTGACACTCCTACTCAAGAGGTTCCTACCATTTTTATGGTTGGTGATGACATAGCAGTTCAGAAACTAACAAGACAAATGAGCAATTGGGGTCTCCTCAAAAGGAAAAGAGCATTTCTTCTCCACAGGTTAATCCTTTCACTTCCAAGCCTAAATCTTCCCCTCCTTTTATTAGAAAATTATTTGTTGAAAATTTGATTTCTGCAACAAAAGTTACAAGTGTAGAATCATGGCTCGAGAACACTCTGGAGAAGAAAAGAAAAAGGGTTGAGCAAGGCACTCCTAGTGGTGAGATGTTCTCACAAGTGATGCAGTCGGGTTCAACCGTAAGCAAGGCTAAGAAGATGAGGACTTTGACCACTCTTGGTCGAGATCCAGACATAGGGCACCTAACTATGGAAATAGCTAGTCCGCTAAAGGATGGTAGAATTGAAGATCTTACTACCTCAAACTTTGCACTCCAATCCTTGGACATGTGGCTCGCCTGCCATGATACAAAAGTAGACTTGTGGAAGTCTAGTAACGTCTTGATCAAGGAAGAGCTTGAAGAACTCATAGTCACTAAGACTTGACTCAAGGCAAAGATCAAAGAAATGACTAAATTCATCAAGCAGATGGTCTCTCCTGTAGCAAGCTTACCTAGTTCTCTAACAACATTTGTTCCTGTTGTAGCTGAGAACCAAGCAATACTTGCCAAATTGCAAGAAGATAGATATTTTGGGCATATTGGCAGGAGGTAGATTGAACGACTTAAGTCTGAAGGTCTAGTATCCATCGAGTAGCTCAAGAATGTATTTTTACAATTAGTGGTAGAGAAGGATTCTCTCAAAGGGTATATGCAGATACTCACAGTAGAGAGGTTGAGATGTGAAGAGTGTATAGTGATACTGCATTGGTTGGTCACGATAAAAACAAAAGATGCAATCAAGGCCAATATGTTGCAGAAAGGGGATTAACCTCTGATCGAATGGCTCCAAGCGGTAGAATTCAAAATGGAGATGATAATCAAGGTAGAGGCAGGAATGAAGGTGACTGATGAGGAAGTCACCAAAGAGAAAAGTAAAATCTTTGTATATTTGAAAGAGTCTGATTGGTATAACCAATATGAAAAATTCATTCTCCGACTACTTGGACTAGCTTGCAGAGTTGTCTAGGTATCACCTTGATAGAATACCTAATCTTCAGCAACTCGGTGGATACATATATAAAGCCATGGAGAAGAGGCAACCCTGAAAGGATGTTGCAAAATGCATAGAGAAAGATCATGCCCGCTAGCTCATAAGATTAAAAAATGTTTACATTCTTGATTCTAAAAGGATGATTCTGATTGTTGCGGCCACCAAAGCTCATAAGGCTAAGTTGGAGAAGGCAAAGAAGCCAGGGAAGAGAAAATAGCTTTCCCCTCTTTCTTTTTGATATACAATGTAAAATCAATAAATGGCCACTTGTCATCTACCGACTTTGTAGAATACGAATCAATTTGATGGATTTTGTAATGGCTTAATTCTTGAAGCCTATATGTAACACTTTGAAAATCAATGAAATGGTCGGCTAATTTTTGGTGTGAAATACATCTTGTTGTGGATTCAATCTGGAATGTATTTTGTTCCATTTATTTACTGTTCCATGCTTTTGTAAGTTTGAATGTTTGTTTTCCTTAAGTTGGTTTGAAATTAGAAAATAGATAGAGTTTTGTTTCTACTCTTTAGTGCAATTAACCTACAGTGATCAGATCATTACTTGGAGGATGGGAAAATACTCATACGTCCTATTTTAGATTAGATTAATCCATGTTGTTTCATTGCATTTTCATTTATTCAAGTAGGATTCACTGTTGCATTTCCACTGGTGCGAATTCATAAGTATTGTGAAATCATGAAGTTGGTTAGAGTTAGGATCAAAATCTTTTCCTGGATTAGTTTCTCACCAAGGGTTAATTTGGTTACCTCTTCTATTCTCTGGTCAAGAACATACCCCATTAGGATTTAGAGAAAACAAAATTTGTTGCATATCTTTCACATAAGGGAGCTGTACCTATTAAAATTCAGAGGGAAGTTAGTTGAATAGATAACAACTTTCCAATTGTTCATATTCACATTGTTTCTTGAGAAGATTTTGGGCAAATAAAGAGTTAAATCCAAAAAGAACAATCTTTTTACCAACACATACTAATTGGTGTTTTATATTTGTAAGTGTTACGGTGATACACAATAATAGTTGTATGTTCTTGTAAGGCTCATCTTTTATTATAATGGGATTTATTTTTTCATCTTATAGTTTCCAAAGAAACTACATTCCATGTTGACAAGTTCTAACCTCTTGTTCCCATGTGCCCACTTTTGTTCCAATGTCATTATCCTCTTCAATTAGCATACACTAAAATTTTAGGTGTGCCTCAGGCATCTCCTATGTGTTTTCTCCTATTTCACCATCCTCCACAAGATGAGAGTCAGTGGATCATATAAATATTCTATCATTTTGTATTTTGGATGACACATGAAAGTTCCTTAAAAGGGTATTTTGGCTACTATTGGATTGGGGTATGTTTCCAACTTTGAGAATTTTAGCATACAAATTTTGGACTCCTTTTGCAAAGTTTAATATTTAAACCATTGTATTAGTATGAATTTAAGCTTGGATGATGTTGTGACTCATATGGATGTATCTTTTGTATGTAATAGAATGCAACCAACCTATACATGTGACTATATATTGTATCTAGTATCTTGAGTCTCCTTCCTTTGGTTATTATTATTTAGTAAAATACCATGAGCTGGAAAATAAACTAAATACAGGAATGAAATTGAAGCACCTTACCATTAGAGCTCAAATGTCTGACACTGGATGATCTAGAAATTTTTTGACTTGCAAAGCATTTAAATAGACCCAGCATCAGTATCTTCTAAAAGGAAACTATTGTTGGCTCTCTTTTATATGAACTTATAATAAGAAATAATTGTAGGTTGATCAACCTCACCCTATTTTCTACATATTAATAAATCACGTTCCATGAAAAATGAACACCCTACAAGAAACCCTATTTGATTTAGCCCCAATAATTTAGAATTGCCTAGTCTGTCATCGATCCTTATAGGAGGAATTTAGATGTTGGAATCTATAGTAACAATCGGTGAGTAAAGATTGGGAAGAAATTCAAAGGTGTATATAATACATATTTATCTCTTAAAACTATTCATAATGGAGGTCAAGCATTTTTCAATGAATTCTGTAGATTAGAGGGAAGCTTATAAAATAACAGTTAGCACTTAAGTTCCAAGCTTATAACAATAGGACTAATTTACATTACAAAGGGATTTAGAGGCAAGTTTCATAGGGCTATGGAATATAACTAATAGTATATGATATAAGGAATCATATAAAATCATTCACAGTCAATAGTGAGCATAGAAACATAAGAAAATCAGACTACCTGTAATGAGAACCAAACATTTGTCTTATTTTTACATCCATATTTAGATCAAGAACTCCTATCTATTATATTTTCATATTAGTGCAGACCAAAAATATACCAAAAAATATTAGATAAAATATAAAAACTCAAATCAATAACATATATCAAGACTCACAATAATTCCAGATCAATACCTATAGTTATCTTGCATTCATTTTTGAAGTATTTTACAAGGTTCATATGATCAATACTAATCTATATTCAAGAGAAGGATTTCCAAGCCATTGGTAGAGACAACTCTCTTACAATTTGGAATCATAAAATTAAGAAATAAGTCTAAACTTTAAGTGATTTTCGAAGGGGGACATTGCACATATAATTATTTCCAGCATGATTTAATCAAAGATGGAACATATCATCATTGTGGCATAACTAGATGTTATATTCCTCATTGTAGCTCCTCTAGAAGCATAATTGGGTTGTTCTTGGTGCAAATCTAGTAATATGGAGACAAACAACCAACAAAACAAAACATGATTTTTTAATTGTTGTACAGTGATAAAAACAAAATTTGGACCCGTATCAATTCCACCTAACATTAGGGCATATAAATTGACAAGTCCCATAAGTGAATCATACATCATATTGTTGCCAAATACCACTATAACCTGATACTTTGGTCATAACATAAACTTGATAATTCATACAAGCAATAATACCAAGATTTCAATCAATAAAAAGGACTACATGTCTTGTTATTTTGAAGCAGAAGCCACAAATTCTATGCTTGGAAGAAAGACAAATACATGTATCCTCACTATTTATGTGTCTCCCTATCTGCAATAGGTCAAAAAAATACATAAAATCCAGATATGATATAACATCAAATTAATTATTCATGTACAACAATGTCACTCATGACATCTGTGGGATTTTGACAGATTGAGTGACACTATCTCCAAGGAATATTCAGTTCAGTCACCCTTGAAACCAATACTTATTAAAAAATTTATTAGAGAAAAATAAGATGTGAATGAGCAATGCACGCATCTATGAACAAGTTACTAGCTCTTACACTGTCAAACTTGTGACTCTCTAATTAGCACATGATAAACATCCATTCAAAAATGGGTTAACAATGTCCCTACAGAAATGATCATTAAGAAGCTACAATAAAGCCACTCTCACCCCAGTTTTTCAAGCGGAACATTGACACCCTTACAAAATGTTGAGAAAGGGAACATGTCTACATAACACTATCTCCATCCTACAAGACCAATAAAGAAAAAGCCACTGATTAAATACACCATTGAAAACACTCATCCTATAATTTTAAGGTATGTAGATAGAAGTGTGAAACAATAAATAACTTTCAGAGAACATTAAGTATAGTACTTGAGGTAAAAAAATGTGTTGAAGTACTTGAGTCCTCTACTATTTTCATTCTGATTCTCTACTCAATTTGCACATAAATTATGTAGCACACTATTATAAAATCCAGGGAGGCTAATTGAATTACTTCAGGTTAATTATTTGTTATTTCTATGGTTTCTTGTTTATAGTTAATCATCCTGTAGGCAAAACCTGAATGTTGAAGTTTGCATTCTACATCCAACAATCTTTACTAGAATTGAAACGTGGTATATATAATTAAATATAACAACTACTAATGAATGGCACTAAATATCAAGTTCATCCAACCAATGATGAAAATTGGCCCTCTTGATATGCTAGACTTATAATTAGTTTTTAGAAGGCAATACAAAACATTTGTAGTAAAAGCCAATGTAACATGGGGACGCGAATATGTAGAATAAAAAGGATTACATGCAATGGGAGAATATGTCTTGGTTTCAGGAGGAACCCATTCATCTGATACTTTCATGTATTTCTCAAAGTCATCAAACATGTTAACAGCAAAAATGTGTACTTTGTCCAGCTTATATCCATTTGTTTGATCTTTTTCTGTTTGTGCCTCCTGCACCAATCAAAAAGAAAAAATTAGAAAGTATTAGGCAAAAATGTTATACAAGAGAAAAAGAGTGTAAGAATCAAAACAATTGCTCAAAATAGAATCAGAGATTCTAAAGGAAAAGAAAGCTTGTTAGTTGTATAATTGTGGATGGGATCACATCATCTTAGGTATGAGACTGGTGGGTGTAAGAGGCCCAAGGAGTAACCTTTTGGAGTGATAAACATGATGCCAACTCTAGATCCATTTTGTGTGTAGGATCTGTCAAAGAATAATTGCCATGTTCTGGAGGATAGATGCATGATAGAAGCATCAGGGAATTCCACTTGCATCGGTTGGTCATCAAACATTGGTGCTTCAGCTAGTTGATCTGAGATGACTTGTCCTTTAATGGATTTTCTTTCAACATACTCAATGTCAAATTTTCTCAGTAGCATCACCCATTTTGCTAATCTACCTGTTAGAGAAGCTTTTCTTAGTAAGTATTTCAGTGGATCAATCTTTTCTATCCAACATGTAGTGTCTCATTTTTTGTGATGTAAAGATGACATCTTGACATGACTTCTCTATCATAGAATAGTTCTTTTCATAAGCCAACAAGGTTATGCTAATGTAATAGATAGATCTTTCCTATTTATTTTCATCATGTTGTGCCAATAATGCCCCCAGTGATGTATCTATTGCAGAGACATATAGTATTAATGGCTTTTGGAATGGAGTAACCTTGTGGAGTGATAAACAAGATGCCATCTCTAGACCCATTTTGTCTGTAGGATCTGTCAAAGAATAATTGCCATGTTCTGGAGGATATATGCATGATAGAAGCATCAGGGAATTCCACTTGCATCGGTTGGTCATCAAACATTGGTGCTTCAGCTAGTTGATTTGCGATGACTTGTCCTTTAATGGATTTTCTTTCAACATACTCAATGTCAAATTTTCTCAGTAGCATCACCCATTTTGCTAATCTACCTGTTAGAGAAGCTTTCCTTAGTAAGTATTTCAGTGGGTCAATCTTTGATACAAGGTGTATGGTATGAGCCGACATGTAGTGTCTTAGTTTTTGTGATGTAAAGATGATAGCTAGACATGCCTTCTCTATTATACAATAGTTATTTTCAGAAGACACCAAGGTTCTGCTAATGTAATAGATAGCTCTTTCCTATTTTTTTTCATCATGTTGTTCCAATAATACCCCCAGTGATGTATTTGTTGTGGAGACATATAATATTAATAGATTTCCCTGAATAGGAGGTATGAGAATTGGTGGATTGGCCAAGTATTGCTTGATATGATTGAAATTCTTTTCACATTCCTTCCTCCATTTGTAGGTCACACCTTTATACAATGTTTTAGTGAAAGGTTGTGCTATATCAGCTAACTGAGAGATGAAGCGTTTGATGGATTGTACCCTTCCTTGTAGAGTATGGATTTTATTGATGTTCTTAGGAGGTTGCATCTCCATGATTTCTTTAACCTTTGCTAGATCCACTTTTATACCTTTGAAACAATGTATCCTAGGAGCTTTCCTAAAGTGACACCAAAGGCACATTTCTTGGGATTTAGCCTGAGACTAAATTTTTCCATTCTGTCTAGTATTGTACCCAAGTCAACTAGGTGTTTAGATATTTTCATTAATTTAGCCAATGTGTCATCTACATAGTCCTCCATGTTTTTATGCACCATATCATGAAAGATAGATGTCATGGATCTTTAATAAGTAGCACCATTGTTCTTAAGACCAAATGACATTACATTCTAGCAGAAAGTACCTCATGCACATGTGAAAGTTGTCTTCTCATGATCTTCTAGAGCTATCTTTATTTGGTTGTATCCAAAAAAATCATCCATTAAAGAGTACATTTCAAATCCCACAGCCATATCCATTATCATATAGATGTTTGGTAGTGGAAAGTCATCCTTTGGGCATGCCTTATTTGTATCTCTAAAATATGTACATACTCATATAGAATTATCTAGTTTTGACACCAGAATGATGTTTGATATCCATTCAGCATAGTCTATTACTCGGATAAATCCAACCTTGAGTAATTTTTCTAAATCAGCTTTGACAAGAAGTGCAACATGAGGATGCATTTTACACAACTTCTGCTTGATTAGTTTAACTCCTGGAGCTATAGAAAGATGATGCATATTCAAATTCGTATCTAATCCCGACATGTCTGAATATTTCCATGAAAAGTTTATATTTTTCTCTATTAAGAATTTGGTGAATGCCTGTTTCTCTTCTTTTGATAGGGATTGTGCAACATGAATCATCTGAGGTTCCTCTATTGTGCCCAAATTGACAGATTGAGTTGGCTCTATCAAAACTGGTGATCTATCCTGTAAATGACTCGGAAGGATAGAAAATACCTCATCATGGGGCACCTCATAGAGGTTTTCACCCACAGATACATCATTTGTTTTTACTATTTTTGGCTCTGAGACTACCACATATTGGTTTTCACCCTTAGATCTCTTTTTATTTTTGTTCTTATTCTTTTGACTAAGATACTTGATATCTGAATCTGTCATGCTGACGTTGGGTTCACTGATGGAATTTCTCATAGGTTCAACTGCATTCAGGTAACATGCTAAAGCATAGTCTATTAGGAATGTATGGATATCGTGGCTTGGATCTGTGGACATTTGGTCAATAAGCTCAGGATGTTTGATAGTAAGGGGAGGGAGGGACTATCTAATAGTGTTCATGCACACATTGTTGTCATCATTGGTCATGATCTAACTCTCAAATTTGAAAGTGATATTACTACTCAAGATATTTAGTCTATTAAGCATCTCAACATCATTGTTGGATCCTGCATTAGTAATAAGTGATTCAATTTCATAAGGCATGTCGAGTAGTTCTAGACTCATATTGGTTGTAGGTATGTATTGGTGGATAACATCAATATGTTTTTCTATTATAATCTCCTCTTCTTCTAGTTTTGGAATGACTCCCCATTCACAGTCATTAGATTCCTCATCAGGATCTCTGGGAAAGTCAAGAACATGTGTAAAATCAAGACAAATCCCCCAAGCAGGGTTGCCTTCAGAGTCTGAAGGGAATCCATATTCATGAGAACCTATCTCTAAATCACTAGAGTGTCCTAAATGTTTAGCTATGATGAGGGATGTCTCTCCTTTTATTCTTTGTGTGTCTACCACATTGACTTATTCCTTAGGTTTATTTTCATCATTAAGAAGGTCTAAGATGTGTTGAGGTATATGTTCATAAGGAAAAATATCCATTGTGTCTAAATCATCATTGTCTAAAATATGTGTTTCTTCCTCTTGTCGAGTATCCATTCCTCGTTCTATTCATTCTATGACATGAGTAGAGTTTCCACTGAGATGGAAAGGTGTCTTTTGATAACCTATGTTAGTCCCATTTTGAAAATTATCTTGTGTCCTCATCCATATGATTTTGAAGGAACCTTAAGTGATTTGGATTCACATTTTTGAACTATTTGTGACTAAGATTCATCTTTATATATCCAGGCTAGTACAACTTCTTCCTCATCAAACTCTTTTTTGGACACATATTTTGTGATGAAACTCCTATTAAAAATAACCAGTGGTTCTTTAGTTGTAGGTTTCATTTTCTCTGAATGTTGTCCATAAGATTTTGGCGAGAGTGGGAGAGATGTAAGAGATAGAACTAGTTCTATTGTGTATTCTCACATACCTGTATCTTTGATTTTGACCTCCTTAGCTATGTCTTCCATTTTGGATGTGGACACTTTTTTTTCTATTTGGTAGAAGACTCTTTGTTGTGTGGGACAAGCTTGTTAGCACTTTCCTTTAAAGCATTGCAAGATGCAGACATGTCTGCTTGTATTGTGACCTCTAATCCATCATAGGAAAACTTGAAACATTGATGGTATGTTGATGGGATAGCTTGTATTTTGTGAATCCAGGGCCTTCCTAAGATGATGTTATAGGCTAGCGGGAGGTCTAATACTTGACAAGTGATATCTCTAATGACATGTCCTATTCTAATAGGTAACACGATGACCCCTTTGGAAGATCTTTCTTGTTCATCATATGATTTTGTGCTTATTTTATTTTTAGGATTAATAGCATCTTCTAACAATCCTAGTTGTGTAACCAATTTATATGAACAAATGTTTAGACCAGCTCTTCCATCTATTAAAACATGCTTTACATGATGGTTTTCAATCAGGACTTCAATATGCAATAGCTGGTTATGTGGATGACTCAGTGAATCATTCTCTTCTTCAGAAAAGGATATGTATTGAGGAGAAGTCAAATGACCCACCATGGTCTGAAATCGATCAAGATCAAGATTTTTTGGAACATTAGAACTGATGATAACTTTGTCTAGAACCACTCAATGAGTAGGAGAAATTCAAAGCAACTCAAATATAGAGATCTTTGCATTAGTGTGTTGGAGTTGTTGGATAATGTTGTATCTTGAAGCTGTTGTTTTGGACTCTTTAGGATTGGAATATTTAGACATATTCCTTTGTTTAGTTGTAGATGCAAGATTGAATGGTACTTTCAGGGCATTTGATGAACCTGAGCTTGAGATTGAGTGACTACAGTAGCTGATATGTTTTCTTTGTCCTTCCTAAAAATGGTGATGGTATTGTAGTGTTAAGATGCACATGGCTCTTCCATGTTGATGAAATCATTGTTACCAGAGTATGTGTAATTGACCTTAGAACCCACATTTGGTTTAGAAGATGACTCTCATCGGGTGTGTTTTGGAAAAGGTTCTGTAAATACCATATGATCATTGTTGGATTTATGATTGTCAATCATAATTTCTCCACTGTCAATTTTGTCTTGATTAAGATATTTTAGGCGCATGCAATTGTTGGTTTTATGACCCTTATTTCAGCAAAAATTACAAAAATCAATCTCCTTCCACCACTTAGGTTTGACTTCTAGATCATATGGTTTTATCTCAGGTAATGTGATGATGTTATTTGCCAACAAAGTTCTCATGGAAGATTCCAAGGACTCGTCCAAAGGAGTGAACTCACATTTTGGTTTTCTAACCCATGGTTTGTATTGATTTGACTTTTTAGGAAGCTCAGTTGTCTACTTCTTGGAGGCTTTTATGGCTTGAGTGCCAATCATGAGGTTAAATGTTGGTGCTTTGGGTGGAGCACTAATGTGATCAACAACACCATTTGTGACAACATTTTTGTTCTTGTTCTAGAATTTGAATTTATCTTTATCGTGCAAATTGGAACTTGACTGACACTTGTTTTCTTTGTAAAGCATGATATCTCCCTTGCGAACAAGTACGTCCTCTATTTTCATGGCACTATCCACCATTTTTTCAAATGAGGTATGATTTTGCATCTGAAGATGATAGTTGATTTTTGGGATCAGATTATTGATGAAGATTTCCAGTTTCTCATTTTCTAGAATTTGTCGAGGATAAAGCGAGAACTTCTTCCTCTAACATTTGAGGAAAGTCAAGAATGGTTCTCATGTTTTCTGTTTCAAGTTACAGATATCTATCATTGTAATTGGATGTTGGATGTTGTAGGAGTATTTCTGATAGAATAACTTGATTAATTCCTCAAAAGTTTTGATTGTTGGAGGTATTTTGGAGAACAGTTGATGGCTGCCCCTCCCAAAGTTCATGGGAAGAGACACATTAAATATGTTGGATCATGCATGAACTCCATGGATAGAGTGCAAAATTATTGGATGTGATCTTGAGGATCTGAATTTATGTTATATTTGTCATACTTTGGTAGTTCTACCCCTTTCAGAAATGGTGGCATATACAAGCTTTGATCAAATGGAAATGGACATAGGGCATCCATAGAGAATTATTTGGGTTCTTTCTCTTTTTCCAATTTGTTAAGTTTGACTTGCATAGCATGCATCTATTTCATCATGGTTGTGATAGGGGTCTCTTCCTCTTGTGTTATGATGTCTTCAACATTAAAATTGCAAGGAAGTTTAGCCCTTTGTTGGGCCAATTCGAGGAAGTATGTCTCTTTATCCTCTTGTATGAAATGCTTCATGAGTTTCTTAAAGAGATCATCATCTTGATATTGTGCAATTTTTGAAGGCGTGGGCTCTTGAGCCCTACCCTCATCAGAGTCATGGCCTTGTGAACCATGGCTAGCTACTCTTTGAGACATAACAACATATTGATTGTCTTCTTGAGTTGATTCAATAGGAGTGGTGTGACCTCCTTTTAAGCACAAATTTCCTAGTTCATCTTCTTCATAAAGATCATGATCATAAGGTTGATGAAAAGATTGAACAATGAGAGAAGACGAGGGTGATGTTTTCGAATCTTCTCTTGGTTTTCTGTGTGAGGAAGCTCTTGTTTCCACAATTAACCTTTAGGTGAATCTTGGAGCAAGATAAGATAACTAAATGACAATTTGGTTTAGAGAAATTAAGTGACAAAACCTTGTCAAGGATTGTTTGATGTAAAGATGACCTAGATGTAAGTGAGGGATATAGTATCTAAGATGTATGGGTAGACACCCAAAACATAGTGGACACTAATACACAACACTTAGCATGTGAGAGAGGATGAAAAATCAAAAGTTTTTTGACAAGGTTTTTGACACAAGATAAGATGTGTTCCAGATTAATCAACAAGATGACAAATTGAGTGAAATAGACCACTTTAGGAAAATAGAATTGGATTTTTGTTTCTCTACTCTGTACCTGACACAATAGATTTTTTGATAGACTTTTGACCAGAGCTGAAGGTTGATTGGATTTCTGTCAAAATTAGGGATTTTCTAACAATTTTTGCAAACTGTTGTATGACAATATGAAGGGTCATATGACATAGAATAAGCCCTAGCATGACAATCTAGGATCTTGTATGACAATTGACACTAGGAATTGATTTTTTCTTTGGTTTTCTAACAAATCTCATACGATAATAACCTACTTCTCATACGACACTTTATGGAGTCTGATACAACCCTTGGGAATATTGAGCAATTATTGTACAACAATTGCTAGGGCAGAATGATAGTTTACACTAGAAAGGGATTTTGCTTCAAATTTTGAGATTTTTGGGTGCTTTTGGTCTCAATTTTCTTTTCAGACTTGCTTTCCAGTTTTCAAAATTTGTGTGTTTGGATTGTCTGAGGATGTTTATCATAGAAATAGGCTCATAATCATAGTAAATACATGGGAACTGACTCAATGAATCAAACACACCTGGCTTAACCTAACTAGGAGAAGAGATGTATTAGTTTCTCATTGACTTAGGAACACACTCAATGAATCCTCAAAATATGATAGTCCAACAACACGCAATAAATGTTGGAGGCCATATTAGCCGAGTAGAAATGTCAAGGAGGGCTTGATATGAGATGTTTCTTGGGGTGATTACTATTCACCTCGCACAAGCACTACAAATCCTTCAGAGGTAGATCTGTAGAAAACTATCTTAGGATTTTAATCAAGGCATCTATTCACAACTATCTCCCATAGTCCCGCAAGAAGGATTGAGGTTGTTAACCCTATGAGTACTCAAACTTGTGTAGTCTCGCAAGCAAGATTGAAGTGGCTCCTCTCTACACAAGATCCAAGAAGGTTCATGGAATAAATCCAAGGAACAAGCACAATTATGTCTTATGGGGCTTTAACTTCAAGGAAGCGTCAAATTTTATAGTGGGGTGGAAGAGTTGGCTTAAGACTTGTCCCCACTTGGGTCATTCTCGAGAGATTTTTACCTCAGTCGGTAGGCCCTCTAAAGGTTTAAATGAAATGTGAGGTTGAGGACCACAGGATCTAGGTTTCTAATTCTTTGGAAAGAGAAGAGCATAATCCCCTAACCTTGTCCTTTTCCCTATCCAAGACATGCCAAATAGAGTTAATCCAGAGATAGTACACACATTTCTAGGGGGGAGATACCTTTTGGGTTTTTGATTCTTTCAAAAGAGAAGAGCTAATCCCCTCAATATCTACCACAATGCCAATATGAAACATGTAATTAATTAGTTGTGTGCCTATGAAAAAGAGATTAACCAAACACAATATTTTCTCAATGAAGATTTTGGAAACCTACAAAACCACAAGTCAGAAATTTTTGATGATTGAGCTTTCTTTGGCAAGTGATTTCTGAAAGGGTTTCCTGCAAAAAATGGCTTAGAAGACAAGACAAGAATAGGCCAAAAGGGTAATTTTCAATGCTCAAGCCTTCGTCTCACATCCTACAAAAAGTGTTAGGCTTCCTAAAATAATCACACACCAGAAAATAGCAGTCAACAAGGGTTAGGATTAGCATCAATCAAATTTCAAGGTAGAAAACCTTAAAAACTGATCACAAAACTCATACGACAATTGAAATAGTGGTGTAAAATATCGTATGAAAATATTCCTCAACCCACACGACAATATAGCCCCGATATGACAATGTAGACGAACCGGTAAGACACTTTAGGAATGTTATCTATTGTACGACGAACAGTGACTTTTGAAATGACACTCTACAAACTGTTGTACGAGATTGTACATAAAAATTTTCAAAATCCAAAAACTTGATGAAAAATAATCAGAAATTTGATGAAAAAAAGAGATGGAAACACAATATCGAGCTCCACAATGGGGGCCAGAAATGTGTGTGTAAAAATTGTACCTGTTCAGAAGACACAACACTTCAGTAAAACATTACAAATTAATGATAAAAAAAATAATAATCAATGAATGTATCATCAATCAGGTGATTTACTGCCTTCTAGAAGACGTGAGTATGATATTCTCATATTTGACCGAGATCAGTGACAATGCAACGACTAAATGATGGATTTGAATGCAAAAATGATTGAAATGAATGCAAGATTTAAGCTATGGTTTTTTATTTTCAATGCAATAACAATAAAAACTATATGAAATTAATCTAAAACTTGATATCAATGAAAATGAAAACTAAGCCATGAATGCAAAACTAGAAAATAAATGATAGCAATTGATCTAAAAAATGGATGCACAATCTCTCAAGAACTCGACAGTATAGCGTTGTTGTTCTCAAAATTTTCACCTGTGTTTGTAAAGGATCGAGGGTCATTTATATAGAAATCCAGGTTTGAGAACTCATGGAAAAACCAAAAATCACTCCTTGATCAACTCGAATTGATTGGCAAGTAATCAGGGAATTAGAAACAGTTATGTAGTGAAAATCATGCAAATCAACTTTTTAACTCATAATTGGAAGTTGGGATCACTCCAATATGCTTTTTAAATCACAATCACATGTTGAGTTTAGAAAGTTAACAAAATGAGTCCAAGAGTTGATTTTGAGTTTAACTGCTCTTCTAATTTTTGCATAGATAATTATGACTTTATTTAATTTCCATGTGTTTTTATTCTCAACTTATCTGATTTTATTTAAAAATAACTGATTTATGGGTTAATCGATTATTTAATCAAACTTTATCCAAAAAAATATTCAATCGATTATGTTTAGAATTTTTTATTAATTGTCAAATAAGCAATATTAATTAAGAATAATTTTAATTAAATCTAATTAAAGTGATTCAGTGGCTAAATTAAGTTTAATTAATTAAGTATTCAACATATTCAATCAATTGCACTTAGTATAAATAAAATAATATCATTTATCACCAAATGATATTTAATTAGGAATAATTAGGATAGATTAGTCCAATATTTGAGAATATTCCCTGATGTAGATTTGTGATAAATAGGGTTTTGATTATTTGAGGTGCAGATGTGCCTTAGGTTAGGACTTTAGGGTCAATTTCAATCGATTTGTTGATGTAGGAGGTTAATGTAACTGAAGCCCAATTTTGGGGTATTACAAGACTCAAGACTACATTGAGAAATTGTCTAAACGGAGTGGATCTAAGGAACTTGAAGCAGCCCTAGAATCCGTGGCTATGGAAAATGAAAAATTACACAAAGACACGAAAAATATTAAGAGAGATTGAGCCCAATCAATTAGAATGTGTGAAGCTTTGGAAGAAAGGAGATCTGAAGAAACTACAAGAAAAGTTATAGAAGATTCCCTAAAGGCCAAGGATGAAGCATTGAAAGCTTTAGAGGATAAAATTTTCAAGAAAATACAAGAGGTTGGTTCATTGCATGAACATATGCATGATACAAATGAGGAAAATAGAAAATTCCTAAGGGAGAATGCGAATTTGAGACATGAGCATGAGAAATCAAAAGGAAAAATGAAGAATACAAATGATTTGTTGAAGAAATTCATTGAAAGCACTGCAAAACTTGATGAGCAACTCAGAAATCAAAGAAGAAACAAAGAAACCACAGGCCTAGGATATACCAGTTTTACTACTTTTGAAGTAGGTAAATCATCTGGAACAAAATAGATTGAGAAAGAATGAAAGTCTCCATCGAAGGTAACACAAAATTTATAGTAAGAAAGCCTAAAATCTAGTATGTTTCAATTGTCACAAGGTAGGTCATATTGCAAATGTATATAGAATTAGGTATGCAAATAGAGCTAGTAATTTTGATGCATATTGTTATAACTGCAATAATTATGGACATATTTCTCATGATTGTAGATCTATATCTAGTTGTAGACCTAGTATCTTTGATGGTTACTATTACAATTACAACAAATATTGTCACAAAGCTGATGAGTGCAGGTCAAGAGTGAATAAGCAATGGCTAGTTGTGAATAGGGGAAGACCTTACCAAAGGGAGAGAAAATTAGATGTCACATGCTCAATCTGTGGTAATTATGGACACAATTGTGAATTGCAGAATGAGGACTGAAAGAGGTAATGCTAGACCATGAAGAATAAATGGTATGATATGTTTTCATTGTCACAAGATTGGACATCTAGCAAGGGACTGAGGTTAAGGAACCAATCAGTAAACTAGTCAAGCAATTGGAAAGGAAAATAGATAGTGAATTTAGAAGAGACTAGGAGAGAGATGAACGAGACTTGGAAGAAGAAGAAGGAATAAAGTAAGAAATCAAAGGAATCTCTATCTCCATTGGGTGTAGAGAATTCTTCATCAAACCAAGTCTTCATGTGGCTTAGAGGGAGAAAGTATTATTGAGTCCATCTTCGAACCTCCTATAGGTGCACGGTTAGATCTATCAACATTTTAAGATACAATAAATTATTTTAGAGTATATTGTGAAGTTTTGATACAATACATGGTGTTTTGATCATAGGTAATGAGATTTTGGGTCAATCGGTGAAAAGGTATGTTCTATTGGTAAGTGCATTTATTACACATGCAAAGGTAGATAAAAAGGGAACTTTGAATTTCATTTTCACCTTTCACATTTTGAAAGCTATTGTGGAGTGAAAGAATCTTTTTTTGAGCTGTTTGTAGAGATCCAAATTATTACAAGAAATTATTTGAGGTGATCTGGAAGAGAAAATCGATCAATTGTTGTCGTGTTTTAAGAAAGAACCCTAGTTGTGAATAGTTTGAGTTATTTATCTATTATATGTACTTGTAATAAATTTGAGATAGCTACTCATAAGTTCATTGGCATAATTGAAAGATCTAGACCGTAATTTAAAAGATATCCATTCAAATCGATGAAAAATTACCCAACATGTGCCCTAACTAGTGCTCCCTATGGTGTTTTACACATTGAGGATGTTAGAGAATACATTGATTGAAAATTGAAAGACCTAGTATTATGATTAATCTATGAACAATACATGAATCTATGTGATCATAACTTAGTATTGAAAGATGAACATAAATGCATAGAAGATAAAGGTTATCATCATGTGGTCAACTATCTTGATGAATTTGAGGAGGATCAGATCATATATGTTCTAAGAAAAATCCATGATTAGTTCATGTGGCTAGACCAACCACTTAAAATAACAAAAGAGGAAATTCATGTTGTTACTAGTCTATTTTCAACTAGTGAAGTACCTATTATTCACACTATACCCAAAGAATAAGTAATCAATTTGACTAAATCTAAGTGGGATGGTCATGCGATGATTGTGAATGACATTAAAGATGAAGAGGTGAAATATGTATCTGTGGGCATAGGTTACAAGGTCTACCATTCTAGTCAGTTGAATAGCATACCCAGTGGTGCTATTCATATCACATACAATATGATCAAGGAAAAAGCTAACTACGATCTGGCTGAAGCAATGAGAGATCAACTAATGTTGAATCTTGAGAAGATAAGAAAGGATAAGAGAAAAAAATTCAAATATGGATAGGTGATTATGTTTTTATTTTTCTATTTCCAAAACATGTTCCTCTGTATTGGTGATATTGCATGGACTATAGGAACTCTATCCTATATTTAGATAAATAAAAACATTATAATCTTAGGAAGTGATTTCAATAGCAAGGTTCAGGGATATTTCAAGGAATTTTAGAAGAAAATGCATGAAAAAGAAAGGATACCTTTTGAGATCATTGATAAGTACAAGGATACTATTTGTTATATGGTTGATACTGACACTTTTTAAATGGAAGAACTTGTGCCAAGAACCTCATGGGTGATTGCTATGGGTTATGAGGTAGACAGAGATATTCTAGTTATGTATGCAGATAACCTGATAGCTCAATCGATAGATCCCAAGACTCCAAGGTTTGGGACATTTCAAGATAAGTCACTCCAAGTGCACAATGACTTGATGAAACCAATTATTGAGAAGAAAGTGAGAAAGGAAGTTGATCAATTTATGATTCAAAAAGGATTTACAAAAGAACAAATTGACAATGCTAGATCCAAACATGCTACTAAAAAAGATAGCATATCAGGTACAATAGAAGATGAAGATGTTGGAACTATTAGTGCAATCAGTAGTGCCTCAACTAGTCAGAAAATAAGAAGTGCTACTACTGTGAAGAAAGAGAAATCCTCTGCACCTACCAAAGAACCTAAAAAGAATGTTAAGTCTTAAAATTCACTAGCCAAGGAGACCCATAGCACATAGAAGGAAATAGGAAAAATAAAAAATAAAAAATAAAAAGTATTTGAGAAAGTTGCTGAAGGAGAAAGTGAAGAGACAGGGTTAGAGAAAGAGAAGAAGGAGATTAAGGAAAAAGGAAAGAAATCTAAAGTAGTAGGTTCCCCCACTACTAATATTGTTGAGTTTTCAACTAATAAGGTACTTTTATTTGATGCAATCATTCAAAATGTTAAGAAATATGGTATACTTGTTGGAGTTAACAAGTATTATGATAAATTTGGTAAGGAGGAACAAGAACTAATTGAATATTTTGTAGTGTACATGAGTAAGTTTAGAAAAAATTTGATGGAGTTACAAGGACACATACTCACTTCCTTGTATAATAAACTTGATGCCAGGTGGCATATTGCTATTAGATAGGATAGGCAATTAATTTATTATTTTCTACTACAAATACAAATAGAAATTTCAAAAGAGGAAATGAAGAAGATGCTTGTAGAGACAAGACCACTCTTCAAAACAAACAAGAGACTAACAAGACTCTTATGTGGTGAGTCTCTTGGATTTTAGAATGAAACTAAAGAAATCCTAATGAAACACTTGGGAATAATTCAAGATACAAAGGATGAGGAAGATGAAGAAGAAAAAGAAAAAGGAGAGAGTGATCTTGATGAAGGGTGCTCCCCTTAATACCACAAACACATACCAGATATAGAGAAACAACAACAATATGCAAGAACAGAAAATTGGCTTCTTATTATCTCCACAAATGTGAAATTACAAACTTTCAGAATTACAATATGCAAAGCCACATGGGCATTCCCTTACAATATTCTGTAGGACAAAGCCTCGAACTATTACCCAGATCTAGTACCCAGAACTATTCTGAACTACCTAAGACAATAATACAGCCTTCCTTATATAGGCAATTTTCCATCACCTGGGAAAGTTCCAGAATTTTAGCCAATAAGGCCGACCAAACTTAGAATTATTTTATTTTACATTTCATTACATCATAGTCGGCTCAAGATAACCTTTGAAACCCGAACATAAATTTTGAAGAAAATTATTTTTCACCATTTCAGGTGGCCCAACTTCTGAAGACCATAAGTCATCACCAGTTGACCCGATCGGCTATTATAACCCCATTTCGAAAATGCCACGAAGTGCTCTACAAGCTTGACCTCCGCAAGCGCCCATCACCCAAATTTTTGACCTCATCCAGGGCCTCTAAAGCCTTCAAAACTGAGTTCAAAGTTTCTGTACCCTGCTGCCAATACCGAAAATCTTAAATATCTTCCAATATACACTTGATCTGGCAATGAAACTTTACTGGCAGACTTATATGACCAAAATGAACCTCCAAGAAAGAAATCAGATCATTCTGAGCACATACAAAAATTACCAAAAATAGTAACTTTCCACAAAGAGCAGCTCTGCACAAAATAACCCTTATTGAATAAAAACATAAATATTTTTGGGTGATGCAAGATTGCTCTTACACCCAAGATTGCATCAGACACCCGAGGTAATTTGAGAAGTGACCCTGTCACAACTCAGGGGTGCAGAGGAAAACCAAGATGGTTAACCTCCTCCTTTGTTAGCCATGATGAATCTTCAACAGGTCATCCTTTCCACTTGACCAGATATTCTTCATATGTCCTGTTCCTTGTGCTTCTGCCAACACGACTATCCAATATATCTTCAATCTCCTTAGTGTCTGAACTAGTTGCTGGAATACTCCACTGTGCCGCTGTGATCTCATCTTCAACACCTCCCTCATGATACTCTGTCAGATCTAAAATGTTAAACACTGGTGAAATATTTAGCTCGGTAGGCAATTCTACCTCATATGCATTTCCTGAATCATGTTTCTTCAATATCCTGCATGGTCCAAACTTCTTCATTTTCAGCTTGTTATATGTACCAACTGGAAACCGCTCCTTCCGCAAATGAACCATGACTTCATCACCAACCTGAAATTCCTTATACCTCCTTTTCTCATCTTCCTTAGCCTTATACTATGCGTTCATCTTGGTAATATGCTTCCTCACCTCCCCATGGATGTTCTTCAAGTGTTCTGCAAAATCTTCAGCTTCAGCACTACTTATTTCTCCTTTATCTATCTTCCTCAATTCAGATGCATTTCATGGACTACTTCCATATACAATCTGGAATGGTGATTTACCAGTGCTCCTATTGACAGAATTATTGTATGCAAATTCGGCCTGTGGTAAAATCAAATCCCATCCTGTTGGCTTATCTCCAACCAAACATCTCAGCAAATTCCCCAAACTCCTATTCACCACCTCTGTCTGTCCATCAGTCTATGGATGATGTGATGAACTGAACTTCAAATCTGTCTTCAACTTCTTCCACAACGTACGCCAAAAATATCCAACAAACTTAGTGTCCCAATTTGAAACTATGGTCTTTGGCAAACCATGAAGTCTCACTACTTCTCTGAAACACAATTCTGCTACATGAACAGCATGATCAGTCTTCTTGCAGGGAATGAAATGTGCCATCTTTGAAAATCTGTCAACCACTACAAAAAATTGAATCATGTCCCCACTGAGTCCTCGGTAAACCAAGAAAAAAGTCCATACTGATATCCTCCCAAGGCTTCTCTGGTATAGGTAATGGTTGATACAACCCTGTATTCTGCTTCACTCTTTTCGCCATCTGACATACTCTGCAACTCTGTACAAACTTCTTCACATCTTGCTGCAATTGTGGCCAATAATAATTTTCACTAACCAAAGAAAGGGTTTTGTCACGACCAAAATGTCCAGCCAATCCTCCTCTATGCTTCTCCTTGATGAGATTCTCCCTCATAAAACTTCGTGGAATGCACAACTGACTCCCTCTGAATAGCATATCATCTTGGATGATAAAATCCAGCCATTTCATCCTGTCTAGAGTAACAGGTTCTCTACAAGCTTTCCAAGCTTCACCAAAATCAGGATCCTCTGGATACAAATTCTTGAGTTCCTTGAACCCAACCACTTCAATCTGCATTTCTGTCAGCAATAGTTGCCTTCTGCTAAGAGCATCTGCAACCCTATTAGACTTTCCACTCCTGTGTTTCAAAACAAATGTATAACTCTGCAAAAACTCAACCCATTTCAAATGCCTCTGATTCAACTTTCCTTGACTATTCAAATATTGCAAAGCTTGATGATCAGTATACAAAACAAACTCCTTAGGAAGTAGATAATGTCTCCACTTCTTTAATGCCTGAACTATAGCATAAAATTCTTGATCATAAACAGAATATTTCCTCTTGGCATCATTTAACTTCTCACTGAAATAAGCAACAGGTTTACCTTCTTGGCTCATAACAGCTCCTATTGCAGTACCACTAGCATCACAATCTACTTGAAACACCTTATTAAAATCTGGAAGTGCTAAAACTGGTTGTTCTGTAACTTTTTGTTTCAACAATTGAAAACTCTTTTCTGCCCCATTAGTCCACTTAAACTATTTTCTATCCCCTCTCATTGTTTCAGTCAATGGTCCACAAATACTACTAAAATTTCTGATAAATTTTCTGTAAAAGCTAGCTAGAGCATGAAAAGATCTTACCTCAGTAGCACTCCTCGGAGTAGGCCATTCAAGGATAGCATGTACCTTCTCTGGGTCCATTTTTAGACCTTCTGCTAAAACTACAAATCCCAAATACACCAACTCTTTCTTCACAAAACTACACTTTTTCAAATTAATCAACAATTTCTCTTCTCTCAACTTCTCAAATACCATACGAATATGCATCATATGCTCATCCAATGTCTTACTAAAGATCAAAATATCATCTAGGTAAACAATAACAAACTTACCCAGAAATTCTTTCAGAACCTCATTCATGAGCCGCATGAAAGTGCTCGGTGCATTGGTTAGCCCAAAAGGCATGACTAACCACTCATATAGTCCTTCCTTTGTCTTGAAGGTAGTCATCCATTCATCTCCTTCTCTAATCCAAATTTGATGATATCCACTTTTCAGATCTATCTTTGAGAAATACACAGCTCCACTCAAACAGTCCATAATATCATCCATTCATGGCAATGAAAACCTGTACTTGATTGTGATCTTGTTTATTGCCCTAAAATCTGTACACATCCTTCATTCTCCATTCTTCTTTGGTGCTAATACCGCTGGTACAGCACAAGAACTCAGATTCTCTCGAATCAACCCCTTCTGTAACAGTTCATGTACTTGTCTCTTCAACTCCTCACTTTCTACAAGTGTCATTCTGTGTGCTGCCTTATTTGGCAAACTCGCTCCTGGGATCAAGTCCATCTGATGACTGATCTTCCTAACTGGTGGTAATCCATCAGGCACGTTATTGGATATAATATCCTGAAACTCATTCAACAAATCTCCAACTTCTACAGGAACATCTTCTACTTTCTCTTTACCAGCTTTTGGAATTAAAGCAAAACATACATGCTCATGCCTCATACCATCTAGGAATTTTTTTCCATCAACAAATGTTATTATTGCATTACCACATACCTTTTCTTCGGTCTCCTTCAATGGCTTTAGCTTATGTCGTACTCCATCCTTTGTCAGGGAATAGGTATTCGCACGACCATCGTGTACAGCACATCTGTCAAACTACCACGGTCTACCCAATAACATATGACATGCATCCATAGAGATGATATCACATAGTACCTCATCTTGGTACCCGCCGATCTTGAATTTCACTAGGCATTGTTCATTGACCATGACCTTGTGGTCATCCTGTACCCAGGCAATCCGATATGGATGTGGGTGTTTCTGTCTCTTGAGCTTCAACTTTGTCACCATCTCTTCTGACACCAAATTGTCAGTGCTTCCACTATCAATAATCACATCACAACATTTACCTTCACACTTGCACCTGGTGTGAAACAAGCTCCTCCTTTGCTAAGGTTCATTCTCACCACTCAACAGGACTCTTCTGTTAATCAACGTTTCTCCTCTTTCAGCATCTTCAGAATTTGATGATCTAGCATCTTCATCTACATGTGCAACTCTGGCCTGGCCTTTATTTCTCCTGTCCATTCTACCTTGGTGCTGAGGACATTCAAATGCCCTATGACCTTCTTCTCCACAGTGAAAACATGTTCCATGGAAGCCACCTCTTCCAGATCCTTGTCCTCTTCCCCTTCCTCTTTGATCTCTATTATTCTGATCCTGGAAGCGATTGGAATTGTTTCCTCTCTGATTCTGACTATTACTGGCCTCATCCTTCTTTTTCAGATCTTCATTACGGCCACCATATGACCGTCCACCAGATCGTCCACCGTGACCTCTTTCGTTTTGTCTGCTCTCAAACTTCTTGTTCAGCTTTTCCTCTATTTTTAGGGAAAACTGGTATGCCTCTTCAATACTGTTCATTCGAACCAGATTCAACTCCTCCTGAATGCTTGGCCTTAACCCATTAAGGTATCGGGCAACTTTCTCCTTATCAGCTTCGGCATGGCCTGTTCTGATGAGGAGTCGATAGAACTCCTCCGTATACTCCTAAACAGATCTTCCTGCTTGCTTCAAACTCTGCATTTTTTTCAGTAGGTCAAGCTCATAATCAACAGGAATGAACTGTCACTTCAATTTATCCACCATCCAATCCCATCTCATGATTTTCTCCTTTCCCCTTCTATTTCGCTCCAACTGAATCTCTTGCCACCATATCTTCGCATGACCTTTCAGTCTGGCCTTCGCAAATTTGACCCTATCAGGATCCTCAACATCTTCATACTCAAAATATTCTTCACATTCATTGATCCAGTCGATCAATTCCTCTGGGTTAAGATTTCTAGAAAATGTAGGAACCTCAATCTTAGGTCTTTTCCCAATCTTGAAAATCGCCTGAAAAAGTCTTTCTTCCTCCTGGTTCACAATTTCAACTTCTCCTTCTTGATATTCTTCTTCGGCTTCATCCTCGCTTTTGTCTCTGACATTAAGATTCATTCCTCTACGAATCTCTTCTTGCAATGCTCGCACTTGTCTCTGCAGCTCTCTAACCTCAGGTGTCATAGCACCAGCTCTTCCGCCACGTTCTCTTCGTGGAGGCATTTTCGCGATGCGCACGGAAACCCTAACCACGGTCCTGGTGCAAACTACCTCAAAGTTGGTGATCTGTTTACACACTCAAAAAAACTTGCTCTGATACCACCTGATGAAGGGTGCTCCCCTTAATACCACAAACACATAACAGATATAGAGAAACAACAACAATATGCAAGAATAGAAAATTGGCTTCTTATTATCTCCATAAATGTGGAATTACAAACTTTCAGAATTACAATATGCAAAGCCACATGGGCATTCCCTTACAATATTCTCTAGGACAAAGCCTTGAACTATTACCCAGATCTACTACCCAGAACTATTCTGAACTGCCTAAGACAATAATACAGCCTTCCTTATATAGGCAATTTTCCATCGCCTAGGAAAGTTCTAGAATTTTAGCCAATAAGGCCGACCAAACTTAGAATTATTTTATTTTACATTTCATTACATCATAGTCAGCTCAAGATAA
The DNA here is from genome assembly GCA_027943335.1 of Chamaecyparis obtusa. NCBI lineage: Eukaryota > Viridiplantae > Streptophyta > Pinopsida > Cupressales > Cupressaceae > Chamaecyparis > Chamaecyparis obtusa. The sequence continues at coordinate 541,669 of BSBK01002447.1, read as the reverse complement.
CCTTTGAAACCCGAACATAAATTTTGAAAAAAATTATTTTTCACCATTTCAGGTGGCCCAACTTCCGAAGACCATAAGTCATCACCAGTTGACCCGATCGGCTATTATAACCCCATTTCGGAAATGCCACGAAGCGCTCTACAGGCTTCACCTGCGCAAGCACCCATCACCCAAATTTTCAACCTCATCTAGGGCCTCTAAAGCCTTCAAAACTGAGTTTAAAGTTTTTGTACCCTGCTGCCAATACCGAAAATCTTCAATATCTTTCAATATACACTTGATCTGGCAATGAATCTTTACTGGCAGACGTATATGACCAAAATGAACCTCCAAGAAAGAAATCATATCATTCTGAGCACATACAAAAATTACCAAAAATAGTAACTTTCCATAAATAGCAGCTCTGCACAAAATAACCCTTATTGAATAAAACATAAATATTTTTGGGTGATGCAAGATTGCTCTTACACCCAGGATGCTCCTGCATCAGACACCTGGGGTAATTTGAGAAGTGACCCTGTCACGACTCAGGGGTGCAGAGGAAAACCAAGATGGTTAACCTCCTCCTTTGTTAGCCATGATGAATCTTCAACAGGTCATCCTTTCCACTTGACCAGATATTCTTCATATGTCATGTTCCTTGTGCTTCTACCAACACGACTATCCAATATATCTTCAATCTCCTTAGTGTCTGAACTAGTTGCTGGAATACTCCACTATGCCGCTGTGATCTCATCTTCAACACCTCCCTCATGATACTCTGTCAGATCTGAAATGTTAAACACTGGTGAAATATTTAGCTCGGTAGGCAATTCTACCTCATATGCGTTTCCTGAATCATGTTTCTTCAATATCCTGCATGGTCCAAACTTCTTCATTTTCAGCTTGTTATATGTACCAACTGGAAACCGCTCCTTCCGCAAATGAACCATGACTTCATCACCAACCTGAAATTCCTTATACCTCCTTTTCTCATCTGCCTTAGCCTTATACTGTGCGTTCATCTTGGTAATATGCTTCCTCACCTCCCCATGGATGTTCTTCAAGTGTTCTGCAAAATTCTCAGCTTCAACATTACTTATTTCTCCTTTATCTATCTTCCTCAATTCAGATGCATTTCGTGGACTACTTCCATATACAATCTAGAATGGTGATTTACCAGTGCTCCTATTGACAGAATTATTGTATGCAAATTTGGCCTGTGGTAAAATCAAATCCCATCCTGTTGGCTTATCTCCAACCAAACATCTCAGCAAATTCCCCAAACTCCTATTCACCACCTCTGTCTGTCCATCAGTCTGTGGATGATGTGATGAACTGAACTTCAAATCTATCTTCAACTTCTTCCACAACGTACGCCAGAAATATCCAACAAACTTAGTGTCCCAATCTGAAACTATGGTCTTTCGCAAACCATGAAGTCTCACTACTTCTCTGAAAAACAATTCTGCTACATGAACAACATCATTAGTCTTCTTGCAGGGAATGAAATGTGCCATCTTCAAAAATCTGTCAACCACTACAAAAAATTGAATCATGTCCCCGCTGAGTGCTCGATAAACCAAGAACAAAGTCCATACTGATATCCTCCCAAGGCTTCTCTGGTATAGGTAATAGCTGATACAACCCTGTATTCTGCTTCACTCCTTTCGCCATCTGACATACTCTGCAACTCTGTACAAACTTCTTCACATCTTGCTGCAATTGTGGCCAATAATAATTTTCACTAACCAAAAAAAGAGTTTTGTCACGAGCAAAATGTCCAGCCAATCCTCTGCTATGCTTCTCCTTGATGATATTCTCCCTCATAGAACTTCGTGGAATGCACAACTGACTCCCTCTGAATAGCATATCATCTTGGATGATAAAATTCAGCCATTTCATCCTGTCTAGAGTAACAAGTTCTGTAAAAGCTTTCCAAGCTTCACCAAAATCAGGATCCTCTGGATACAAATTCTTGAGTTCCTTGAACCCAACCACTTCAATCTGCATTTCTGTCAGTAATAGTTGCCTTCTACTAAGAGCATCTACAACCCTATTAGACTTTCCACTCCTGTGTTTCAAAACAAATGTATAACTCTGTAAAAACTCAACCCATTTCAAATGCCTCTGATTCAACTTTCCTTGACTATTCAAATATTGCAAAGCTTGATGATCAGTATACAAAAAAAACTCCTTAGGAAGCAGATAATGTCTCCACTTCTTTAATGCCTGAAATATAGCATAAAATTTTTGATCATAAATAGAATATTTCCTCTTGGCATGATTTAACTTCTTACTGAAATAAGCAACAGGTTTACCTTCTTGGCTCATAACAGCTCCTATTGCAGTACCACTAGCATCACAATCTACTTGAAACACCTTATTAAAATCTGGAAGTGCTAAAACTAGTTGTTCTGTAACTTTTTGTTTCAACAATTGAAAACTCTTTTCTGCCCCATTAGTCCACTTAAACTCTTTTCTATCCCCTCTCATTGTTTCAGTCAAGGGTCCACAAATACTGCTAAAATTTCTGATAAACTTTCTGTAAAAGCTAGCTAGACCATGAAAAGATCTTACCTCAGTAGCACTCCTCAGAGTAGGCCATTCAAGGATAGCCTATACCTTCTCTGGGTCCATTTTTAGACTTTCTGCTGAAACTACAAATCCCAAATACACCAACTCTTTCTTCACAAAACTGCACTTCTTCAAATTAATCAACAATTTCTCTTCTCTCAACTTCTCAAATACCATACGAATATGCATCATATGCTCATCCAATGTCTTACTAAAGATCAAAATATCATCTAGGTAAACAATAACAAACTTACCCAGAAATTCTTTCAGAACTTCGTTCATGAGCCGCATGAAAGTGCTCGGTGCATTGGTTAGCCCAAAAGGCATGACTAACCACTCATATAGTCCTTCCTTTGTCTTGAAGGTAGTCTTCCATTCATCTCCTTCTCTGATCCGAATCTGATGATATCCACTTTTCAGATCTATCTTTGAGAAATACACAGCTCCACTCAAACAGTCCATAATATCATCCTTTCATGGCAATGGAAACCTGTACTTGATTGTGATCTTGTTTATTGTCCTAGAACCTGTACACATCCTCCATTCTCCATTCTTCTTTGGTGCTAATACCGCTGGTACAGCACAGGGACTCAGACTCTCTTGAATCAACCCCTTCTGTAACAGTTCATGTACTTGTCTGTTGAACTCCTCACTTTCTGCAAATGTCATTCTGTGTGCTGCCTTATTTGGAAAACTCGCTCCTGGGATCAAGTCCATCTGATGACTGATCTTCCTGACTGGTGGTAATCCATCAGGCACGTTATTGGATACAATATCCTGAAACTCATTCAACAAATCTACAACTTCTATAGGAACATCTTCTACTTCCTCTTTACCAGCTTTTGGAATAAAAGAAAAACATACATGCTCATGCCTCATACCATCTAGGAATTTCTTTCCATCAACAAATGTTATTCTTGCATTACCACATACATTTTCTTTGGTCTCCTTCAATGGCTTTAGCTTATGTCGCACTCCATCCTTTGTCAGGGAATAGGTATTCGCATGACCATCATGTAGAGCACATCTGTCAAACTGCCACGGTCTACCCAATAACATATGACATGCATCCATAGAGATGATATCACATAGTACCTCATCTTGGTACCCGCCAATCTTGAACTTCACTAAGCATTGTTCATTGACCATGACCTTGTGGTCATCCTGTACCCAGGCAATCCGATATGGATGTGGGTGTTTCTGTCTCTTGAGCTTCAACTTTGTCACCATCTCTTCTGACACCAAATTGTCAGTGCTTCCACTATCAATAATCACATCACAACATTTACCTTCACACTTGCACCTGGTGTGAAACAAGCTCCTCCTTTGCTCAGGTTCATTCCACCACTCAACAGGACTCTTCTGTTAATCAACATTTCTCCTCTTTCAGCATCTTCAGAATTTGATGATCTAGCATCTTCATCTACATGTGCAACTCTGGCCTGGCCTTCATTTGTCCTATCCATTCTGCCTTGGCGCTGAGGACATTCAAATGCCCTATGACCTTCTTCTCCACAGTGAAAACATGTTCCACGGAAGCCACCTCTTCCAGATCCTTGTCCTCTTCCCCTTCCTCTTTGATCTCTATTATTCTGATCCTGGAAGCAATTGGAATTGTTTCCTCTCTGATTCTGACTGCTACTGGCCTCATCCTTCTTTTTCGGATCTTCATTTCGGCCACCATATGACCGTCCACCAGATCATCCACCATGACCTCTTCCATATTGTCTGCTCTCAAACTTCTTGTTCAGCCTTAACCCATTAAGGTATCGGGCAACTTTCTCCTTATCAGCTTCGGCATTGCCTGTTCTGATGAGGAGTCGATAGAACTCCTCCGTATACTCTTGAACAGATCTTCTTGCTTGCTTCAAACTCTGCATTTTCTTCAGTAGGTCAAGCTCATAATCAACAGGAATGAACTGTCGCTTCAATTTATCCAACATCTAATCCCATCTTGTGATTTTCTCCTTTCCCCTTCTATTTCGCTCCAACTGAATCTCTTGCCACCATATCTTCGCATGACCTTTCATTCTGGCCTTCGCAAATTTGACCCTATCAGGATCCTCAACATCTTCATACTCAAAATATTCCTCACATTCATTGATCCATTTGATCAATTCCTCTGGGTTAAGATTTCTAGAAAATGTAGGAACCTCAATCTTAGGTCTTTTCCCAATCTTGGAAATTGCCCCAAAAAGTCTTTTTTCCTCCTGGTTCACAATTTCAACTTCTCCTTCTTGATATTCTTCTTCGGCTTCATCCTCGCTTTCATCTCTGACATTAAGATTCATTCCTCTATGAATCTCTTCTTGCAATGCTCGCACTTGTCTCTGCAGCTCTCTAACCTCAGGTGTCACAGCACCAGCTCTTCCGCCACGTTCTCTTCGTGGAGGCATTTTCGCGATGCGCGCTGAAACCCTAACCACCGTCCTGGTGCAAACTGCCTCACAGTCGGTGATCTGTTTACACACTCAAGAAAACCTACTCTGATACCACCTGATGAAGGGTGCTCCCCTTAATACCATAAACACATAACAGATATAGAGAAACAACAACAATATGCAAGAACAAAAAATTGGCTTCTTATTATCTCCACAAATGTGGAATTACAAACTTTCAGAATTACAATATGCAAAGCCACATGGGCATTCCCTTACAATATTCTATAGGACAAAGCCTCGAACTATTACCCAAATCTACTACCCAGAACTATTCTGAACTGCCTAAGACAATAATACAGCCTTCCTTATATAGGCAATTTTTCATCGCCTGGGAAAGTTCCAAAATTTTAGCCAATAAGGCTGACCAAACTTAGAATTATTTTATTTTACATTTCATTACATCATAGTCAGCTCAAGATAACCTTTGAAACCCGAACATAAATTTTGAAGAAAATTATTTTTCGGTATTTCAGGTGGCGCAACTTTCGAAGACCATAAGTCATCACCAGTTGACCCGATCGGCTATTATAACCCCATTTTAGAAACACCACGAAGTGCTCTACAAGCTTGATCCACGCAAGCGCCCGTCACCCAAATTTTTGACCTCATCCGGGGCCTCTAAAGCCTTCAAAACTGAGTTCAAAGTTTCTGTACCCTGCTGCCAATACCGAAAATCTTCAATATCTTCCAATATACACTTGATCTGGCAATGAAACTTTACTGGCAGACTTATATGACCAAAATGAACCTCCAAGAAAGAAATCAGATCATTCTGAGGACATACGAAAATTACCAAAAATAGTAACTTTCCATAAATAGCAGCTCTGCACAAAATAACCCTTATTGAATAAAAACATAAATATTTTTGGGTGATGCAAGATTGCTCTTACACCCAGGATGCTCCTGCATCAGATCTAGTGGTTACTCACACTGATGAGGGATTTACTATTAACCATGTGAGGGCCACACCTGAGGAAATTAGAGAAGAGATGGAAAATAAAGGAGATATCCCAGCTATGGAGATACAAGATGAACCTATGGATACACAAGATGAAGCTAAGGAGCCAAAGGAAGAAGAACCAATAAACATGGGTACTGCTCAGGCTATGACCAATGGTGAACAAGTTAACGTTCCTTCAGATGATCAATAGAAAGATCAAGTAAAACAAGAGGAGGTAATTACAAAAAAAGAATAAGAAAAGATAACACCTTCATCATTGTCCAAGATGAGTATTGATGATGATGATATACTGAACGGCAATGGATAGGTAGACTTAAGGAAAATGAACCTTGAGGAAATGATCAATTTTTTTAATGGAAATCAAGACCAAATCCAAGAAGGATAATCACAAGTAGGAGGCACGCGTAGTTTTTATGGAAATAGATATATTGACTAATCTTATGCCTAAAGTAAAATATGAGGAAAATGCTACTCCAATGGAATAATTATCACATCTATTCACTTCCACTGGTGATGAAATGAAAAGTTTGTAGGATGAAACTATTGATAAAGAAGAAAAATAGTGTCAAGAAATTATCATAAAAGTTAGCACAGTCCATTATTAAAGACAGGAACACTCTTACATTGCTTTTGAATTGGGTGAAGGATTCAAAACTTGAAGGGGGTGGTACATTGAAGACTATTTGTGATATTTACCATTTCATGAAAGATATTGAAAAGAAAAAAGGGTGAAGATCAACAAGAGTTGAAGGTTTTGTCACAAAACTTTGATCACATTCATATGACTACAACATTTTGGGAATTGAGGTAGGAAAGATAAATAATAAATTGAAGATTTATAAGATAGAACAGGATAAAATGATTAGAAACTTGATGGAGCTACAAATTGTGTCGATTCCTAAAATGGATATCCTACAAAAAAGTTTGTAGGAAGATGAGAAAGCCTTAACACCTCTACTTGTGAGAACAATTGATGGATTTGAGGAATTAGCATTTTTGCTTCATGGATAGATACTTATTATGGAAAATTTGCACAAGTCGTGGGTCAGTGATTGAAAAGTTTTGAAGACTACTTTCTATGAGATATTCAGTAGAATGTAATAGGCTATGCTACTCTTGATTAATACAATTTTGGTTTTTGCACATATTATAACAGCTTTGTCATTCTTGTCAAAGGGGGAGCATAGTGTAGGGTGGAGAGTAGTATAAGGATGAAAATAAAAATATTGGCTAAGATCTTTAGGATGCATATGATTACGTGTTTATAATTCTCACTATATGGTATATATTTTTGGGGGGAGATTGTTTGTTGGAACTTAGAATTTATTTTTTTAAGTGTTTCTATCAATGCCAAAGGGGGAGATTTTTGGCATTTGATGTAGGTGATATATGTTTTGGTCGCATGATTGTATTGTGGTATTGTCATTTCTAGCAACATGATCTTTTGATGACAAGAGATTTGTTTTACCGATGGTGTTGAAGGATCAAATTGGAAAATCCACTAAGTGTTCAGTCAATCGACAAGAAGATTATATGCAAGGTATAGGTGACCACATCTAGAGTTGGATATCGATTTAAGGTGTGTGATCATAAAAAATTTATCTACAAAGCCATATTTGAATGAATATATGATTACATCAATTAGTTTAAAGAATTCAGTAAGTTATTAAGGATTTAAGCAACACTGGTAGTAAGAACAAAGTACCGATTGATACTGTTAGTTAGATTAGTATTGCGGTAAAATGTAAGTGATGGACCGACATGTTTTTGAGATTATATATTTAGGGCCGACATCAAGTCTATTGACTTTTGGTTTTGGCGCACTCACTCATATGTTTTTGTTGGATTTTAGTGCCGACTTTTAAAACATTTTAGGTTTTTAGCACCGACTTAAGACAAGTACATAAGTAGTTATGAAAATCATTAAGTGTGTTATTGTGGTGGTATGTGGTGATTAATAGTGATTGTTGAAGGTAGTGCAAAGGAAGTAAAGTGTTCAGAGAATAAAAATTGAGTAGATAATTAGATCTTTCTAGCAGTCTAGTGTTAATTTCATATCATACATTTTAGTTCTTATACTCAAGGGAGACTCTAACTAGTATGTGATCTAAATTCCTTAGCAAGGTCACTTCTAATAGGGTGAGAAAGATCCTTATAGGTTTGAAGATCAAAATCCTTTAACCAGGTAGCTCTTTAACTAGAGTTTTGAAATCCCTTGACAAGGTAGTGTTTAACAAGATTTTTATATCTTTTAACAAGGCTAAGTACTCTTAACCAGGTATAAGCTCAAAAAGGTTTTTGTAATTTCTCCTAATAGGGTAGATTTCACGGTGCACTAGTGAAATTTTTGGGTATTATCCCCATACGTGGTTTTCTCCCTCTAACAAGGGTTTCCACAAGAGAAAATATTGTGTCTTATGTTCATTGTGTGTGAATGGTTTACTTGTTATACTTCTATGTTATTTCATGTTGGTTATTGTGGAAGATTATTGTTAAAAGATTTAGATTTGTGGATGCACTGATTCACCCCCCTGCTCTCAGTACCTTATAATAATAATAGAATAGATGAAGGTATAATTGAATATGCTAAGGAAACAATTGGATGAGAGCGATAAAAAACTTGAGAAAGAAAAAGTCACTTCAATATGTTTATACAAAAGCTTGAAGTCTCCTGCTGAGACAAAAAAAAAATTAAAGAAGGAACTAGAGAGTGAGAGGGAAAAAAATAGTGGGAAGAAAAAGTAGAGGAAATAAGAAAACATAGTGAACACCAGTTGTCAGAATTTAGAGAAGAGATATGGAAGGAAAATAATACAATTAAAACTTCCCAAGACAACTTGAATAAAAAAGTAAAAAAATACAATCAAGCATATAAAACAAGACATTTGGGGGAAAATAATTCAGAGTAGTGAGAGATTGTATGAATGGTTTGAATTGATTGATATTATGAGAGAATCATTTGGGAATCTCAAAGAACACATTTAGAAGAAACAACATCTTTATTCCAGAGAGGATATTGTAAAAAATATTTTGCAAGAAGTCTACAAGACTAGTGACAGACATTTGGCATCCAAGGGAATTAACAACCACATTTGTGCCTCACTAAGGGTATCATTTGTCATTCAAAAATGCCAGAGACTAAGGGATGTAGAGGAAATTTTGGATAAAGTTGGGAAAATGATCGCAAAGATGAATCAAAAGATAATAAAATTGTTAAATCTTGGTTTGTCGAATGTTGTTGAGTCGTCAATGAAATTCGTTGGAAGATAAGCTTACAAAAAAAGGTTGGAGGAAAAAATGAAGTTTGAATTAGACAAGATTCCTAAGGAAACAACTCCTCAAAGCTTTTAAAATTGCATGAAACCATTGACAACTTTAAATGAAGTATTGGATGAAATATTGGTTTCAAATCAATCTTTCAAGTATGGATTGTTGACAAAGTTGTAGGTCTTTCACTATAATTTGAAAAAATATTGAACTTCCATCCATCAAACAAAGATTGGAACAACCTAAAAAAATTGGCACAAACATCTCATCAATCATAGTATGTAAAATTGATTTCAAGTTTTTGTGCTATAATGTTATTGTCTATATTTTGTTTGTCATTTCTTGAATTAAGTTTTAAGTTTGAACTCTATTTTTTGAATAGGAGAAATATATCAGTTGCTAATTTGGTAATATGATTCTAACCTATGATGGTCATAGATATGTTCAACTTCAGGATTGTACAATTATACTGAGATTATGATACTAATTTTGATATTGAGTCTTCACATGTTTCAAATCGACCTGAAGCTATTGTTGCTCCCTTATTTCTATAAAAGGGAATTCAAGGTCATTTGCTAAGAGTTAAGAAATTGGGTATTGACTTTTCCAAACATAATCACATAGAGTTGTATACTACTACTGAATGAATTGCATCATATGTGTAAATAAATTAATGAAAATCTCTCTAAATTGTATCATATGAATTAAAATTGCTATATTTTCAAAGAATAAATGAAAGTCTCAAAGAATAAATGAAATCATGGATAATGGCCCTTGGAATTCAAATTATGGTGTCTGATATAATTGTAGAAGAGAGGTCCCATCCTTCAAGTAAACAAGATCCACTATTCCTTACAAATTGCCTTGCCTCCTCAGGGGTCATCTTCGATATGAAATAATTGACCTCATCTAAAACTTCATCTATAAATATATCAATATCACTATCTGCCATATTCCTAGATACCAACCTTTCTTTGATCATATTGGAAATTTTCTCCCTATTGTTTTTTAGGAAAAATCCCCTAAAATCTCAGGACTGCACAAACTTATCATTAGATAAAAATGTAGAGCATGCCAATGGTTTAACGTCATCTCCTACCTCTACTCTTACAAATTTTTTGACACTTAGTTCCTCCAATTCAATGGGTACCACTTTGCATGTTGGGTCAATATTTTTCACATTTCATCCACCATTTGTATTCTGCCTTGAACTTCGATATCGGATAAGAATTTCTAATTAAGTCTTCAAAATGATCATTCTCATGATCTAAGGTTTCCAATTTAAACCTGGCCCTTATTCGATCAATAAAGTGTTCTAGATCATATTTTTTGAATTTTTCAAAACTCATCTTGTATGGCAGTAACTTGGAATATAACAAGTTGAATCCTCTTTTTTCTGAGATCTCAAAATCACAGAAAAATATTGTTTTTGGGAGGAAGGATCCCTTCTTTACACTTTGGTTTCTTAAATGAACCTTGTTAGACTCATTCAACAGCGAAATGATTTCTAAGAAAACAATTATATCTGGCACATATCTAGGCAAAATATGGGGTTTAATCAGTGCACCGTAAACTCTGATGATAGTGTACCTAGGGTAGAAAAACCAGTATCTAAAGTTATGGTTGATTCCTATCTTGGGCTCTAGATCAAGACGCCTCAAAAATATCCTCACCCTATCTAATAATCTCCAATCGATTGGGTTTCCCAAATTTTACAGCACAACTTTGACAAATAGTTCCTCAAACATGACATAATTAGATTTGTCACAGTGCATTTCCCATAAATACCTCTATTCTTGAATAGGAAACCTTTGGTTTTGTTCATCTACATTTCTCAAATTTAGCTCTTGGCCCCAAGGACAAGGAGAAACCTTGCTTCCACCATACAAAATAATATGGCACAATAGAGAATACCACCTAAATTGAACAACAAGGCCACCCTTTTAGATATCTAAAAGGGCTTCATGAATAGCATTAGAAATGAATGAGGACAAGTAAAAGAAGTTATCACTATATATGTGATGGATTTCAGCAGCCAACATCATAAGATGCACATGCATCTTGAACTATACATCGATTTCCAACACTTGGCAAAGTGCATAGTAAGTGTATAAGAAATAATCCTCAAAAAATTCATTATCAAAGGGCTCAACATCTGTCTTCCAAAATGCAATAGGATTCTCATCCTTCTTCCTTCTATGAAGTGGAAGCCATTTAACCTTGAAGCTACCTTTGTCTTGATCATATTCCCTCTGTAGAGATAGAGAATCAATGGGCACATGGAAATCAGGTTTTAACATAAATGTTTCAATAATAGATTTCGTGTCAAACTTGGCCAACAAAACACCCTTCTCTGTGGACATAGACCTGTTGTATAGATTATAGCTTTTTTCCATAGCTCTGATTAGGTCTACATTGACAAAAGAAATTGGGATGACAAGCCTTCCCAAATCCAATCTCCAAGAATTGTTTACTAGAATTTGGGCTCTACTCTTGTTATAGAAATACACAAACAAATCCCTTCCACTAATTGGGGTGTAAGGATTCCCACAAGATGTCGCCATGTTCACAATTGTATTAGATATAATATCTGTACCATTGGCACGCCTTACCCTTTTCAAAGAACCAGGAAATTGAGAAATAATATCTTCATCTAGGCCCCTCTTACCATTAGTTGAACCTCTTCTTGAATTCCCACTCATTGTATTTAAACTCAGGGTTTTAAAATATACAAAAAATGCTTCCAAAATGAAATTGAATATGCAAATTTTATGATCTCGTTAGTTCACAATCAGGGTATGTCTTTTACAAAAATAAGGCCTAAAATATTTAGAAAAGTTAAAACCCTTTCTCAAATAGAGACAATTAAACCGAACAACGTGACACCAACTTACTTGTACATTTGTACTTGATACTACACTCAACAAAATCAAAGTTCAAACCCTTGCAGTTTTGTTAGATGCTAATGCTTGAACTGTCTGAATTACTCAAATTCATCAACTATAGCTCTTCATAAATATTGTATTATCTAAATTGAGTGCAATTTTGTTAGATGCTAATGCTCGAACTATCTGAATTACTCAAATTCATCAACTATAGCTCTTCATAAATATTGTATTATCTAAATTGAATGTAATTATGAAGTGGTTGAGTGCCTATTCAACATGAACTAGCAAAAATGCATGAACAGGCAGTATAAAATAAACCCTACCCGTAGTTTTTAACTTGAGTCGTTGATCTTCATTGGTCAGTATTAAATATAATATTTCACATCTATTTCTAATTAAAATAGGATAGATGACATAATTTTTCATAATCGCATTTTAATGGTAGGACCCTCCATTAGAGAATGAACAATTTATTTTTTTAATTGTTTATAAGATGGTAACAAGAAGGTAACAGGTGTCTCAATTCCTGTGACTCTGAGAAGGAAATTGGTTTCGACAAATATTTTTTTTGAAATTTAAAAAAGCGACTTAAAAAATAGATCAAAGATAATTCACAGCTTAAAAATATTAAAAGGATATTAAAGCTAATAAAATGGGGCACATGACAATATTTGGCATAATTGCAATTTAATTGTAGGACCCACCATTCAAAGAGCGAACAATATTTTATTTGTTAATGGTTTATAAGATGGTAACAGAAAGGTAACACGTGCCTTGGTTTCGATGACTCTGAGAAGGAAATTGGTCCCAACAAACATTTTGCCTAGAACTTAAAAAATACTTTAAAATAGATTAAAGCTAATTTGCACCTTAAAAATATTACAATGATATTAAAGCTAATAAAGGGGACACATGGCATTGTTTCGTATAATTAAATTTTAGTTGTAGGACCCACCATTAAAAGAAAAAACAATATTTTATTGTTAATTGTTTATAAGATGGTAACAACAAGGTAACACTTGTCTCGATTCCAGTAACTCTAAGAAATAAATTGGTTCGGGTAGATATTTTGTTTGGAACTTTAAAGCTAGTTTGAAACTTAAAAAATATTAAAACAATATTGAAGATGATAAAATGAGACAAGGGCAATAGACATCATTTCACATAATTGTGTTTTAGCTATAAGACCCACCATTCAAAGAACAAACAATATTTTATAGTTGAAAACAAGATTAATCTAATAAATCAAAATTTAATTTACAATGTTTACAAAGATTATACAACGTGAATGAATCATAGAATAGAGTAAAGCTACTCAACATTGTAGCAAGATAATAAATAATTTATAAATGAAAAATTCAAAAGTGCACATGGATTCTCACTGTTATAAAGAAATCAATTTAGATTTTTCTCTACGATTCATGATTCATGAATTAAAGTAAAAACTATACATACCTCTAGTAGTTTGAGAGTGAGACTTGACAGTATCACTATCCTAGAAATTTCTTAGTTGACTTGTCACTACGGACCCAAATCAAATTGACAATTCATCTCTTCAAACGATACTTCACTTTTTTTTTCATTCTAGCTTTCACTTGGTTCACTTGAGTTCATCTTGGCACGACTACTACAAATTGATATGCTCTGCATTTTAACATTGTCATTATTATTCAAAATATTTCCTAACCCTCTCCTTTTACATGTGGAAGTCCAATGAGTGAGTGCCCTATCATAAGGAAGAGTTTCAACATTATACCAACTGGTAAAAAGGCTTTGAAAAACTTCTAGGTTCTTTCCAAGTTTGTTTCTTGTCTTTGATTTCAAGAACCCCAATGCACTAAAAACCCTCTCATCCTCAATAGAACTCAATATCATCATTTGACACAAGTCAACAAGTTTGCAGTATTCTGAGAGTTCTTCACACAACATTGGGCTCTAACTTATTTTTTCCCAAAGCTATGTTATTGATCCCAGTTGGTACATATTATTGAAAGCCTTAACCTATTCATAAATTTTTACAGCAAAATTGGATGATTTCTCTGCAAGCTTAGTTCTACTTATAGCACCTACTACTTCCTTTCAATCAACTTCGAAATTGGCACTGGCAGTCTCACCAAAAAACTTCACCAATTCCACTAGCCTATTATGAAAATCTTTTGGATTAGGGATTCTCCAAAAATTCAGATAGACAATAGACATGGCTTCTAATAGTTCATCCCAAGGGAAAATAATTAAAAAATTTGATGAATTTTTGTTTACAATCTGTTGTAAATTTGTTTTCACAAAACTCACAATGTTGTTGAAATGTTCTTGTGTAACAGGCCCATCTCTCATTCTGCTAGACCTCATGGTAAAATACATATCATAATAGAAAATTGGTATCTTCTTTCCATGAATAGGGATACATAACTCCTCGTGATGATTAAACTGTAAAAAATTATCAACATGACTCAAATCTATAACCTAATTTCATCTATTGAATGTTTCATCATTGATTATACAATCACTTAGATATTGATTATCGATGGCAAGGACAGTCATTCTATGTAGTGTAACATATTCTTGAATATACATAGTTCTCTCTTGGGCTTGTTTAACAAGCCCCTTCATTTTATCCAATAGCGAGAGAATACCAGTCAAGGTTAACCATGTCTCTATATTAGTTAACCTATGCAAAAGATCACGAAATTGGGTTAATTTTCTATTTTAAGCTCACGACCTTTTTCTACTTCCCTATTTTTAAGGTCACAAGCTTTTTCTACATCAGTGATCTATATGTCCATTAGTCCAACCAGGGATTTATATTCAAAGAACACTCATTTCACAGGTCCACGAATGGAGATCCATTTGGTCTCAACATCTTAAGGTAGCTTGTTTCCACTAGTTATTCCATCAACATATTTATGGAATTGTGTAAAATGTTTGGGACTTCGATAGAAGTATGCATAGAGATCATGAATTCGACGATCAACTCAGGCTACCTCTTCATATTGATGCATAGTTTTAAATGCTAAATTAAGTTTGTGTGCCATGCAATGAATGTGAACCATGTGTGGTGCAATGCTCATATGTATCTTTGTGCATAGACCGTTTCTATGACCTTGCATCATTGCAACTTCATCAGCTCCTACACACACCAACTTCGGATAAATTGTAAAGTCATCCATACCGGAAAATTTCATTTAAATATTTTTGGCTAGGTCATACATACATTGTGCTATGCTATCCTCTATCTTAATATAACAAAGTAGATGAGGGTGACAGACATGGTTATGTATAGTATACACATGCATACACATCCAAGAAGTATTGTCCACCACTGTAACTTTGTCTAAAGATAATGTAATATAGTTTGACTCCTTTATTCTTTCCTGTAGATTAGTTATTTCCACTTTAGCAAGACAAATCACTAAATCCCATCCACTGTTTACTGACCAATGAGCTATATGATATCTTGGTACACTAAGAAATTTTAATAACCCAGCCATATTCTGATAGTCTTTCATGGGCCGACCTTTTCTCAAAACATTAAAAAGAGTAGCCAATAGAATATTTTTAGACATAGGTGTCTCATCCATTTCTTTCTTAAATTGAGCTTCAAGTGAACCTATGTGTTTTACCTTTGGTTTCTCCACTTTTTCCTTATTCACATAATAGTCCTCTACATATTTTACATGCTTACATTCTTCCTTTGTTTTCCATCTAACCACTAATTTCCCCACTCTGTTAACCTTTTTTTGTCATACACTTTGTTGATATTCTTTTCTATTGTGTCCAATTTCAGCTACATTTTTTATCCTTACCAAGTTTCTAAGTACAAATTTCACACTTTCATTCTATTAGACCTTTATTTGGGTCTGGATTTGTCACTGCAACCATGCATGTGTAATTTCAATCCCAAATAAACTAAAATGACCTTTTCATAACCCACTTACACCCAAATTTTATTTTTTGTTCTCTTCCACTCTTGGTTTCATTGTCACAAGCTTCTACACTAGCATTTGCGACATTCACAGCAGTATCAACAACATCTACACCAACTTCTACAATAGCATCTATGGCATTCACAATAGTATCAACAAAATCTACACTAGCTTCTACACCAACATCTGCGGCATTCGCAGCAACAACATCACTGACATTGCCAATAATTTTTCTTTTTCATTTTCTTATCCTCTTCTATGCATTGGCATCAACAACATTACCAACATTGTCAATAGAAACACCACCAACATTTATACCAGCAATAACATCCATGGAATTCTCAGCAATAGCATCACTGGCATTTCCAAAAAAATGACATTCTCAACAACTAAGTTGATTGTTTTGTTCTAGCTACACTAGGTACCCATTGGAACATTCTCTAGGGCACAGGGATCCGTGTGAATTAATGCATTGGGTGTGAGTGTTGATGTTGTAGCACTATCTGATGGATCGTGAAAGTATGACATTATATTATTATTTATGCATTTCAGTGGCCTCCCTTTGACAATTTCAAGAGTCCTATTGCTTGACATCTCTTACTAATAAAAACTACAAGGAATTTGATTCCTACAAAATACAGTAATAGATAAAAAGAGTGAAAATAAATAGATAATTTTTCTTGTAACAATACATGCCATTTAAACAAAAACATATTAAAATAGAAAAAATTAAGCCATAAAAGCTAATCTGCAAGAAAATTCTAAAATTAAATTGATAGACAATAACAAATCAATATGGAAAACACTAACATGAATCTTATATCCTTTGTCACTTACCATTAAGTTTTCACACTAGTAGGGTCCATCAATGGCTCAACGTTTGAATAATTCCTCACCAACTTATCTCTAGAGCCTCTAGAAGTAAAGATCCATCTAAATAAGGTGTATAAAATTTTAAAACCTCTAACAACAAAAAATGGAAAACACAAACATAAATATCATATTCTTTTTCACTTACAGTTAAGTTTTCATAGTAGTAGGGTATGTCAGTGACTTGACATCTAAATAATTACTTGCCAACTTGTGTCTAGAGCCTCTGGAACTACAGAGTGATACGAACAAGGTTTAAACTATAAAATCTCTATCAACCAAAAATAGAAAACACAAACGCAAATATCATATCCTTTGTCACTTATAGTTAATTTTTCATTGTGATAGGGACCATTAGCGACTCAACATCTAAAAATCCCTCAGCAACTTGTGTTGAGAGCCTCTAGAAGCGTAGACTGATTTGAACAAGGTGTGAACCTGTAAAATCTCACCTTCTTATATATTTATATCAAACAAAATTTGGCAAATTGTGCGTCATTCTACAATTGGGATATATAAGTTTGGTAAATTTGGGTAGGATAGGGGCAGTGCAATTTTAATTTTGAAGGTGAATATGGGGCTTCCATTACTGTTCAAGTGTAGTGGGGGCAAATTTGGGTCTGACCCTTGAATTTGGGTTTGAACAAAAATTTAATGTGGTTGGCGATATAGTGCCTTGAATTTAAAAAAATCATGTGTCGATATTGTTGATTGCATGTGTATCCATTGGTGGTTTCTTCCATTCGACCAGGAATTCAAAGTGAATTGATGACTAGAAAACATTCAAATCGTGTAGGAGTTGGTGGCAAAAAAATTCTTCATAGTAACCGTTTCAACCAAAAGGTGTTGAATAAACTGGCGAATCAAAAATATTGTGTGACAATGAGGTGATCCGACCACTTCACAGAATGGTGCTATTCACCAATTTACCAATAATGTTGATCCCTATATTTCGCCAATTGGCAAAAATTCACCACTAAAATTATTGCTAGTGTTGCACACCTTGCTTAATATTTTTTATAATTGTAAGGATCACCACTTATGTGTTGGTTAAGTGGTGGTGTTCTTGTTGTCTCTACATAGGTTCAAACCTTTTCTGGGCCATTGTGATTGTGGGTTTGTGTCTTTGTTGATTCAATGTGCTTGTGAATTTGGGTCCCGGCTGTTAGAGTATTATTTCCTTTTACTCTAGTTGCTTAAGCGTCTCTTAGGTGCATTATTAATTAATTCTTAATTAATAATGTGCAACCTAGTATTTCCCTTTTAGGGTTTCATTCACCTTTTTAAGGTTGAACTTTGTAATTGTTTTTTTAATTCAGTTGATAATTTTGCTCTCACATTTTGAGTGAACATCTGAGTTCTGCTTTTTCATCTTTGTGCTTCTTCTTTGTATCAGGTTCTTGCATGCAGGTGTATTCGGGGTCTGTGGATTTGCATGTTTGTCAAATCCTACATTGTATCAGAGCCGCCATGTTGCTGCCTGATCAAATTTTTTTTGAAGCCACGATTCGAAGGCGTCATCTGCAGCTTCTCTGGGGTTTTTTCTATCACTTTGAAGGAGGCACGAGCTTCTGGAGCAGATTGAGCAGAAACGGACGTCACCATTACGTCCAGAAGGCCCGGGAGAGTCGAAATCATATAAAACTCGACTAAGTTTGGCCTCCGTGACCACAGGGAAAATTTTTTGCCCTACCAGGGCCATATGGCTCGCAAAACGAAAAAAAAAATCAAAAAAAAAACATTTTTTAATGTTTTTTGCATTTATAAAAAATGCGCACAGTTTTAACACTTAGGCGCCACCCCCGCGCCACCAGGGGGCCGCCCGCGCTCCGCCACGGGCCGGCGCGCCACCGCGGAGCAACCTGCAGCCCTCTCCGCCGCCGCTCGGCCAACTCGCCACCAGGCCACCGCTCCATTCGCCCCCTCCACTGGCTGCGACACCGGCTGCGCCGCCTCTGCACCACCCGGCTGCAGCGCCACCCGCGGGCCACCCGAGAGCCGCCCGGCCACCACCACCGCCGGCGGCGACACTCCGACGGCCTGTGACGGCCAAACGGCCGTCAAATTTAAGCTCCTCTCTGTGTTTTTCCAGAGAGCATTCTTTTGGAGGGGCAGTTGGTTTTTCGACCGTAACTTGAGCATACGGTGTCATTTTTCGGAAAATGAAATATCGCCGGAAAGCTGTTTCCGAGATGGATGCATTGGTGAGGGTCTCATTTTCTGATTCTTCCATTTGATTGCTGTTTTTCTCAGTCAAAGTTGTGCCTTCGTTTGTGCTCCTGTTCGGCTTCTGGAACTCAGGTTTTCTCCTCGTTTTTTGTGTGCTTTCAGTAATTGTTTATTCGTGGTGCTCAGGGGATAGAATATACATTGTGGGGGGGGTGCATTTTACTTTCTGTTATTTACTTCCAGAAATAGTCCCTTCTACTTCTGTCTTTTCTTCTCTCAATGTCGGACCCCTCTGTGGCTCGGCTGACACCCCATAACTATCACACATGGAAGCCACACATGACCAGACTCCGCATGTCACGAGGTTTATGGTCCTGCACGGATGCTGTTCAGCCAGTCCTTCAGCGACCTTATGAGGCACTTATGCACAGAAATAGGATGGATGAGGTAATGGGCCTCATTGCCATGAATGTTTCAGATGGGTTATTGTTCCACCTAGATGGTCTGACCTCACCCAGGGATATGTGGGACAAGTTCTCCACCTTGTTTGGCACCATGAATCAGTTCAGGATTCTCCAGATAGATGCAGAGTTCACCTCCTTGGCACCTGACTCATTCACTTGCATTGAGGACTTCCTGATGAAGTTCAAGTCCCTTCGTTCCATCTTACAGGTTGCTGGAAAGACGAAGTCAGATGATGAGTGTATCTTCCTGATACTCTCCAAGCTTCGTGGTCCTTATCAGATCTTCACTTCTACCTTCTACTCCACTATGGATGCACTGGGTGCTCGGCATGTCATGCCCTCTTTTGAAACCTTTTGTGACAGGTTAACTCGTGAGCAGTCCAAGCTCAGTCAGATGGATTCTCTTACAGGTTCACAGTCACAGGCATTGCTTGCCAAGTCATCTCAGGACTCACAGAAGCCAAAGCCGAAGCAGATATCTGATTCCTCTTCTCAGCACTCTCCTGACTCACCATCTTCTTCTAAGAAGGAGACTCAGAAGACTCAGATCCCCACATGTTCCTATTGTCAGAAGAGGAACCATGATGCGTCACAGTGTTTTCAGAAGAGATGTGATGGTTATGAGAAACAGATTGCAGATTTGCAAGCTCTCCTTCAGAAGAGCACTATTTCCTCTCCATCCTCTTCCACCTCACAGGGGTCTGCTTTTCAGTCTTCTGCATCTTCTTCAACATCTGGACAAGATTTTGGCCAGGGTCATGCATTACGGGCATCTGTTGCATCCCCTTTACAGGTCCCTTGGATACTGGATTCCGGTGCTTCTCACCATATGGCATCTTCTCAGGAGTTGTTTTCTTCTTTTGAGACTTCTCCTATTCCTCATATTCTCATGGGGAATAACACTGTACAGACAGTCTGTGGGACAGGTTCAGTCAGCATTCAGGATGGCACATTCAATGATGTATTGTATGTTCCATCTCTCTCTGCAAACCTTCTCTCCATTTATCAGATTACTCGCAGTGGGTCAGGGAAGACAGTTGAGTTCACGGCCGATTCAGCCTTCATCAGGGATAGTGTGACAGGAGGCATTATTGCTACAGGGACAGTTGATCATTCCTCCCGTCTCTACATCTTTTCTCATTTTGGTCCACCATCTCCACTGTCGGAGCTCAGCTCTCCTCTTTCACGAGAGCATCATGTGGTGCAGTCAGGTAGCTTGAACCTCTGTGTTGTTCCTGAGACCCGTGTTGTGACTGCTCCACCACATCCTGAGGAGTCCTTTTCTCTTCAGCCGGATTCTTCTTCAGCACTGCTTGATCCTCCAGCTCCATTCATCGAGCCACCAGGTGCAGTTGTTGAGGATTCTTCAGAGGACACTCATCTCCTCTCTCATGACAGTGTCAGCACACCTATCATACCACTTGCATTGGGGATTCCCTTTCAGGATCCTCGTGTCTTCACATTTGAGCATCAGCTCGGCCTTCCAGTGACACCTCATCCTTCGAGGTCACCTCTTCAGCACCCACTGACCTTCACTCCTCTGCATTGGAGTCACAGTGGTTTGCTCATTGCTCCAGGGGTTCTTTCATTCTGGGGGGCTTTGGAGCATCGACCCTCTCTCTCGGGGGGGGTTAGCAGCACGCATTGTACTACTGGCTTTGAGAGAGTCTCTTGAAGTCATGCCTTTGTCTTTGCTTGCTTTTATATCTCTTTTTGGAGAGGGGTTTTTCCCACTGGGTTTTCTCCTTTGTCTCCGGTTTACAGAGATTTCCTTGTACTGGGTACCTGATCAGGCCTTGTTACCGGGACCCATTTCTTGCTTTCTTAGTCTTGCTAGGTCTGCTTTCTCCCTGCGTTCAGCTTAAGGGGGGGTGTTAGAGTATTATTTCCTTTTACTCTAGTTGCTTAAGCGTCTCTTAGGTGCATTATTAATTAATTCTTAATTAATAATGTGCAACCTAGTATTTCCCTTTTAGGGTTTCATTCACCTTTTTAAGGTTGAACTTTGTAATTGTTTTTTTAATTCAGTTGATAATTTTGCTCTCACATTTTGAGTGAACATCTGAGTTCTGCTTTTTCATCTTTGTGCTTCTTCTTTGTATCAGGTTCTTGCATGCAGGTGTATTCGGGGTCTGTGGATTTGCATGTTTGTCAAATCCTACACCGGCTTTGTTAAATGAGAAAGAGGTCCCTCATTTGTGGCCTCACTGGTTCATAGCTCTAGGTCAAAAGTGTTGCACATGGGCCTAAAGGGCATGTCATGCTAGCATCACCAATCACGTTAAAAAATTTACCAAACACTTATTTGAAAAAATAATGTTTATAATTATAATATTTTATTTATTATATTGTATCGTCATAAATTGTAAGCACCTAAGTGGTGTACAATTTCATGATTGTTTAACACCTACCTTAGTGTGTTTTCAGTATAGCATATAATAAAATGTAAAATTCAAATATGGGTCCTCTATTATTTCAATCTTGTCTAAAATCAAGGTAAGCCCTTATTTCTAAGTGTGCTCCTCTATTTCTCCTTCAATCCAATAATTCATTTAATCACCCAAGCCCTATGTTACCATTTGTGACCTTGGTGTTTTTTCCTAACCTCAGAACTGGTTGTCTATTCTAATCTTGCATCCTCTTATTACCAGGGAACCATAGTTCCAATTTGGGTCCTAATTGGGTGGTACATTTGTACCCCAAAGATTGAGCCCAAATTTTAAATCGGGTCCTTTTCATGTTTATTTAATAGAGGATTACACTTTACAATCATCTCTCTCAATTCTACCTCCTAATTTAGTATAAAAATAAGCGTTACACTTCATTTTGGTAAGATGAAAGCAATTGCAAGATTGGAGCCCCAATTTGAAGACATCCCATGAAGTGATGACTTGCGAACCAAGGCTATATCAATCCTCTATCAAGCATTCAAGCATTTTCAACATCAATATGAAGGTGCAAAAGGATTATGATGATGACTAGGAGATCACCTATTGATGATTGGCGTGTACCTTTCCTTTTAGGATTGGGTATGGTTTCTTGTTATCTTCATATCTACATACTTGTGCTTCAGATCTATACTTGTTACATGCTTTCAATCACACGTTGATTTTATTTTCATATAAGGTTCACTCTATCACACTAGGGGAGATCTTTACATTACATTTATGTATTTTATCTCATAGCAATTTAGACATAATCTAGATTCACAAGCACTACACACTTTATCTTTGTTATACTGGTTATCCATGGAGGTGGGAATCACCAAAATGAGGGGTTGAACAAGGCAAAACCTCTATATAGCCACCTATACACACAATTCCTAGATTTGCAGGTGTAAAGGTCCCTAGAATCATTTGTTAGAACTTTTATATACTCTTTTCCCTGAGACAACCACTTTGCAACTTGTCTTAGCTAAAAAACCCAAGTACAAAATGTTTTAGACGTTCAGTTTCCAATAGAATTAGGTGAAATTGGGTGTGCAAACAGTTTAGGATTTCAAATTATCAAATACAAGTGTTTTCAAAATCACGTCAATCAAAAATTCAGATTTGAGCCTTCATATCACCAATTTCAATTCCAAGTGCACACAAATCCCCTGCAATCTTCTACATTTTTTAGTTTGATTAGATCATTTCTTATCTTGATTAATCACTTGTATAATTGTATTTATCTATCCCTTTCTCAATTCTAAGAAGCAAAGGAATAGAAAACCCAAAAGCAAAAATCTTGCATTAGCATCCCTCCCACGAGGTGGTGTTAATCAGATTTGTCTTGAGGTGGTTTCGTATTCCAATACATCTTATGAATTGGGGAAAACTAGTTCTTTAGGTGATCCCCTTTTCACACTTCACATATATGTTTCACCTAGGAGCATCTACATGGATGTGCAACATGTAGAGATTCTTTTGAAATATTCTCGAGACCACTTGATAAGTTATATTATAATATTATATTATTATAATTATTTAATATTAGAGAATAAATTTTTTAAGTACCCTTTATTAAATGTGAGGTCAAGGAGTTAAGTAGCACAATCTTAGCACATAATTTATGTATACCACTTGGTGGTTTGTAGGAGCTTGTTTTTATAAAAGCAACAACAAGGGTAGTTGTTGAGGTAAGTCAAGCTGGTATTTGTGAAGGTTAGAACATGGCATGAGATGTGTGGTTATATGCTTGTTCACATGGAGTGCTTGTTGATGGTTGGGGTTTCAAAAACTTTCATGGATGTATTTTAATGTTGCATTGTTGAATTACACAATGAATACTTTTGGAGGTTAGGTTTTTCACTCATGGTGGTTTTCGCAAGGTATATCTTATGACAGTTTTGTGGGTATGTTGTTTTTTTTCTTGCATGTAAATTAAGAGAACTTTTTTTATTGATGTATTATGTGGGTCATGTAGAAATTGTCATTGTGTGGCTACAAGTTTCCTTACAAGTGGAATTAGAGATATGATTATAGTGTTATAATCCTAGGAGTTGAATCTATCTAATGCATGAAAGAATGAAAGACATGACAAGATATGAGGGTTATTGTAGATCTAAGGGTTATGGGTTTGTTCTTATGATGGGTTGTTTGTAGATTTGGGGCTTGATAAATTTTTGGTTAAACGAATTTTTTGGATATACATTTAAATGAGGATTTTTTAAAACTATCCTAGGTAAAAAATGACCTCACTAATGAAACGAGGTTGGCCTTCTGATGATATTTAATATATAAATATTTGACCCCTTCTAGACTAAGTTGAATATAAAAAAGAAAAATTGTGTTTTTAACCATCAAATTTAGTCTCTAGAGAAAATAAAATAAAATAAAATATTTTTTCTCATTGTATTTAAAAATAATCTTACAAAAATTTTAAATAGATATTTATGATTAAAATCACAAGGGATTTGTTTTAAAATATTAAGAAAACATAAAGTAAAAATGTTCTTATTTAATAAAAGGTTCTTTTTATTTAAATATTTTATATGCCTTCAGAAAAAAAAATAACACGTAAAAAAATGAAAATGTTGATACAATTTTATTAAATACTTTTATTGAAGACATTAATTTTTTTGCCCATTAATAAAAAAGTCATCCCACCACCCACATTAAATAATTTTTTTAAAAATAAGCAAGGTGTTACTCTTTTTAAAGAAGAGGAACTTCAAATGTGTTTTGAAAATTAAAATTTGAAATTAATGTGTAGTTCACCTTAGAGTTTTGTGCATGGGGAAATTGACTGTTTTGGTTCAATTAAGCATAACTTTCACTTGAGATGTTGGATTTTGGACTTCTTATACTCGTTGGAAAATTGAATCTGAGTACTAGATGATGGTATAGGTTTAGATCCATGATTTTTTTGTTTTGATATATTTTTTGGCCTAGAATTTAGATGTTCTTCTTTATTGAACATAACTTTTGTATATATAGTTGGATTTTCATTTTGAATAGGAATAGGAGAGAATATTTAGTGTACTTTTCTTTGGCGATGCTATTTTATTAATTTAATATGCATGGAGTGTTGTTTATTTATCTATTCACTTGATGGTGTTTGAGATTTGAGGTGTGAGTGTGAGTGCATCCAAATGAGTTGAGAGGTGAAACCTTAAGGGAGTGCATGTTTTTATGAGATATTTATGATGATACAACTGATGATATTTTTGAGTATCTTCTAGTTCTCTACTCCCTAAATTATGCTCCTCTCCTATGATTCAAACTACTTCACAGTGGAGATGATGTACCCCTCCCCACTTTTTTATTCCTTTGGAAGTATTGTCTTCTGCCTTTAAGACCAATTGGTATGCGTCTTCCATACTATTGACCTTATGCATGCTCAATTGATCTTTGATGGAAAATTTTCATGCCTTGCAACCATCTATTCATCATTCTAATGGACAATTTATGAAATTCATTCGTGTAAACCTTCACAGTATATAGATTTTGTCCAGATTATGAAAGCTACAAAAAAAGTTTGTGCTTACTCCATGGGCAAAAATTTCTCTCAACTTCTTCTCCATCTTGTTCTAGGTCCTAATTTTATCCTTTCCTTTTCTACTTCTTTCCTTCTGTAATGATCCCACCAAATCATTGCATGACCCTTTAACTATGTGTATGCAAACTTTACCTTATTTTCCTTATCATAGGTTTCGATTCAAAGAATTTCTCCATATCATCCAGTCAATCGATTAGCCTCTCCGGTTTAAGACTATCTACATACTCTGAAACTTCAATTTTTATCCCTATATTTTTCTCTTCTAACACCCTAAGCATTCTTTTTTCAAAAGTTGCATGCTCTAATTGTTCTTCTTCTTCAAGTTATGCATGTTGATTTGCACCTCCTTGGCCTATTTCTTCATTAGAATCATCTCTTCTTTGTCTCATTCTTTGATTTGCCATCATGTTTGCAAGATATGTTGCTTGTCTTTGTAAGTTTTGCATATATCTATGCATCTAGGCAAGACCACCTCTTCCTCTTCTTGTCCCAGCCATCTTCCTACTCTGATACCAGATGATGTAGCCAACTTTACAAAGAATGGTCCACCATTAAAATTTAAATACATAGATACAAAACTCAAGAAATTGGATAAAAGATTTCTCTATTACTCTAGTTCCATTCTACCTCTACACCTGAAACAAAAACAAAAAAAAACTTTACATCTACTAATCCAAAAATTCAAAATTGACTTTTTTGGTAGCTTTCTTAATTTTGCCATTGTAGGTAATTTTGCATGCTTATCCACATTACCATCAAAGTTGCTAATTATTTCAAACCAACTAAAGTGACACTATTTGTCAACTTACTAATCTAATTACATGGAGTTTGAAATTATATTGACAAAAAATGGATTTAAGAAATCACTAAAAGCTTCTTCTGAAATCCAAAGAATTTGATCCCAAAAAAGTGTCAAGACGTGCTACAATCGAATTGGCATCAAGAATTGAACTCTTCGAGATGCTTCTCCGTGTAAAATAAATATAAAATTAAAAACAAAGAATTGTAGCTAGGGTTGAAAGATTGCTAGGAGAAAGTTTTGAAACCAAAATGTCACTATCTTTGTATCATGGTTGTTGTCACAAGGGATTGTGCATGGATGCTAAGCTGGCAGCTAAACAATCCCATGCATGGAATGATCTTCAGGCCTGTGGGTTGCCTATTGTGAAGGTCAATCTCTAGATACTTCCTAAAACTATTAACCTGCTTGGGAAAAGGATAGGGATTGCTTTGAAAATGAAACCTATCCTAGGAGGTGATTCACCAAATGTACTTTATGATCTTCTTGCTTTTACAAACTCACAAAGTATTTCAATAAATAGGCCCTAGTCTTTCACAACTTAACTAAGCATGTAATACATCAATGCTTCATGAGAAAGGATTGAATTTAGAGCTTGTTTGAAGGAGAATAAACTATTTTCTCAACTCCAAACTACTAAAATTAACTAGCACAATCTATGACCTGCATTTATCATGCATCTTCTTGCATCAATACTACTTGAATGAGACAACATCAAAGGATTCTAGAACGAAAACACATAAACATCATCAAATCATTCATGCACTACAACACAAGAAGTATATAAAAGGAAAAATGCTGCCTTTTCCATTGAAAAATGAAGAAATCTACTGTTACAATAGAGAAATCTCTGAGTTACAATGCTGCTCTGCCTTTTCTGTGTGCAAAAGCCACGAGAGAAGAACTGGAAAAAAAAGAAAAGAATGAGAGATTTATAAAAAAGAGTCTCCAAACTCCAACTGAAAGAGGAACTGAGCTTGAACTGAACTGGCCTCCTTGAAAAAAGATTGAATTGGAGCTCCATCCTTGAATGTTGCTTCAGATTTCTTAAAAAAATCCCCTTGGGTTGAGCAAGCAAGAAAAATCACCCAAAAAGTGGTTAAAAATGAAGTTAAGTTGCTGTTGATGGGCCAAAAGGTCTCCTTGATGGGTGCACTAGCCATAAGGGGTCTCTAACCGATGATAAACTGCTGTATATGCATGAAAAACTCATTTTCAGGCCTTGACTGATGCTGCCGGACTTGTCCTTTTGTATTTCACGACATAACTGCCATGCCATAATAGCACTGTTCTTACTAACATTACATGGAGATCTTTATCCTTTCTTGCATATGACTGTCCCTGCATTTAATGTCTCTGCCTTTGCTGACAGAGTATTCATTTCTCTTCATGTGCTATATGCTTTTAATATTGTTTTGATTGCATCGTTGCCACTGATTTTGTCTACATCTCTGAACACTGTCATTGACTTTATGATCACCAGTAATCTCTGTTCCTATCATTTGATCTTTATTGCTCTTGTTGTATCCTTTGTCATGACAATTTTTCTTGGCTTCTTTGAAACCTGTCCTTCCACTCCCACAAGGCATGGACTCCTCATGGCTTTTGAGCTTTATACATTGCTTTTAGCGTGAAATCACTGTCTTTTCATCATTCAAATTGCATCTTCATAACAGCAACTTACTGTAATACCCCAAAAATGGGCTATAAGTTCATTAATCTCCTACATCTTCAATTCGAACAAAATCGACATCAAAGTCCTAACCTAAGGCACATCTAAACATCATCGAATCATAATTGATTATCTTAAATTTTGCATCAGGGAATATTCTTAGTAATATTCCTAATTATCTTAATTATCTTTAATTTAATGATTATTTGGCGATAAATCACATTTATCCTAAAAATTTGATTAATTGAATATT
This sequence comes from Chamaecyparis obtusa, assembly GCA_027943335.1. Taxonomy (NCBI): domain Eukaryota; kingdom Viridiplantae; phylum Streptophyta; class Pinopsida; order Cupressales; family Cupressaceae; genus Chamaecyparis; species Chamaecyparis obtusa. Next base: position 513,424 of record BSBK01002447.1, on the reverse strand, counting down.
TTCATATTTAATTAATTAGATTTAATATTTGCCACTTAATTATGTAATTAAATTTAATTCTATCTATTATTAATTGTATTATTTAATTTTGACAATAAATCAAAATTCCTATCTTTAATTGATTAAATTCTTATTTAATTAATTAAAGCATGTTGTCATTATTTAATAATATAATTTTTAATAAAAGTTTGAATAAATAGTTAATTAACCCATAAATTAATTATTTATTTTCAAAAATCAGTTGAGTTGAGGATAAATCACTTTATTTATTTATTTAATTCTTAATTATTATGCATATTCAAAAGAAACAGTTAAACTCCAAATCAGAAAATCAATGCAAGTTATTGACTTTTTGGAACTCAACATCCTTTTGGAGTTCAAAAAGCTGATCTAAACTCTAATTTGAGTTAAAAAGCTATTTTTGCATGATTTTGAGAATTAACTATCTTTTATGATCAGATAACTCAAAAATCAAGATGAGTTAATTTGAGTGATTTATGGCTTTTATTCATGCACCTCCAAAGCCCTGGATTTCTATAAATTAAGGCTTTAGCTCTTCACAAATCATCTCATATTTTGCACAATCACGCTGGAGAATTGGAATTGAAGAATCAAAGCTCTTGTGAATCGACATCTTTGTGAGATCAATCTTATTTTTGCATTCATATTTCATATCATTATTAGATTAGCATAGCATATCAGTTTTTATCATTCTTATTGCATAGAAAAAATCAAAAATATAGATTAATTGCATTCAATTTCATATCCATCTTTTGCATTCAAATCCTTCATTTAGGTGTCGTCTAGGTCACTGATCTCGATTACAATCTGAGAACATTAATCTCGCACCTATTAGAAGGTAGTAAATCGCTTGGTTAGATAGCTTTCAATTTTGCATGATTTTGATTATCAATAACCTCTAATGTTTTACTGAGTGTTGTGTTTACAGATCAGGTACAATTTTCACACACACATTTCTGGCGCCCACCGTGGGGCAACCCACCTTTGCATGCTGGTTTTGATTTTTTTGGGAGCTAAAACCCCAAAGTTTCAAAGATTTAATTTTATCTCCCAAACGGCTTGGAATTTTGATCTGAAATTTTTTTTGCAGGTTGATGACATGTCATGGAAGCTACAGTAAAAAATTTAGAATTTACTGAAAATCTTAAATTTTGCAAAAATTGACGTAAAGTTCTTTCTGGAGTCAAAAGTCATTTCAAGAAGTCAAAAGTCGTACGAGTTTTGTCAAGTGTCATTTCAGTATTACCCAACTGTCGTATGAGTTTAGCAACTGTCATTTCATAGACTACCCAGTGTCGTACGAGTCTGCAGAGTGTCGTTTGGAAAAATTTGAGAAAGTTGTCAGAAATTGTCAAATTGCAAGATATCCAATGTTTCCAGCCTAGTTCCAGAATCTGTCAAAAATATCATTGTGTCAGGAACAGAGCAGTAGCTATTGAGCATTCTACCATTTTCTGAGTTTGATCTTTTGAATCCGATCTAGTCTTCTGTTTGATCAATTTGAGTCCTTTTTATCTCGTGTCAAAACCTTGTCATAACTATCAATCTTCAATCAATCAATCTTCAAAAACAAACTAAGTGTTGAGAACTCGTGTCCGCTATCTTTTGGGCGATCTATCCCATGCATCCAGGGCACAGTTTCCTTCACCCACATCTCATCAGATCTTCAAAACTATCATAATCTTGACAAGGTTGCGTCATCCAATTTTCTCAAATCAAATTGTTCTTCAGTTGTCTTCATCCTTTTCTTCTGTTTCATTCAAAGTTAATGGTGGAGACCAGAGCTTCTTCACACAAGAAATCAGAAGAAACATCTCAAAACTTACTTTTGACCAATACCCCAGGTCCAACTCTTGAACAACTCATCAAGTCAGGTATCTACGAAGACGACAGTCTCGGTAACTTTCGATTGAAAATTGGTTACAGACCTCCTCTATCAACTCACAGAGGTAATCAACAAACTCTTCCTCAATCTATTCCAGGGAGCCCAAAAACTCCTACCATGTCTCAAGCAGGGACAAACCATGGTTCTCTAGGAGGAGGATCCCAGGGACACCACTCTCAACATAATGCCGACCAAGACCCTACACCCTCTGAAATCCATCGGTGTCAGAATGACGATGAATTCAAAAGAATGATGAGGCATTTCTTGAAAATGGATAGAGAGGCATACTTTTTGCAATTAGCCCAAGAAGGAGCTAAACTTCCTCCTCACTTCAATGTCGAAGATATCATCACGCATGAGGAAGAAACTCCGATGACGGCCATAATGAACCAGCTGCACGCTATGCAGGTCAAAATGAATAAAATTGAGAAAGAGAAGGAACCCAAGGAATTCTCCATGGAGGCCCTTTGTCCTTTCCCTTTTGACAAAGACTTGTATATGCCTCCATTCCCAAAAAGAGTGGAGATACCAAAGTATGAAAAATATGACGGGCACTCTGATCCTCAAGATCATGTCAGAGAGTTCTGTACACAATCCATGGAATTCATGCATGAACCGACTTATCTAATGCGTCTTTTTCCTAGATCCTTGGGAGGAGCATCCATTCAGTGGTTTTCAAGATTACCTTCTACGATCAAAACTTTTGAGGAATTGATTAAATTGTTTTATCAACAATATTCCTACAATATTCAACATCCGATTACCATGATCGATATCTGTAACCTCAAGCAATATCCAGGGGAATCATTCCTAACTTTTCTCAAGAGGTGGCGAAAGAAGTTTTCTTTATATGCTAGACCAATTCCCGAAATGGAGAAACTTGAAATCTTTATCAATAACCTTGTTCCAGAGCTCAACTATCCATTGCAAATGCAAGATCATGTATCTTTTGATAAAATGGTGGATAATGCAATCAAGATTGAGAAAGTACTTGTCAAGAAAGGAGAAATCACACTTCAAAAGGACAAGTCTGAATCGGGATCTAGCTCAAAAGATAAAAACAAAACCTGGAATAGAAACAAAGGTATCATCTCTGACGGTGTTGTTGACACTATCCACACCCCATCAAAGGCACCGGCCTACAATCTCACCCTTGCCACCAAAGCCATTGAAGCTTCAGAGCAAAAATCTGCTGAACCATCTCCAAAGAAGCCATTCAAACGATGGGATAATAAATGAAAGTTTACTCCCCTGGGAGAATCTTTGGAATCTGCTCTAAGGACCCTGATAGCTGATAACATGATCTCTTTACCACCAATCCGAAAACCTGATCCGGATCCAAAACCATGTTGGTGGAAAGATAATGAATTTTGTGCTTTCCATCGAACTAAAGGCCACAGAACTAATGGATGCTTCCATTTGAAGCATACCATTCAAGACTTGATAGATCAAGGGGACATCACAATCGATAATCCTACCGGCAATAATGATCACACAACATTTACAGAACCTTTTCCACAACATGGCAAGGGAGTTTCCACTTCTCAGCCTAACATGGGGGCAAAAGTCAACTATGCCTACCCTGGAAACGATGTTGTCATCAATATGGTGGAACCATGCCTCTCTGAGAGCTGTAATGTCATCACGATTGTACGAAGAGATAGAAATCATTCCTCAGCTAATGCAGTTACCAGATCACAAGCTCAGACGCATCTGCAAGGACAAACACCAAATTCATTTGATGTCCCTAAGATACCTTTCAATCTCACATCTGCTTCTAAACAGAAGGTTGCCTCGAAATCTTCCAATCCAAAGGATACCAGACCTACATCTTACAGCATCGTACAACAACTCCAGCATACCAATGCCAAAATCTCTATGTTTGAGTTACTTCGAATCTCTCCAGCTCACCGAGATATCCTAGACAAAGCTTTGCTCAGCTCTAATGTTCCTGATGATCTAGATCTAGACAGGTTCCAAACTATGGTTGGTCATCTAACATCTCCGCAATATATCTCCTTTTCAGAAGAGGATGACAACTCCCTAAGTCACCCACATAATCAGCCCTTGCACATAGAAGTCTTGATCTAGAACCGTCGAGTCAAACGTGTGTTGATAGATGGGGGCGTAGGCCTCAACATTTGTTCTTACAACTTAATCACACAGTTGGGATTCTCAGAGATGGCTATTGATCCTCGAAAGAAGATCACCATAAAAGCCTATGATGAACAAGAAAGAGCTTCTAAAGGCACCATTGTCTTGCCCATCCGGGTGGGTCCAGTCATCAAAGATACCACATGTCAGGTGCTCGATCTACCATTGGCTTACAATATCCTTCTAGGGAGACCCTGGATACATGAAATGCAGGCTATTCCTTCAACATACCATCAATGCTTGAAATTTCCCTATGAAGGAGTGGAGGTTACTATCCCAGCTGATCTGAGTACAACTTGCAATACATTGAAGGAAAGTGCCGATAAACTTGTTCCCAATAACAGAGAATCTTCCATCAAGCAACAAAATGTGGCTTCCACATCTAAGATGGATGACATTGCTAAAGAGATCAATATCAAAGAAAATGGGATGGGAGAATACACTATAGAGCCAGTCTTGTCTCTGACATCTCTCCCAATCTCACCTAAGTCATATGGCCAATCCTTGAAGCAGTCTAAATCAGAACCTAAGGAACCTATGGAAGCATACAAAAGACATTTTGTGGTGGAGCAAGTATCTAAACAAGAATTTGAAGAGGATGAAGCTGTGCTGGCATGGCTATATAAAGAGGATTCTGAATCTAAAATTGTTCAACCTAGTGAATCTATAGCACCTACAGTCCCTTCTAATTCATATGGTCCAGGAAACAAATTGATAGCCAAGATGGGATATTCTGGTCAAGGACCTCTAGGAATTAGGGGAAAGGGTCTTGTGACCCCCATTTCACATATTGGTCGAGCCAAAAAAGATACTGGTGGCATAGGGTTTAAGAAGAAACCCTATCATCTCAAAGGTGGTTGTTCTCATGTCATAGAACAAATTGCACCAGGAGAACCCCTTCTTAAGAAAGAAGAAACAGAACCCTCTGATGATGATTCAGATAGCTCTGAGCTTATCCCCTATGAAAAATTGCCTAAAGAGATCAAAGATCTTCTTGATGATACAGAGGATCCTATCAGAAGAATTAATGTAGTAGAAACACAAGAACCTACTGTAGTGCAAGAGATGGTTGTACCACAAGAACCAGCCAATCTCGAAGGCAATCAAACTGATCGAGAAGCAGGGGGTAGTTATTCTGACACTGATTCCCATGAATATGAATTCAAGTCAGAGACTGAGGGTAATCCTTCTTGGGGTATTCATCCTGATTTCACGCACTTTCTAAGATTTCCTAGAGATTCTGAATCAGAAGATGAGTCAAATGATTATGAATGGGGTGCCATTCCAGAAGAAGATGAGCTTATAACAGAGAAATCTATTGATGTTATTCACCAATATGTCTCTCAACCCAACGTAGGTCTAGAGCGAAACAATGAACTTAACGTGTCTGATCCACCTATGGCTGAAGAGGACTCCTATGATGATGTTGAGCCTATTCACGAATTGAACATTCTGAGCTGTAATATCACCTTTGAACTTGAGCGTCAGGTTAGGACCAATGATGACATATCCACATCCGTGAACACCATATCCCAAGCCTTTCCCACTTTGACTATCCAACGCCCTGATCTTATCGACCAAACTTCCACCAACCCAATTCATGGTATGTATACCTTCCCAAATGACTATGCCCTTGCCTGCTACCTCAATGCAGTTGAGCCTATGAGTACTTCCATCAGTGAACCGAGTGTCAGCATGACCGAGTCGGACATCAAATATCTTAGTCAGAAAAACAAGAGTAAAAGGAAAAAGAAAAAGAGTTTTGAGGGTGAAAACCACTTTGTGGCAGTCTCAGAACCGACAAAAGTAAAAAGAAAAGACGTATCTGAAGGTGAAAACCTCTCTGAGGCACCTAAGGATGAGATATTTGATGTCCTTCCAAGTCATTTACAGGATAGATCTCCAGTTCTGATTGAGCCAACTCAATCCATCAATTTGGGTACAACAGAGGAACCACAATTGGTACATGTAGCACAATCTCTATCAGACGAAGAGAAACAAAACTTCACTACCTTCTTATCAGAGAAAAAGATCAACTTTGCATGGAAATATTCAGATATGCCAGGATTGGATCCCAATCTCATTATGCACCATCTATCCATTGCTCCCGGAGTAAAACCAATCAAACAAAAATTGAGAAAGATGCATCCTCATGTTGCACTCTTAGTCAAAGCAGAACTAGAAAAACTCCTAAAAACTGGATTCATCCGTGTCGTAGACTATGCTGAGTGGATTTCCAACATTGTACCTGTTTCCAAACCAGATGGTTCAATCAGAGTATGCACGGACTTTAGAGACGTGAACAGAGCATGCCCTAAGGATGATTTTCCACTGCCTAACATTGATATGATAGTGGACATAACTGCGGGCTATGAAATGTATTCCCTTATGGATGGTTTTTCTGGATACAACCAAATCAAAATTGCTCCAGAAGATCAAGAGAAAACAGCTTTCACATGTGCGTGGGGAACTTTCTGTTGGAATGTTATGCCATTCGGACTCAAAAATGCTGGAGCTACATATCAAAGAGCAATGACATCTATTTTTCATGATATGATGCATAGAACAATGGAGGATTACGTAGATGATACCTTGGCAAAATCCATGATTAGAACTGAACATCTAACAAACTTGAGCATGATCCTCGACAGAATGGAAAAATTTAGTCTTCGACTAAATCCTAAAAAGTGTGCTTTTGGAGTCACTTCTGGAAAGCTCCTAGGATACATCGTCTCCAAGAAAGGCATTGAAGTTGATCCAGCTAAGGTCAAGGCTATAATAGAGATGCAACCTCCCACAAATATCAGTCAAATGAGGACGTTGCAAGGCAGAGTTCAATCTATCAGAAGATTCATATCACAGCTAGCGGACATCTCACAGCCTTTTACAAAAACATTACATAAAGGTGTGACCTTTGCATGGAATGAAGAATGCGAGAACAACTTTAAACATATCAAGAAGTATCTATCAAATCCACCTATATTGATGCCTCCTATTCATGGGAAGCCATTAATATTATATGTCTCCGCAACAGATACATCACTGGGGGCATTGCTAGCACAGCATGATGAGAACAAGAAAGAAAGAGCCATCTACTATATCAGCCGAACTTTAGTGGCCTATGAGAAGAACTACTCAATGATAGAGAAGGCCTGTCTCGCTGTGATCTTTGCATCACAGAAATTGAGACACTACATGTTAGCTCATACTACTCATTTGGTAGCTAAAATTGATCCACTGAAATATCTCCTAAGCAAAGCTGCCCTCACAGGTAGACTAGCTAAATGGGTCATGCTCTTGAGCGAATTTGACATTGAATATGTTGAAAGAAAAGCTATCAAAGGACAGGTCATTGCTGATCAATTAGCTGAAGCACCACTGTTTGATGATACACCCATGCAAATGGAATTTCCCGATTCCTCTATCATGCACCTCTCTTCTAGAGCATGGCGATTATTCTTTGATGGCTCCTACACACAGAATGGATCTGGCGCAGGCATATTGTTCATTACTCCTCAAGGATACTCGATACCCAAAGCATTCAGATTAAAGTTTCCTTGCACAAACAATATTGCTGAATATGAGGCACTTCTCAATGGTATGAAAATGGCAATACAGTGGAGAGTTACAGAGATGCACATTCATGGAGACTCACAACTAGTCATCCACTAGGTCAATGATGTGTACCAAACCAAAGATGAAAAGCTCATTCCTTACAAGAGAATGGTCGATGATCTAAAGAAATACTTCATCTCTATCACATTTGAGCAAATACCCAGAATGGAGAATAAGGCTGCTGATGCAATGGCAACATTATCTACTCTTTTACAATAGCCTGAACATGAACTACGCTATGAGTTCCTGGTGGAAGCCCTATCCTATCCTGCATATGACTCCCCTGAAACCCGCATGATCTGCACTGTTGTAAGTTATGACTCATCTCGCTACAAAAATTTGTTCTCCTATCTCCACGACCAAATCATCCCTGAGTCCTTTAACCGTTTTGAGAAATGAAACCTTATCCGATCCGCATCCCGATATGTCATCATTGGTAATGATCTGTACATACGAGGTCTAGATGGTACACTGCTTAGATGTTTAGAACGAGAAGAGTCTCAACGTGCATTAGAGGAAGTCCATGAGGGTATATGTGGGTCACACTCGAACGGGTTAACGTTAGCTCGAAAACTTATTAGGGCTGGGTATTATTGGCCTGAAATGGAAAAAGAAGCTATTAAATTTGCTAAAAACTGTCAACAGTGTCAAGTACATGGCAACTTGATTCATGCTCCAGGGAGAGATCTGATTCCTTTTACTACACAATGGCCTTTTCAACAATGGGCATTTGATCTCATAGGTGCTATCCATCCGCACTCTTCTAATGGACATACCCATATAATCACAGCTACAGATTATTTTACAAAATGGGTAGAAGCAGTTCCTCTAACACACGCAACGGGGAAACAGATCTCTATGTTCATCCTGAATTACATCATTTGCAGATATGGGATCCCTCACTCTATAATCACAGATAACGGGGGACAATTCAAAAACAAGGACCTAGATGACTTATGTGCCAAGTTCAAAATTACTCAACATTGGTCATCTATCTACTATCCTCAAGGGAACGGACAAGCTGAGGCTTCAAACAAAAATCTCCTGAAGATCTTGCACAGAACAGTGAATAAAACAGGAAAAGACTGGCATCTGATGATCAATCCAGCTCTCTGGGCATACAGAACTAGTATCAGAACGCCTACAGGGGCTACACCTTTCGCTTTAGTTTATGGGTCTGAAGCGGTATTGCCTATTGAGGTTGAAATCCCATCACTCAGAATCAAAATGAATGGACTTGTCACTGATGAAGACTACAGAGTGTCGAGGTTACAAGAACTTGAACTACTAGATGAGCGCAGACAAGCAGCGTATGATCATCTCAGAGTGTATCAGAAAAGAATGTCTAGAGGCTACAACAAGAAAGTCAGACATAGAGAATTTCAGGTTGGTGATCTAGTGTTGAGAGAAAATCCTAAAAATCAATCACATCGAGAACGCAAGGGGAAGTTCGAACCCAACTGGCTGGGTCCCTTTGTAATCACTGCTACTTTTGGCTCTGGTGCCTATCAACTCTCAACGACTGAAGGAGAACAGCTCCGAGAACCAATCAACGTTCTCCATCTGAAGAAATTCTACGCCTAAGGCATTCAGTGCTTGGTAAATGTCCTGAAAAAAATCTTAAAAATCAGAAAAAGTCCTGAAAAAATGAACATCTTGGTGAAAACCTAGCAATAGGCACCTTGATGATTCACAAAAAAATTGAAAAAATGAAAAATACAAAAAAATTGAAAAAATGAAAAAAAAAAAAAATGAAAAAAAAAAAAATGAAAAAAGAAAAAAAAAAGTGCCTTGGTGAAAACCTGGAAACAGGCACCTTGGTAGCAAAAATAGAATCTCTACCAAGATGGTGAAAACTCGGAAAACGGGCACCACTTGTTCCAAAATGCTCCATCTATCAGCACAATCTTGGTCTTTCCCAGTTTTCAGTCTTGCTTTAGTTTGTACATATCTCCCGGTTTGTTTCTGCATATCCTGGTTTCAATAAGTCGGTCTGTACACCAATCAGCTCAAGCGTCTGTATCCTATCAATGTTCAAATTTGGGGGCAATCAATGTCATATCCTATGGTCTCCCATGTATCTTAGATGTGTCATATCTACTCAGAGTCCTTTGAAGCTTCAAGTTGAGTCAGTCAGTCAGTCTCGTCTCCAGAAAGGATTTTGCATCAACAACAATCAAACATCAAAACTCAACTGAAAATAATCTGTGCTTTTCATGCTTTTATCTCCTTGTATGCTTACTGATTCGCATTGAGATTTTTGCATATTGTGTCCCTTCGAGCTCTTCAATGATGTCCTTTACAGGATTTAGAGAGTGATGACTAGGAGCATAATCTTTTCTTTGTCTTCTGCTTGTATGTGAAAATCTAACAGCTTTGGAAATTTTGGATTGAAATGGTGTCCGACTGTAAGAGCCTTTATCTCGAATTGGATGGCCATGCGTACCTCGACCATTGATACCCGAAAAATTCAAGGAAGTTTGATCTAACTATTGTCTTTTTGAGTAAGTTCTTTCTCCTACTGTGGAACGCAATCTTGCCTAAGGATGTGAACGATAAAGGGTCACTACGGGTAATTCACATTGGATTTAGAATGATCTCTTGACTGTTTGATGTGTTTGCAATGCAAGGCGTATTCAGGTCATCATGACGTTTATGTTTTGATGCTTGTACAAATTGCTATATCAAAATGGACATGATATTCAGGTCATCTTGGCATTTGTGCCTTGATGCTTATATTTAATCCAACATTTTGAAAATAAAGTCAATATTCATATATCCATGGTTGTTGTCCAGTGGGTGTTGTATTGATTCTTGCGCATACAAATCGATATTCATATGTCTATGGTTTCATGGCTAGTGGGCATTGTATTGATTTATCCAGTTACCTAAAAGTTCAATGATGATAACAAATCGACACATGATCAGTGACTAGGTCCTAGGTCTTAGGTTGCATTTCATTTTGCATGTCTCATTGCATTTTGCATGTTTACATGATCTCACAATGATTAAACGAACTTCAATGCTTAAATGATTTTTCAAATCGCATCTTCAAGTCTAACAAGAGCTGAATCTCACACGAAGGTTCCTCCAATGAAATAGCAAGTAGAATCCTTTTTCGGGATCAAAATTCAAATCTGAGATCATTCATATTATTAACTACTTGCATATTCGACCTTCAATCATCACAGAAATCTAGTATTCAACTTAACTGATTATTTTACATCAAACTATCAAAATTTCAACTTGGTCAACCATGGTCAACTCATGGTCAAACCTAGTCAAACTTGGTCTTTTGGGACCTTCCAACGATGCAGAATGCGTTCTTGGATGTAAATAACCACTTCTCAGATCAATTAACATGCTTCTAAACTATCAACGCTGACTTTTCTTGTCAGATTTCAATTTTAATCCCGAAGGGGGCATGCTATTGCACATCATTCAAAGTCTGTAAATCAAATTCTATCGATCAAGTCTATCAATATCTTTCATCAGTGATCAAGACAAACAATCACGTCTAGTTACTGATTCATCAAAAGTCCTCATCGCTCGGAGCAAATCTATCATCACTTGGGGCATATCAGATTCATCAAGATCCATATCAATCTGATATTTTCTTAATCTTGTAAACTGTATCAATTTTTGCAACCATCGGATCATAGTGTTCTTTCCTTGGTTCTTCGGCAACTGAAGGATTCGGATGTGATACCTGCTAGTTCTGCTAAGACAATCGAGTCTAGAACGGGTCACTCACTTCTTATCAATCCTAAGGTTCAGAATCAGGCATTTTGACACTTTTTCGCAATCATAGGTTCATTTGCTGCTACAGTGAACATTATCTTTGGTCATTCAAGACTTATTATCTCCATCTTAATTCAATATCAATCAACTCCTATCTCAATATCTTTCAATCGGTTTCTATCTTGAGATCGGTTTATCTTTTGAATCAGTTTCATATCTTTATCAAACACAGACTATCTTTGAACCATTGCGCTTCGCACAGTAATTCAAAGAGGGGCAAAATGTAATACCCCAAAAATGGGCTATAAGTTCATTAATCTCCTACATCTTCAATTCGAACAAAATCGACATCAAAATCCTAACCTAAGGCACATCTAAACATCATCGAATCATAATTGATTATCTTAAATTTTGCATCAGGAAATATTCCTAGTAATATTCCTAATTATCTTAATTATCTTTAATTTAATGATTATTTGGCGATAAATCACATTTATCCTAAAAATTTGATTAATTGAATATTTTCATATTTAATTAATTAGATTTAATATTTGCCACTTAATTATGTAATTAAATTTAATTCTATCTATTATTAATTGTATTATTTAATTTTGACAATAAATCAAAATTCCTATCTTTAATTGATTACATTCTTATTTAATTAATTAAAGCATGTTGTCATTATTTAATAATATAATTTTTAATAAAAGTTTGAATAAATAGTTAATTAACCCATAAATTAATTATTTATTTTCAAAAATCAGTTGAGTTGAGGATAAATCACTTTATTTATTTATTTAATTCTTAATTATTATGCATATTCAAAAGAAACAGTTAAACTCCAAATCAGAAAATCAATGCAAGTTATTGACTTTTTGGAACTCAACATCCTTTTGGAGTTCAAAAAGCTGATCTAAACTCTAATTTGAGTTAAAAAGCTGTTTTTGCATGATTTTGAGAATTAACTATCTTTTATGATCAGATAACTCAAAAATCAAGATGAGTTAATTTGAGTGATTTATGGCTTTTATTCATGCACCTCCAAAGCTCTGAATTTCTATAAATTAAGGCTTTAGCTCTTCACAAATCATCTCATATTTTGCACAATCACGCTGGAGAATTGAAATTGAAGAATCAAAGCTCTTGTGAATCGACATCTTTGTGAGATCAATCTTATTTTTGCATTCATATTTCATATCATTATTAGATTAGCATAGCATATCAGTTTTTATCATTCTTATTGCATAGAAAAAATCAAAAATATAGATTAATTGCATTCAATTTCATATCCATCTTTTGCATTCAAATCCTTCATTTAGGTGTCGTCTAGGTCACTGATCTCGATTACAATCTGAAAACATTAATCTCGCACCTATTAAAAGGCAGTAAATCGCTTGGTTAGATAGCTTTCAATTTTGCACGATTTTGATTATCAATAACCTCTAATGTTTTACTGAGTGTTGTGTTTACAGATCAGGTACAATTTTCACACACACACTGACTTTTTCATTGTGTAATCTCTATGGTCATTGTTTTGCATCTTCGCTGGGCTGTCATAATTAACACTGTTTTTGCAATGTGTATGTCACTGTGATTGTCTTTTTCACTTTATTTCCTCCTTCATTTGCTGTTATGACCTTTTCACTGTGACCTTGCTGTCCTCTGTCTCGACAATGACATAAATCTGTCATATCAATGATGAATTACACTGTTCTTTTCACTATGACTAGTTTTTTGGATGTTAAAGATCATTATTTCCAAATTTTGCAGTTCACTGTTTATACTAAACACGCTGAAATTTATCTTTTACAATGTACATCTTGCATCTATATGCTTTTCTTGAATGAAAAAAACTGTCCTCTAATGTCTTCGCTGATCATACATGATTGTTTCTTCCACCTTGATCATTATGACTGTCATCTTTAGACAGTGAGCTTGTCTTACATTATATTGGCACTTCTATTTTTTTTACCACTCCTTTTGCCTTGTTCAATGTTATGACAGTGCCTTGTGCACCATGACTGCAATCATTTCATGAGTATCTCTGTTCTACATCGTGACAGCTTAGAGATCTCTGTCTTTTTAAACATTCTTTCTATGACTGTCCTCAATATGACTGTCTATGTCCTGTATCATTGCTTTGTGCCTGCTTGGGGACATCATGAATATCATTGTTTTTTCCTTTTGTCTGACCTATCACTGTCTTTTGTGCATTTATTATCATCCATTTGGTCTTCATGTTATCACTAACTCAGACTTCAAGACATGTCTCTGCTAGTTTTAGCCTTATTTGTCACTGATTTCATCGTGTAATCTTCAACAAAGATGTCCTTGCTGTATACCTCTTATCGCTGTTTTTAGATTTATCTTCTTGAACGATAGCTATTCATCACTTTTACTGTTTCTACAAGGAATCTCTACTTTGAATGTTAATCTCATTATCATTGAATCAAAGCTTCTTCATCTTTCTTGCTGTCCAAAGGCTGCACTACACCTGTATCCATAAGAACACAACTCACTCACTCTTTTCTTTTGGTAGTTTTTCTCTATCTTCATAGCTCTCCCTTCCATGCTTGGTTCCCTTTCTTATCATTAATTAAAAAGACCATCCTCAGTCATCCTAGAGAGCTCTAGATGTTAAAAATACATCTAGGCTATGTGTTGTCCTCAATGTATGGATTGTCTCTTGAATAGCTTTATAACAAAAAGCTGTCTTTATCTCTGTTATCCTCTTTGTACCAATGACCTTTCTCTGTCATGTCTTTTCACTGTTCTTTGTATCTTGAATAGGGTCATTTCACGCTCTTATCACTGGTTTGGAAATATCATAACAGCACTGCTTGGTGTGACCATTTGCTGTTAATCACATTTGTTTGCTCTGTCTTGATCTTTGTACACCGGTTTACATGCATAATCTTGTTCATCAAGACGGCTTTAATGGGCCAAAATCACCGTTTTATTGCTTGATCTCTGTTAGCATTGTAACAGTGGCCGTCTTCTATTCATGAACAAACTCTTACACTGAACAGCATGACTACCAAAATGAAAAAGAATACATGGAAAGAAAAACCCTTTCACTTTTAAGCTTGATAGCCATGTCCTTAAAATAGAAGTTGGAACTAAATCTCTTAGTTTGATGGATAATAACAAAACCATTCTTGAAAAATAGAATTTTCAAATCTAGTATGAAACCCTACCTCTCATCTACAGCTCTCTCTTGAATTTGCTTTTCCTGCATTTAAAACTCTGTTGTTCTCTTTATTAGATCTGATGTTTACATTCATAAACTCACCGCTTTTCCATTAATCACGCTGTCCTCTTTTGTTAACTGGTGCTCACACTAGATCTGATTTTCTCTTCATGTTACTCGCTGTTATAAACTTTGAAAGCCCTTATTCTTGTCTTATTTTGCTATTTTCCATCCTTACTTGTTGTTCATACATAAATGTCTGCTTTCTATTGGCTTAAACTGCTTGAGAAATCTGCCGTTCACCTTCTTTATGTGCTGCTATTACATTATATTGAACGTAACTAGCTGTCCTCTGTGAAAAATTGTTGTTTGCTACTTGAAAACATTCCTCCAATCACAAGTTTGCTGCTCTAGCATTAAAATTTTCTGTTCGCACTATATTTGCTATTTTCGAATGAAGATCTTTTGTTTTGAGTCTTGACTACTGCTTTTATGCACAGGAAAGCGCTCTCATCAATGCTATTTGAGCTTATCTGTTGTTATTCCTCTTGGACTGTATGTTCTTCTTGAAATGAAAAAACCTAAACACAAAACGTAAAGCTTCACCGAACTCCACGTTAGGGATGAAAACAAGAGATATTTTCCTTTATTCCTTAAAAACCAATTCCTTCCAACATTATGTATAACTTGCTCAATTAAACTCATGCGAGGGACATGATTTTTCTCTTCTTTGAAACCCTTATTTGACTTTTACAAAAAACCAAAGGCTTGCTTTATGTTTTATCATTTGACAACATTTAAAACATTTAAATATTTGAAGCGATTTCTCTCCTTTGAACATTTAAACCTTCCAAAAAGTTGACATAAGATCTAGAGGGAATACTTCAGACTATTTTTGACACGAAGGTGAAAAATAGACAACAGTTGCAATAACAAATAAAGCTATGGAAGTGGTTTGTGCCTCTGCTCAAAGTTTCAAAACAACTTCCGAAAAGGAGAAGATGGGAGCACGGAACTCACCATATACATGATAGGTTACTCAGAAAGCACCCTGAAATCTGACTTTTAGTTCCCATGTCCCTGACTTGCATTGGATTGTGTCTATGCAAGTTTCCTTTTTTTTTCTAAGAAAATTGTGTCTGCATTTTAAACATCGACATTTGGGATCATAATGTGTTCACAAATTGCTCCATTTAAAGCTATGCTTCATCCCCTACCACAAAGGTATGCACTTTATTCTTGATTTCAATCCAACTCCATCCCGGCAACTTCTTAATTCCTTTTTCTCTCATCAATTTCCTCACTTTTGCAACATCATTCCATCTACCAGCTGCTGCATAGATGTTGGAGAGAAGGATATAAGTTGCAGAGTTGTTTGGCTCCAACTGAAAAAGAGATTCTGCCGCATGTTTTCCCAACTCTGGATGGTCATTTATTCTAGAGACGCCAAGCAATGCCGACCAAAGCCGAATGTCTGGTTCACATGGCATGTTATTGAGAAAATTCTTCACAAGATCTAGGCATCCAGCACGCCCTAAAAGGCCAACCATGCAAGAATAGTGATCTATGTTTGGTATGATCCCATGCTTTTCAGTCATTGAAGTAAAATAGGAAAGGCCTATGTCCACTAAGCCAGAGTGGCTGCATGCAGATAGGACATTGAGGAAGGTAATACAATTAGGCTTAATCCCTACTTCTTCCATCTGTTGAAAGAGTTTTACTGCATCATAACCACTACCGTGCATGGAATATCCTGAAATTATTGCTGTCCATGACACCACATTTTTTATGGGTAATTTGTCAAACACATTGCGTGCATCTTTGATGCTTCCACATTTAGCATACATAGTGACAAGACCATTTCCCACAGGGATATATGATTCGAAAGCAATTCTCAAAATCCGTGCATGTACTTGTTTACCATAACCTACAACCGCGAGGCTGGCACATATGCTAAGAACACAGGAATACGTGAAGTGGTCGGGTTGCGATAAAGATTGTTGCATCTGGCAAAAGAGCTTCAAAGCCTCCTCTGCATCCCCACGCTGAGCATATCCCGAAATCATTGCCGTCCATGAGGCCACATTTCGCTCAGCCATTTTGTCAAACAGATAGCGAGCTTCTGAGATGGAGCCATATTTTCCATGCCCATCAACCATTGCATTCCAAGAGACTATATTTCGTTCTGGCATCTTGTCAAACACTTGATGCGCGTCATCTACGCATCTACATTTAGCGTACATGTCAAGCAAGGCACTGCCCACAAATACATTTGATTCAAACCCAACCTTGAGAATAAAGGCATGAATTTGCTTTCCCGCTTCTAAAATCTCCAGTCCGGCACTTGCGCTGAGGATTGCTACAAATGTAACGGATTTAGATTTTACTCCTGCCTTCTGCATTTTACAAAATAGTTGCAGGGCTTCCTCCCCACACCCCTGTTGAGCATACCCCGCTATCATTGCGTTCCAAGAGATCACATTTCGATCGGGCATTTCATCAAAAATTTGACGCGCATGGTCTATAAATCCCATTTTGGCGTAACCAGCAAGCATAGTAGTCCACGAAACCACATCCTTCGTTGGCATCCTGTCAAACACTTGGCGCGCATAATCCAGCAGCCCACATTTAATATACACGTTTACGAGACGGTTTCCCAAGAAAAGCCCTGGTATGAATCCATGCTTGATTATATACAGGTGAACCCGCTTGGCCTCTCGGCTCGATTTCATATCAATACATCCCTGCAAGAGGCGGGAATAAATATCACACTCGCACGAAATTTGTCGCCAATCAGTTGAAAAGAGAAAATGAATCGCCTCCTTTAATCGTCCCTCTTGACAAAGGATGTATAAAGCCTCGTAGACTTTGTCAGTATTCATTTCGTATTCATCGCTTTGTTTTACAAAAAGATTGGTTTCTGACAGGGAACGGCTCAGATGAATACTTCTCATCACATTCTTCGGTTCCACAGAAACGCTATTACCATTATAAAGCCAAGGCTGAAAATTGAAAAGCTTACGACACTGGTATGCCATGAGAGGATGAAAGCGGAGCTGTTATTGCCTTCATTGATGATTATATGAAACGTTTACAGAGACAAAATAGGAGCATGAAACCAAAAATAGGAGTTGGTATTCCATAATGTAATGTCATTTTATTTCTATCTCTTTTTGTGTGCAATTGAAACATTTTTTTTTTTCTACTCACTATTCTCCATCTTCTATAATTAACATTTTTTGTTTCTATTTTATTTTCATTTTTATGTAATTCTTTTGATTATGGTTAGACGTTGGATTAAAATGTTTGATGTGGTATTCATTTTTCCTCCCAAAATGCCTTCTCTATATGTTTTCCTTGAATTTATCTTGAACATACTATTTTTTAATCTCCCTTTTACAAACTTGTCATAATAGATAAAATTTAAGATTTTGACATGTATTATTAATAAATAATTAAATGATTATAATTCAATATTAACATTTGAATATTTCAAATTAAGAATAACATCAATTATATATATATATATATATATATATATATATATATATATATATATATATATATATATATATATATATATATATATATATATATATATATATATATTATTGGTTAAATTGATAAAGATATTTAAATATAAAAAAATTAATATAAATTTAATAATAAATTAAATATTTTTTGGCAATTAGTATTTTTCCTAAAGCTTCAAATAAAAGGTATTGAAATGACCAAACTGTCATAAAATTTATATATGATAGATAAGGGTAACTATCAAATTCTAGGTCTAGTAGAGAGCATAAAGATATGATAGATAAGGGTAACCATCAAATTCTAGGTCTAGTAGAGAGCATAAAGAGTAACACTTGTACCTATAATAGGTTCAAGGGATATCAATAGGATATTTAAGGTAAAACTTAAATGTATTTTGACATTGAATTATTAATTATATAAAATTAAAATTTATATATGTTTTATCTATTGGAACATGTCCATATTAAACATCCTTTTATAATTATTAGTTATTGTCTTAGTAATATGTTATAGCATGCAACATTATTGTTGGATTAAATTAACACAATATTTAAATTTAAATGGTGGAACAAATTTATAAACATATTTAAATATAATTAGTATTATTCTATTATTATACTATCTGTGTAATGGGAAATCGGAAGCAATGTAAAACATAAGTAGAATCACCTCACTTTCCACCAATTACACATTTGGAAGGATTATCCCCACTAGGTTCAAGAGGAGACTCAAACACTAAGTGGGACAATGGTTCCATCTCTAAAATATGCAAATGATGTATTAATGTTAATAAAGTACCTAATTAGACAAGATGCAAAAAAAATGGGAATTACAAACAAAAATAGACTGATATTGAGCAGAAAAGTCCAGATATGGAAAGCAGAGCTCAAAATTGGCCTATGAGTAAAATTTGAGAAAGTTGTCTTGTACATAGGGATAGATCGCCAATGGCATTCCATACCTAACAATTTTGATTGAAACATTTAGGGACTTTTCATTTGTGTATGATACTCCTAATCCCGATCTGGTGGCTCTATAACCTGATCCTATACACAAAAATAAGGGAATAAGGTTGTGGAAAGAGGTTTGCCTTGGTCAAACCCTTGTTTAGGAATCAACCTTGAAAATGAAATGAAATAAATAAAAGTGTGTTGTCATATAACAGAGGCTAGATCTAGACAATGAAGTATATCATACCTTGATAATGCAAATGCTTCTTTGAATGTGATCAAATATATTGATGCAATAGCTTCGACTAAACACACAAGATTAAAAATGAATAAAAGATAAAACCTTATGGAATAGATATTGAAATTCTCCATAATGTTTGATTAAGGAAAAGAGAGAAGACTTGGATGAAAGTGGATGAATGAGGATCTCCTTCCTTTGATAGAAAACTCCTTTGTTTGGTCTCTATTGGAGGAAATAAGCTAGATCTATGGAAGAAAAGACCTTGATTGCTTGAAAGAGATGAATGTTTGAAACTTGATGTCTTTTGAATGCTTGATTTTCTTGCTTGCACTTGATAACTTGATTGACAATAATTGTTGCACTTGTAGGATCTTGATCATGAATGCTATCAATAGATAATGGATGCACTTGACAATAGATCATGGATCCCAAAATGAGGAGAGATAGGGGGTTTATATACATCTCACATCATTTCAGGGAGTTAGAATTAAGTAGGCCAACCACAGGACTAGATTTTTCCCCAAATCTCTAGCATAGACCCCCGAGCCAAATTTGGGCCAAAATCTCTAGGGACATATAATCCCAATGGAATTATGTTCTTAGGAGAATGAGCCCAAATTTGAACTAGGTGCCAAAGGAATAAGATATGCATGGGATTTTTGATTATAGCTCATTTTGAGGTTAGGACATATCACAAAGGCCATAAATAGGGCTATAGGGTCTAGGTGAAGAAAGGAATAAGGTTCAGCTTCAAGTTTAAGCAAGATTGGAAGGAATGGAGGACCCATATTTGAATTTAGGTATGATCCTTTAAGTATCATATGAGGTCCTACCATAGAAAGGCACTACAATGGGCCCAAAATAATCCTCAAATTATACACAATTTAAGTGTTTACAATTTAGGAATATACATTTAACCCTCACTTTAGTAGGAGTATTAGACAAACTCATGTTCATAGTAAAGGAAGAAAGAGAAAAGAAAGGGAAGAGAGAGTGATGATCATGGGTGAATTGCAAAGCAGGGATTTTTTTAGTGGCGAATATTAGCCAATTGGTGAATATGTCATGATCGGGTGATAGAAATTGGAGAATAAAACAATCAAATATAGGTCGGATCATTCGCCCAGATTTTATAAAATGGTCATATAGTGGTCGGAATGTTCGCCACTATTATTATGTAATTTCAGTTTGGTAGTCGGGTTCTTCACCCATATTTCTCTTTACTGTTTACTCTTATTCGCCACAGATTAAATTGAGTGTCTCTTTCGAGGATCATCATTCACCAAATTCCCATTTTCCTATGTGAAATTTTTATTTGTCCTAGGACCCAATTCGCCATGCATCACATGCAATGGGGTCCCAAGTTCCCGCTCTATTCACCCACTTGATTACTTGAAATTACGCAAGGTTTGCCAAATATTAGTTCTTATCATATGTAACGGTCGGCCCATTCACCAAAATGGACGATGCCGATTATGAGGCAAAATCTAATGGTTGATATGAAAATGGTTTATTTGTAGTTGTCTATTTAAGATATATGAGTTTCATTATTGAAACATGCTGGAAAGAAGGAGCCTTCGAGAGATTTTCATTTAGTACTTAGTAGCATAATAATTTAGTTGATTCTGAGCTTAGAGCTCACAATTGTGATCGGTAGCGAACCAGAATGACTACGACTACGAGTTCATAGTATTTTATTGTAGCCTTAATTTGATGGAGATGTCACAGTCAAATTTAAACAGGAAGAGGACTAATGAAGGTGGAGATGTCCAATAGAGGCCAACGAAATGCAGAAATATATCTTCATACTTTGGCGGGGGTAGACGCAACAGTGTTGGTCAAAGTGAGGAAGGTACATCATCAAAGGAACCTGTACAATCTCAACCTACACAGGAGTCTATTCAACAAATTGGGGAGCCTAATAAATCTGGTGACGAAGTTGCAGAACCTAATATCTCTAATGAAGATGACCTTGACGAAGAATATCCAATAAATAACCAGTACCAGGATGAATCAATCGACTTCGGTGATGATGATGGTGCAATTAATAGTAACACTAAAGGGAGAGGAAAATCGAAAGAAAAAATTGATCGTCAATGGGAGATGGCTAGGAGATTTAAATTTGATTGGGCAGTAAAGTATCCATTCATTGAGCCTATGGAAAATCCAATTGTAGGTGAGCCGCTAGTAGAATGCAGATGTACGATTTGTAGTTGGAAGTATAAAAAGGAAAAGCGGTTGTAGCTTAAACTAGACACCATAGAGAAACATGTTGGTAAGATTTATGAAACCTCAACTATAGATGGAAGGGAAATAAAAGTGGTAAGATATAAAACAAAGGATCAATGTCAACATAAAAGGAATGTTGAGGAATATTATTTGTTTTAGAAATTTAAGACGAAGCTTGGTGAAGTTCAAGGTTCTATTAATGCTATTTTTGCAAAAGCAAGTGAAGTAGAAGAACGCGGAAAAGATGTTCAATTAAGTAATGTTTTCCATATTTTGAGCAAAGGGCGTCCAATGACAGACTATCTAGAAATGAGTGGTTTGTTACACTTTCTGAAAGTTCCTAACTATCATGTCAGTCATTGGTCGATAAACAGTGGATGGGAATGGGCAAGTTGTATTGCATAGGTTGAAATAGAGGATGTACAAAGAAAAATAAAAGAGTCAACCTTTATTGCATTGTCCTTAGATGAAGTTACAGCAATAGATAATATGTCGTGGGTATGCATGCATGTTTATACTGTACAGAATAATGTCCGCCAACCACATCTACTAACTATTGCTAAATTGAGAGACAATGCGACAGCAAAAACTTTATTTCAGTTAGTAAAGAGCCATTTAATTGAATATGGAGCTATGGATGAATTGACAATATCGAAGAAGTTGATCTACGTTGGAGCGGATGGAGCTTCAGTAATGCAAGGTCAAAGGAATGGTCTTTGCACAAAGATGCAGGCTTCTTGTTCACCATATGTTGTTGGCATTCACTGTATGGCCCACAGGATGAATCTTGCTTTTAGAGTTGTGAAGAAGTTTCCTTCAGTAAACAAGGTTGAAGATTTAGTAAGAGAGTTGTACACATATTTTTGTCGAAGTCCCAAACGTGTTACGGAATTTCAACACTTTGTTGATGGAATTTCCGATGGAAACAAGCTTCTTAAAGATGTTGATACCAGATGGATCTCTTTGGATGGACAAGCGCATCGAGTATTTTCTGAATATCAATCTTTGATTGGACTGATGTACGAAAATCGGGACAATGCAGAAAATCAAAGATGTGGTGACCTGCTTCGGAGGTTGAGCAATTTAGAGACATTTTTGACTTTGGCATCTCTTCTTCCCATGCTAGAAGAAATGAAGTTAATTATGAAAAAAGCCCAACAAAGAGCCATGTATATTGTAGAATATGCTCACTTGCATAAAATGTCATGCCAAGCCCTCGATAGTCTCTATCGTACTGACCTAAATTTATCCAATGATAGATTTAATCACTGGCAGAAACTAATAGATTTGGATGATCCTGATAATTATTTAAAGATCATTGAAAATGGAGATTTATGTGTTTGTGTAAGGGGATTTCAGATACCAATGTACTACAATGCCCCAAAGAAGCGAGCTACAAGAGTTACAAGGGAAGAGTTTACCAAGATCGTCGAGTCTATAACAGCTAATGCAAGGGACATAGCTTATAGAGTTTCCTCTGAAATAAGATCATGATTCCCATATGATCAACTACTTGAGGCCATAGAAATTGTGTTTCCTCAATATTGGTCCTTCAACTCTAAGGAAGATTATCGTAAAAGGTTGTTGACTTTGATAAAGGAATTTTGCAAATCTATAGAATTCAATGGAGTGACTATCAAAGGAATATTAGATGAGGGTCTTCTTAGATAGCAATCAGGCACCTTTGCAAGGACTATGAAGCATCAATATCAATTAATGCATAACCCACATGAAGAGGGCTCGGCAACAAAGCTTTGGACAGAACTAAAACAAAGCACAATGTTGCGTGAAGAAATTTCAGAGTACTTCAAGCTTGTTGATCTATGTCAAACCATGATATTGGGTTCAGTGGAGGATGAGAGAGTTTTCAGTGCTTTGGGCTTCCTAAAATCAAAGCTAAGAAACAAACTAGACAAGAATTTGGAATCATGCTTGAGGGTATACACATCTAGGTATGATGTCAATACTTTTCCTTATCAGAAAGCAATGGAAATTTGGAAGAAAAGATGCAAAAGAAGAGGGGTGGGCAACACCATTAACCAATCTCCTACAGTGACTCCAAGTGGGACAAGTACAGTTGGCAGTGGCACTAGCGATGGGATTGGGAGTCATAGAAGTGGAGGTTAGAGTGAACTTGAAGAAGACACAAACGAAAATGAAGAGAACAATGAAGCAACTGCAATACCAAAATTGGATGATGATGACGACACAGAGATGAATTGGCAAATTTAGGAAATTTTTGTTAAATTAGCAGTGGCAACCAATAGGTATTTTTTGAACTTATTAAGTAGTATATGATATCCTATCATTCAATGTTCATTTTAGAAAAGCAAGAATGTATTATGTTTCATCATTAAAATTTGAGAACAAAGAGTATTATTACTGTAGAGTGTAGTTTATATCATGTCATCAATGATCATTCATATTTGAATTTGAAATTCCTAAATGAAATTTTGTATTCCAATAGCATATAACAGTGTAATTTTGTATTCTTAGTTAAACTCAACTAAGAATAAATGAATAAAATAGAGTAACTCAACATACATTGAATTGGAAAACATGAAAATTAGATAGAATCATAGAGCACAATTTGTTTTGTATTCATTTGCAATATATTACAATTTAAAGTAGTTCAAAATTCAGAGCAATCTTTGTAGGCCACTCCAAACATCCTCTGATGGCAGAACAATTTGGTTCATAGTATAGTCACACTCCTGCAACTTCATTAGCAATTCATATTTGGAAGTGTGACTTGACAGCACTGTTGATTCTAAAAGTCCATTCAAAGTTCTCACTGGTTTGATGAAATCCAAGAATGCATCACAAGATATGTCTGCAGGGAGAAGGCGTACATCAGTATTTATTTTGTCTTGCAACCTTGTTTTGTAATTTTCTCATCCAATGAACTGATTTGCTTCAAATCCCTTAGGCAAACCAAGACTTTCCATTTTCGCTTTCCTTTGTTCCATCTTTGTGATCTTCTACTTAGCTTTGTCATCCAATTCCTGTGCTTCCTGTAGCTTCTCACATTTGTGAATGATACTTGATACCTTTATTGATGCATCAAGGTGGTTGCTAATTCCCTTGTTTGATAGATAACTATCACTCTTACTGTAGAGTTGTTGCATAATATCTTTTGCTGTCTTTTCTTTGTTGACAACATCCATGTTCTGTTGAATGTTGTTTTGGAGCTTCAAGTAACATACTCTCATACTTTGAAGCATTTCAAACCAGTCATACAAGCTATTAGACATCGCCAATATTTGGCCCCAAATGTGTTCTTTTGTAATCTTCACTAAATTATGACTAGTATCTGTTAAAGTCTTAATTGTACAATTGGCCTTCTTTAGTTCTTCTGCCATTTTTTCACAATTGTTTTTCTCTTCTATTGCTTTTTGTTCCCAATGATTGGCTTTATCCGCCTGAGAGGCAGCATTACTCTCCAGATTTTTAAATAACTTTTTTGAACTGGCTCTTTCTTCGTCAAGTTTTTTTATCATTTCCACCAATTTTCCCCTCAGTTCCTTCAGCTCCTGTTCCTTCAGTTTCACCTGCTCCTACTCTTGTTCCTTCACTACCGCCTCAGCATGTCCTTGCTCTGTATCTTCTGATTTTTTAATCTTTTTTTGCAATTCTTTCAAACTGTTCTCTGAATCTTTCCTCTTTGCTTTTTCATTGCCAATGTCTGCCTGTAACTTTTCTATATTTTTCTCGAGCTTGCTTTTCTCTCTTTCCACGTTTAGCAATGCACTATAGACCACTTGGTTTGTAGACTTTGAGACATTGATTTTGTCCACATTTTTTACTTTGGAAAAATCCATTTGGAGAGTGCTAACTTCAAATTCAGAGTGATCTATCTGACTCTTTGGTGGGTTTCCATCTTTGTTTGGTGGAATAACAACCATGAACTCCATCATGTCTCTCTTTGGGTCATATGTTGGAAAAACCCTATTGGATGCAGGTTGTTCCTGTGCAGCTGCAGTAAGGGCACCAGACTCCAATGCCTTCTTTGATTCCTTATTCTTTGTTTTTGTTTCTGCAAAATTATTATAGAAATCCTTGTAATGAAAATCTGGTGTTGCAGAAGGATTTGAATGTTTGAAAGGTGAAGAAGAGACAGAGCTTGCAATGGTTGTTGATCTAACTAATGCTCTTTGAGGATTTGAACTTCTAGAGGGTTTTGCTGAACCTGAAATTGGCAACACTTCTTTATGATCTAATGTCATTGTTCTAGAACTGGAACTAGAAATGGAAAACTTTTGCTTCTTGACACTATCTTCTTGTATGGGATTCTATGTAGATTCTAGTGGCCTCTTTAGAGAGGGAACTTGTTCTATAAGGTGCCCACTCCTACCAATGCCAGTCCCATGAATGCCACTAGTACTACCACTAGGTCCACTATCAGAGCCAAGTCCTGCACCACGATCATGAGTAGTTTTTTCTGTCTGAATTGTATTCCAGACGCCTTCTCCTGTGGGACCCAAACCACCACCTTTATAACCCATTTTTTCAAGAATGACTGCCCCTTTTCTATATACATTTTTCTGGTCCTCGGAGATTGCACAGTGACTCCTAGTCTGTGGAGTACATGCATTATCAATATCATGATCATCTGGATCACTGCTATCAGTGTCTTATGTGGAGTTAGGATGCTCCATTTTCCACAATTTGCTAAACTCTATATCCTCGTCTATGTCATCCAGATCTGCACTGGTCTTTGGTTCACCAAGAGCCTTTCTCATACTCCAAAAATCATCCATTTTCATTCTGGTCCATTTTCTATCCTTACAAGCTTCTACTATTCTCTTTGTTATTTTTATGTTTGATGGCTGAGCAGCTTTGTCGTAGAAATTGAAGGACATCCTAGGCTGTACAATGCCCTGATTTATTGTTGTCATAATTTGTGATGACAACTGTTCAACTGAAATGTTTTCCTCAACGAAAACTTTCTCCATCTCTTTTCTAACGTCATCCCAGCTATCCTTGTTTTTGAACTTCTCTAGCAATGGTTTACTTTTATGTTGAAATAAGTTTGTAGAGTTCTTATTAGCAAAAAGCCTTTCTTGAATGATGTTGAGTAGATCATATTTCCAGTACCACTCTAAATCAAATTGAAAAATATCTATAAAAAATTGTGCCACTTGGAAAGCCTTTCTCTCAAATGTTAACCCTCCAATTGAGAAAGGTAAGGAAGGGAATATGCTCTTCTTCAATTGGCCAAAGAAGAGTCTATCTATGCTCTCTAGTTGTACTACATATTCTACTACAAACACCCTGTCTGTCACATGCATTGGAAGTTTATGGGGTTGCAGTTTTGATTCGTAAAACCTTAGCACAGTGTAATCTTCCATTAAGTACCAGTCAGCCAATTGAGTTGTGCTTCCAAGTTGGATGCAATCCCTACATGAAGCAGACAATCTGGGCATTGGAGTGCTTGTTATTTCTTTGTACAATGGGGCCAAAAAGAAGTCTACAAAATTACTGTAATTCCTTCTGTTATCATACAATCTTATCTAAGGTGTCTAGTTATATATTGGATTTGGAGTACCTGTCCCCCTCTGAATTTCAAGCTTGTTGTCATTGCTCATTAATATTGCAACATTCTTGGCTAGCAGAAGATAGCACAAGTAGGTTGTGAACCTAAATGTCTTAGAATTGCCTCTTTTAATCAATGCTAATTGCTCTTGCATCGATTCAGCCACGTGTCCAACAAAATTATATCTTACTGGTTCATTCAGACAATGGATATCCCAAATGAATTGAAGAATGCTGGCACTCACTTCCCTATTGTTTTCCAGTCCCAAGCAAAATGATAGCGAGGATATAGTATCCTGAACCCATGGCACAAAAACCTTAAAATCATAAGGAGGCTTATGGTTCTCACCCAATGAAGCCTTTTCCTCTGCAACTATTAGACCCTTTACAAATGAATTTTTTCCGTCTTGCGGGACTGCCTCATATTGCTTTGCCAGCACTCCTAGGTTGATTTTGGCATTACAGTTTTGTGGGTCAAACCCTAGGTCTAGCAAATTGACAAATTCTTCCTAGGTTATTGTCAAAATTTCTTCCTAAGTTTGTTTATTCACAATTGATTTTTTTTCTTCATCATAATTTTCTGCACAAATCTTGACAATTTCTGGGCAAGGGAAAACTTCGGGTAACAGCATGTTACCCAAACCAACATCCCAGGAAGCAACTTTATTGGTTGTTGCACCTACCGTTGTGTTAAATTTTATAAATTCAGACCTCCTTGGCCCAATTGCCTTATTGCACAATGTATGTTTAATTGCTATAACTCTCTTTTCACCTTCAATAACAGGATCATAAACATCGTGATACTCATCGGTGAAACTAGGGATTTGTTCTAGTTTTCTGAAGTCCATTACAGTTTTCCCTTCTGCTTGCCCTAGGCCTTGAGTTTTCACTTTCCCCATTATTCTTCAAAAAAAATTAAAAAATAAAGATTCACAGATATTTACTAATAGTAATAATATCACAGATATTAACTAACTAATTAAGAAAACCCCAATTGAAGAAAACCCCAATTTAAGAAAACCCCAATAGAACATGCAAGAATTAAAATTTCAAAATCAAGTTAAACTTAGTACTTACCCGAAATTAAAATTTGAATTTTGAAATTAGGATAGATATAAGTTTGAACAGCTAAGGCTCTCACAAATTACAGTCTCGATTTCCAAATCTCTGGTGACGGTTCCCATTCAACAGTTCTTTTTAACTCTGCGGCTACGAGTACGAGTCGATAGGTTTTAAAAAAGTAAATGTTAAAAACCTTTTATTAAATGGTAAAGTAATCTTTCTACATCATACACGTGTAACGTAAACATTCGTAATCTTTCTAAAACATTACACGTCAACTTTCAACGTGTCACATTTCTGGAGCGAGTTTTCAGAAAAGCTTTTTGAAACCCATAGAACTTCTGAAATACAACTTCAGCCATTCATCTGTCGTAATCTAATGATTTTCATGATTGGCTTGGGCTAGAGATTTTGATTGATGGGGGGTGTGTGATCGCATGGAATATTCTCTCCCCATGTGATCATGTGCCCACCGTCTAATTAGATGTCGTTGGTTTGTATGTAGTGGGACCACGTGATGATTCATCATTGAGTACGTGCGCTGCTGCGATTGTGAGGGGCCCAATTCTTCATCATGTTAGTCGTCGCTAGGTCAGGGAATGGAGAAAGTCTCCAGCGAATGGGGGTTTTCCTTTATTGCTAAATCTCAATGGTGGGGCCTGGTTTTCGGATGAGTCAGACGGTCTTGTCATGTCAGCGCATCAACGGTGGTCACTAAAGTGCAAGGGACTTGCCAGAGATATACGAAATCACGCCGGCCATTGATTCTTCTTTACAGTGTAGGGTTTCAAACTGTGGGCCATGGTGACATGTATGCACAAATGGCACTCCCCTATTGGCCGAAGGAAATAAAGAGATGGAGTGTGGTCAGCGGGGCTTGGGCTAGAGATTTTGATTGACGGTCGGCGTGTGATCACATGGAATATTCTCTCCCCATGTGATCATGCACCCACCATCCGATTAGATGCCGTTGGTTTGTCTACAATGGGACCACGTGATGATTCATCATCGAGGTGTTAAGTTGTGATTGGCTAAGCTGGTAAAATGTTTAGTTGTCGCATGATCACATGTCAGAAATTTCTGACATGCGACCAAGCGACCGGTTACTTCTTGTGCTGGGTCCATTGGAGGGGAGGGCAGTGGTCCCGCTGGCAGTTATGTGGCATCCTGTGGGTGGCTTTCGCATGATCGCATGTCAGAGTTTTCTGACATGCAATCATGCGACTGGTTGACACCTGTTCCTTAGCCCAGTGGTAGATGGTGATGCGGCATTTTCTGATTGGTCGATGTGGTGGAGACATGGAAATTATCGATGGGGCCGTGGTCAGAGGGGCTTGTAGGTTGGCCAGCGTGTTTCAAGATTTACGGCTGGCATGACAGTTTGTCACATGTTCGCATGAACCAATTTCATGCTTTGCGATCATGCGACAAACCCTATGTTTTGGCAGTGGTGGTCATATGACAAGGTAGAAGGGTGATGTGGAGGTATGTCGCATGTTCGCATAGCCCATTTCCTGGCTATGCGATCATGCAACAATTGTTCAAGCCTTAACTCTAAGATGAGATGACATTTTACTTTTCATTCAAGCCTTAACTCTAACCAATTATTCTATTGAGGTAATGAATAGATTACATGTATCTGTCAGTACATTGCTTTAATTCTACAATTAATTCAAATTTCAAATCGATATGATAATAAATATACTTAGTACATTGCTTTAATTCTACACATCGCCTATGGTAAATGGTAATATACTCAGTACATTACTTAAAACTTTACTTTATTTCTATCTAATAAATGTCAAATTAAGAATGATACTTTTCGGGCATATTGCTAGTCCTTATAACATTTACTGAAAACTATCGGCGGAAACATGACACGTGTCATGTTTCCACCGATAGTTTTCAGTAAATGTTATAAGGACCAACAATATGCCCAAAATTCATCTTTGGTTGTTGATACGTATTAAATCCAACAGACGTTTGTCGTTTGAGTTTGACGTCATTATCATAGTCATGGGTGATGGGACTGGGACTGTGGGACCCGATGCAACGTGTCAGTATTCAAATTTCCAATAACAAATAAATTAATTCAACTATTTGAAAAATAATTTCGCCATTTTTTTATAAAAATGGTATCGGTTATTAAAATATTCGCCAACCAATACCCATATTTCAAAACATAATTCGCCATCAATATTAATAAATTTATTTTTAAAAAAAAATTTAATCGCCATTTTTTTATAAAAATTGTGTAAACTATTAAAAAATTCACCACCAAATATCCATAGATTGATGCATAATTCGCCAACACTATTAATTTTTTTTCACCCAAATCACATGTGATTTGCCACAATTTTATACTTTTCGGGAGGGGGGGGTTCCTTAAAGTTATCCCTGTTGCAAAGAGACAAGACATCAATAATTTTGAGAAAGAAAGCCCCTAATTGAAGGTTCTCAACTCAAACATCCATGCACAAGGACATAGAAAAAGAAAAAAAGGGAAAGGGAAAGGGTATGTGCAGGATCATGGTATACCAAACTATGGCCTTAAGTGGCAATGAAAAATTAGAAAATAAGGGTTAGTCAACTTGACATAAAAATTTGAACATCTTATCAACCTTATGTGAAAAAGTTGTAAGAATAAAATCTGTAGGAAATTGAATGTAGTTTCTAAACTACTAGCCCTTGTCTTAAAAAAAATTAATCTAATTGTTCAAAATTTTAGATTTCAATGCAATAGTACAAAAATTTCAGGGAAAAGATAAAAAGTACGTGTATGTCTGACCACCTTAATCACAATCAAATAATGATATATTCTCCCAAGATTCTAGATATAAGCAATAGACTCATGCCCGAATGTGACGCATATTTTTTTGTAATTTTTTCCCAAATAAATAATTAATTATGAATTTTCTGCTACAACTTATTCAGAATAAAAAACTCTCGTGTTTGACCACCTTAACTAATTCTAAGCTTTACAAAATTGAAAACTTTTTTTTTCTTATAGTAGGCAAAGCATAGAATGTGACGCATGTTTTGGATTTCAAAAAGGTTAAATAGTTTGAAAGTTATAGTTGTTTTTATATCAGTATGTTAATTATGACTTTAAAGATAACTCGATTAAAAAATAAGTAATAATTACTTACTGAACTCAAAATTTGACAGTGCAATTATATTGATGGAAAGTTGACAATGTCTTTAAGAAACCCTTTTCATTTCATCAATTTCGAGTGAGAAAAAAGTGGTCAGCTACATGGTCGAAGTCTCAAGATCAAAACAAATATGATGAACACGCCTAATGGGTTGACCATTCACGTTTGGCATTGCCCAAGGCAAATACCAAGTCTAATCGAATATCCAAAGATTTCGGATATCCGATATTAATTTCCCACTTAATTCAATATTTCATTTTGACTAGTTTTTACAATTTCAAGTTACATATTAAATTTGTTTTTTTATGTTAATATTAAATGAGTTGAGTGTTTTTTTCAATTTTAAGTTATATATTACAAAAAAGAAAAAATTATATTAATATTAAATGATAATAGCATAGCATTAGTATTATATAAATTTTTATATTAGTATTGTATTATATTATTATTATTTATTTCTCTATTGTATAATAGTATAATATTAGTATTAAATATTTATTAAAAATTTTATATTATATGTTCAATAATACGAGAGAGAGAGAGAGAGAGAGAGAGTACCTAAGATACTTTCCTGATTGGCACTATTATATCGGTTGTTGACTTTACAGAGAACTATACATTGCAGCCCCAAAATGAGTTGCAAGCTCAATATTACAATTCTATTCAGGCTGCTATTTTTGTGCACATAACATATAGACATTCCTCTTATAGTATAGAAGATGACTGGAAGATAATCAGAGAGTACCATTTTTATATGAGCGATGATAGATCTCACTCTCACGAGTGGGTGATCCCATGAAGTTGTATCCCACTTTTAGGGACGAACAAAATCAGGAAGATACGAAAAAAAAAACTTTGGAGCCTTTGTACGAAGTGAAAACTTTGCGCGAAGTGGTGGACCCACTTCGCATGAAGTACCCCAGACAAGGGGCTTCGTGCGAAGACCCCTCTTCGCACGAAGTACCTACGAGGGGGTCTTCGTGTGAAGAGGGGCTTCAAGCGAAGCCCCTTTGGGCCACATTTTTTATATATTTCTGGCATTTTTTTTTACTCTCATTGTCACTGTCACTGTTTGCGGACCCTAGGCCTTGCAGCGAAGCACCTCAGCATGTCAACACAACAACGCCTCTCGAGCTTCTTCAACATCTTCAGATTGTTAGCAGTATTAGGTACACGCATTTTTCTCATTTTTTATTGTAAATAATATGTTTTATATTTATTTTAGTTAGTTATTTGTTTTAAATATATTTTTATTTGTAGAAATGTTAGAAGTTTGTAGTTAAATATTATCTAATATGTTAGAAATTAATAGTAGAATGTTAGAAAATTGTAATAAATATTAGAAAATGATAGAAATATTAAAAATCATAGTATAAATGTTAGAATATGTTAGAAAATGGTAGAAAATCATAGTAGTTTGTTAGCAATTGTTAGAAAATATTTACAAAACATTAGAAACCGTAGTAGAAATGTTAGAAAATGTTAGAAAACATTAAGATTAAAGTTAGAAAATGTTAAATTTTAAGTTTAAAGTTAGAAATGTTAGAAAATGTTAAATTTTAAGTTTAAAGTTGTAAATATTAGGAATCTCTCTCTCTCTCTCTCTCTCACACGTGCACACATTTTTAGTAAATATTAGTTAGTTATTTATTTTAAATAATTTTTAGTTTGTAAAAATCTTAGAAAATTGTAGTTAATTTTTTTTAAATAATCTAGTAGCATGTTAGAAAACATTAAAAATTGTAGTACAGAAGTTTCTAGGACCCTTATTCCTCCCTTACGACATATTAAGACACTTAGGATCCCTTAGGAATCTCAAGATCTTATAATACATATTAGGATGTCCTATGACCCATTGATGTACATGTTAGGTTCCATTAATATATACAAGGACTCATTATTTCCCTCAAGGCTCCTTAAGACATTCTAGGATGAATTAATGTAACCTATGATCTCTTAAGACCTATTATGAGGCCTACAACCCCTTAAGACATTCTAGGACCATTACGTATCGCTTATGACATCTTACTTGACACATAGGACCCCTTAGGACCCATACGACCCATTATTATATCTTAAAATGTCCTAGGACATATTCATCTATCTTAGCTTCTATTAATACATATGTGAACTCATCGTCGCCCGCAAGAACCCTTAAGACATACTAGTATCAATTAATGTAACCTAAGATCCCTTAGACCACTTATCACATCTATGACCCATTAACATTGTTGGACCATTATACATCCCTTATGACATTTTAAGACATATATGACCCATTCAGATCATCAAGACCTATTAACATATCTTAGGTTGTCTTAGGACACATTTATGTATCTTAGATTCAATTAATATCATACAAGGATCCACTAATGAAACCTAGGACCCCTTAGGACCTCTTATGTTACCCCCGACCCCTTAAGACACTCTACCTGACCCTTATCCATCCCTTACATTATCTTAAGACACATGTATGACCCATTGTTACCCATGACCCCTTAAGACACTCTAGGACCACTTATTGCACCTACGACCCATTAACATTCTAGGACTCTTATCTGGATCCCTTAAGACCTCTTATGTTACATACGACCCCTTAAGACACTCTAGGACCCTTATCTATACCTAAGGACCTCTTACATTACCCAAGACCCCTTAAGACACTCTAGGACCACTTATTTCACCTACGGTTCATTAACATTCTAGGACTCTTATCTGGATCCCTTATGAAATCTTAAAACAAATATGAAACCTTAGGACCCCCAATACCCATTAAAGAATCTTAGGATGTCCTAGGACCACTTAGACCACTTATCACATCTACGAACCATTAATATTATTGGACCATTATACATCCCTTACGACATTTTAAGACATATATGACCCATTCAGATCTTGAAGACCCATTAACATATCTTAGGTTGTCCTATGACACATTTATGTATCTTAGATTCAATTAATACATACGAGGATCCACTAATGTAACCTAGGACCCCTTAGGACCTTTTATGTTACCCACGACCCCTTAAGACACTCTATGACTCTTATATATACCTTAGGACCTCTTATGTTACCCATGACCCGTTAAGATGCTCTAGGACCCTTATCTATACCTTATGACATCTTATGTTACCCACGACCCCTTAAGACACTCTTGGACCACTTATTGCACCTATGACTCATTAACATTCTAGGACTCTTATCTGGATCCCTTATGAAATCTTAAAATAAATATGAAACCTTAGGACCCCCAATACCCATTAAAGAATCTTAGGATGTCCTATGACCACTTAGACCACTTATCACATCTACGACCCATTAATATTATTGGACCATTATACATCCCTTAGACATTTTAAGACATATATGACCCATTCGGATCCTGAAGACCCATTAACATATCTTAGGTTATCCTATGACACATTTATGTATCTTAGATTCAATTAATACATACGAGGATCCACTAATGTAACCTAGGACCCCTTAGGACCTTTTATGTTACCCACGACCCCTTAAGACACTCTAGGACCCTTATATATAGCTTATGACATGTTATGTTACCCACGACCCCTTAAGACACTCTTGGACCACTTATTGCACCTACGACTCATTAACATTCTAGGACTCTTATATGGATCCCTTATGAAATCTTAAAACAAATATGAAACCTTAGGACCCCCAAGACCCATTAAAGAATCTTAGGATGTCCTAGGACCACTTAGACCACTTATCACATCTATGAACCATTAATATTATGTTACCCACGACCCCTTAAGACACTCTAGGACTCTTATCTATACCTTAGGACCTCTTATGTTATCCACAACCCCTTAAGACACTCTAGGACCCTTATCTATAGCTTATGACATCTTATGTTACCCATGACCCCTTAAGACACTCTAGGACCACTTATGATACCCATGACCCCTTAAGACACTCTATGACTGTTATCTATACCTTAAGACCTCTTATGTTACCCACAACCCCTTAAGACACTCTAGGTCATATTAGGAAACAAGGTATGTCTAAGTTGTTTCTCTCTCTAGATATTTTAAGTTGATGGTGAAGACTTGTCTTAATGTTCATCATGTAAATGTGATATTGTAATACCTAATTTTAGAGCTAACTAGACCTACTAAGACTAATTATTAGCAATTATGACCTATTAAGACTAATTAGAGGTCTAACTAGACCTATTACGACCAAGTAGACCTAACTAGGACCTATTAGGACTAATTAGACCTATTAGGTCTTTAACCAACATTAGTCTAATCAATTAGATGTATTAGGACCTATTAGGTCCAAATAGACCTAACTAAACCTAGCTAGACCTATTAGGACCAATTAGATAGGTAACTAGACCAATTAGGAACAAAATTTAGGACCTATTAGACTTAACTAGACCTAAATGTACCAAGACCAATTAGCACCTATTAGGAACAAAATTTAGGACCCAATTATCTACCTAATTAGAACCAATTGGACCTATTAGGACCAATTAAGGCTAGAATTAGAACCAATTATGACCAATTAGAACTAATTAGGACCTAATTAGACTCAATTAGAACCAATTATGACCTAATTAGACTCAATTGGAACTAATTAGGACCTAATATGACCAATTAGGACCAATTATGACCAATTAGTCCACTAATTAGGACCTCTTATGTTACCCATGACCCCTTAAGACACTCTAGGATTCTTATTTATACCTTAGGACCTCTTATGTTACCCATGACACCTTAAGACAGTCTAGGACCCTTATCTATAGCTTATGATATCTTATGTTACCCACGACCCCTTAAGACACTCTAGGATCACTTACGTTACCCATGACCCCTTAAGACACTCTAGGACCTTTATCTATAGCTTATGACATCTTATGTCACCCATGACTCCTTAAGACACTCTAGGACCACTTATGTTACCCATGACCCCTTAAGACACTCTAGGACCACTTATGTTACCCACGACCCCTTAAGAGACTCTAGGACTCTTATCTATACCTTAGGACCACTTATATTACCCACGACCCCTTGAGACAGTCTAAGACCCTTATCTATAGCTTATGACCTCTTATGTTACCCATGGCCCCTTAAGACACTCTAGGACCACTTATTGCACCTGCGACCCATTGACATTCTAGGACTCTTATTTGGATCCCTTAGGACCCCTTAGGGCCTCTTATGTTATCTACGACCCCTTAAGACCTAATTAGTACATCTTAGGACCCTTAAGACCTAATAAGACCACTTATGTGACCTAACAAGACCTATAATTTTATATATTTAGATATTTGTTTCCATTTTACATGCAATTATAACATGTAATCGAGTACTTAATTATTAACACTTAGCTTTCGCATGTTATGTATCTAGATGGCCACTCAGGGTGCACCTCAGACTCCTGATATGAAGACCATTTTTCATATTGCTGATATGGAGATGGCTCGACTTAGAGAGTCTATTTGTATGTCTTCAACATATGGTATATATAGAGATACTTGTGCTACTATATTGACCAATTTGGAGATTATGACTGCTAGATTGAGGTCTCACTCCTCCTTTACGCCTCAAGTAGTTGAGAGCATTTTTTAAGAGTTGAGGGCCAAGGTCTCAGGTGATGTTTCCTTGGTGACGGTTTAGAACCTTGTCCCCAAGGAAACCATCAAATGAGAGGTTTTCGCACATTATGAGGGGAAGGCAATGGTGAGGGCATATCAGGTCACACGGTGTGTGATTCCTCAGATCACATGTATGATTTACCCTTGATTTCTTGCAGCACATGGTCGTTATCCAAATAACAACTAGATTCCATTATATTTTGCACAATAGTTGTACAATGAGTTCCATTTGGGACTCAGGGTCAACTATTTAGATCTTCTAGCATATTATGGTTAGGGGCTCGGTAGGGTTGTAGACCGTGATCAGTATTGTAGGGCTGATCAATTTGTACAACCTCGTAGACAACTAGTTGGGGACAAGACTCCGACAGTGGCACTGGCGATGGCTACTACTATAGATAGAGTCATCATTGCTTCTTAGAGGGGAGTTGTGGATAGTATAGGACATATTGCTTCTGTAGCCACATCCATTACTTCAAATTTAGTGGGCAGATACATTTTGACTAGACCGAGTAGAGCCATATCATCTTCTGAGGCTTCATCTAGTACTAGTGTAGGTGTGACTGAGGAGACATATAGAGCTATAGGTCTTCCTGTACCTAGAGAGATACGAGCACTATCAGGTCATCATAGTACTTTAGATATGGCCCTTTACTTTTTGGAGGATCTCCTGCAGGCCTATTCTCATATTGCTGACATGCATAGGACCCCAATACATTCAGTCAGGGATTTCATTGCACTTGTACGGGGTCCTGTAGTTCCACCGACATAGGACACACCATCTACTAGTCAGGCATATCATAGTGCAGAGCAGTGTGTATCTACATATCACTCTACAGTTGTAGAGCCAGGTATATAGATTGGAGATGTACGCATCACCACTAAGGGCCTAGACAATTTTGATGAGCAGTTGCATGGGTTGGGTCAGGTGGATGTTGGCACTGATGTCAGGTCATATATCAATATTTTATTGCATCCAGATGGTTCAGGTTCTACATCACTCCCCTCCCAACTAGTGTCACCCCTACACTCCTCAATACTAGAGAGGTTTGGGATCTTAGGTGGTGTGGGTGATGTAGTTTCAGTTGATGATATGATGTAGATGATCCTCTTGCTCCTGAGACCCAGGTACATATAAAATTTTCTTTTCTTTTTTCTTAGGATTTTTAGTGAACAATTAATTATAGACATGTGTCTTGATGTTTATTCAATGTATAATATTTTGTAGGCACAATTAGCAAAGCATGTTACCTCTAGTGTGGGCTCAGAGCATCTTCCTATGATAGATCCACATGATGTGACACCTACTAGTGGTCAGGTAATTTTTAGATATATGTATGTTTAAGCATGCATGTGTACACATGTATTTATATATTTCAAGTACTTTACATAATATATATACTATGCACATGTATATAACCAACTGTTGTACACTAAATTTGCAGGGGTCAGCCACTTCTTTACATCCAGAGGATGCTTTTCATAGGAGCGATTCAACAGATGTGACACCTAGTATTGGTCAGGTAAATTTTAAAAATATGTAAGTTTAAACATGCATTTATAATATTTTAATTATTTTAGATTATTATTATATATACATGCATTTATATTTGTAGGGATTAGTTGTTGTCTCATAGCCAGAGGATGCTCATGGTAGTCACTTAAAGGGTCTCTCTGTTTGCATGCACCTAGATGACTCCCTAGTTTAGGACATGTTGCACATATCTTTTATTTGAGACTCATTATATATGGCATTAGTATATGTTTGATATTTTCAGTTTATGATTCGAGACATATATTTGATTAGAAACATATATATTTGATTAGATGCACTTATATTTGATTCAAGACATATATTTGATTAGAGACGTATATTTGATTAGATGATATGATTAGATAATATGATTTGATTTGATTTGATGATATATGATTTGATGAGATGGTTTTATTTTATCAAATGATATGATTAAATGAGATGACTAGATAATATTATTTGATTTGATTAGATGATATATGATTTGATTAGATGGTTTTATTTTATTAGATGATGTGATTAGATTCAATATGATATGATTTGATTTGATTAGATGATTTGATTAGAGGATTTTATTTGATGATATATGATTTGATTAGATGGTTCTATTTGATTAGATGATATGATTTGATTTGAATAGATGATTTTATTTGATGATATATAATTTGATCAGATGATTTGATTACATAGTTTTATTCGATTAGATAATATGATTTGATTAGATATAATAAGTAATATAACTAATTTCATCATTTTTTAGTGTCTTAAGGGGATCTATAATTAATATCATAAAAAATAACTAGTTAATACATGTAACTAATGGATCATAACTATTCTAACTAATTCTAGAACTAACACATGTCATAAGTAATATAACTAATTTCATCATTTTTTAGTGTCTTAAGGGGATTTAGAAATCATAAGCATCACAAAAAGTATCATAAAAATCATTGAATAATCAAAGTATACATGTAACTAATTCTAGAACTAACACACATCGTAAGTAATCTAACTAATTTCATCATTTTTTAGTGTTTTAAGGGGAGATCTTAAGGGGATCTATAAATCATAAGCATCATAAAAATCATTGAATAATCAAAGCAAACATAAAATCTTTAACTAATATGCAATATATAAAAATCATTGAATAATCAAAGTATACATATAAAATTCTATATATTGAAACCATTGAACCATCAAATAGGTCCATCATATATCAAAAAATTATAGTCCATCATATGTTTAAATATATAAACAAAGTATAATGAAATTTAATCCAGAGATATCAAGTAGGTCCTAACACAAGAAATAAGTATACATATTATACTTTTTAGACCAATTCAAGTGTTTCAGACCTTTCATGGAGAACATGTAATATTCTCTCATGATCCTCACTATCTAGTCTCCACTTATGACGTCCACGTTGAGATTTAACTGTATGAAGACAAATGGATGTGGAAACTACTAGGTGACTATATTGAAACACCTTATTGTCTGGTTCGTAATCAACAAAGTGAATACCATGTTGAATTACTTTGATTTTCTTGAAATATGTTCCCTCTAAAACAACTGAACCTACAGGTCACAAATTTTAACAATATATAAATTTAAACAAACTCAATTTGAAATTTGTTAAAAGGTTGAAATTTAAAATTTACAAATTAAGTTCAATATATTGATGTAAACCATACAAAAACCTATGGGGAACAACATTCCATCACTTTCTTCAGGTTCAAGTAACTTCATCCTCTTTGCAGTACAATGCAGTAAATAATAACCAACTCCTTCTACATTTCCACGCTCAACAATCACTGCAAAGACATCTCCTGCACAGTAAATTTATATATACATGTGTGAGATCTTAAAATAAATACTTAGTTAAATCTATAGATCTATCTATCTTTCTATACATGCAACTCAATGTACCATATAATGTGAAATATATATACTTACCAATTTTGACCAATCCTGAGATATGATTGTAATCATAAAAATCAAAGGAACATCATCAAAGTTTTCATTTTTATCTCTATCAAATGTATCAGTAACAACTAGTGGCACTAGATTCCATGTGCCTACATATCCATGGTCTTGATTGATACATTCCTCATAATTGTTAGCAATGCAGTGACAACAAAAGCATGAGTAGTCCCTAGTGTTCAACATCCAATTGGGACAATTCATATTCATAATTGAATGCAAAGATCACGTCTTTTCTATCCTATTGCAACCATGCATAATTTTTCTATCCACACCTGGAAAAACATATATAATATACTCTATATAAATATAATTTGAATAAAAAATATCATAAAAATTTTAAACACTTTCAAATAATTTAAAAATGTGTGCATACCTTTTATCTCCCAAAATTTTCTATATAGCACCGCTTGAGTCAATCCTGATGATGTGTCATTTTGATTTGGTGTGAAATGTGTCTTGCACCATTCAACCACATCATGTGCATTTTTTATATGCACTCCCTTAGAATTCATTTGATACTTTCGTATAGCATGTTTGATGCAAGCTTCGACACCATCATGTTCACCTTTTCCATGTCCACTCTCAAAGAAACTCCAAACATGTGGTATGTTTTCATTACGATGATATCTACATAGTGCATAAAATGGTCTTGATGATTTGAATTGTGCAGCACATCCATCTGACCAAACATAATGTTTATCAATTTTTATACCTCTTTCTTTCAAATTTGCAAAAAACATCTTGAAGCAGTGTTCCACATAATGAATGTCATGCTCTCTATCATCACTTATATAAAAATGATATTCCTTCTTTATGACCCATGCTTCAAATGTGCTCTAAATACCATCCAAATCTAATTGTGTGTGTCGATAACACACATGTACCATAATAGTAATTTTCTTTCAAAAATAATATTCTGACTGAATTGCCTTTTGATGAACAAAAGAATAATTTTCTACAAAATCAACAACTGATACAATAGTTCCAAGTGGGAAATCATCTCCCAGTGTTTGAAATTGTTGTGCTCGCCACTTTGCAAAAAAAGCATGATGAATGTAGGGTTGAATCAATTTTTTAATATTTTCCATAAATACTCCAACATTTATCTCCTCTTCAACATATTCTAACCTTTTGGATTCTTTCCCAAATTTTGTTTCATTCTTTACATATTTGTAACTCTTGCAATTTACCATCTTTGTTACATCAATATTTTCATTTTTCAAAGGAAAAAGATACAAATTGGCACATGTTTGGCATATTCCTTTTATGCGATTTATTTGTCTAGCTACATCATCTCTTTTGTCACATAAAATGGCTGAGATGAACTCACTTCATCTAGTAGGAGGAGTCTTTTCAAAACCATAAGTGTCTTCTACAAACTTTCAAAAAACTTGATAGTGGAGATCAAATTCAATATGATAACGACAACAACAAGTTTCAAACACTTTGTTTGTCCTGATATAATATGACTTAAATCTTTCAAACAATGTTTGCCCAATCTTTATATTAGGATTTGAACTACAAAAT
Organism: Chamaecyparis obtusa; assembly: GCA_027943335.1. Classification (NCBI taxonomy): domain Eukaryota; kingdom Viridiplantae; phylum Streptophyta; class Pinopsida; order Cupressales; family Cupressaceae; genus Chamaecyparis; species Chamaecyparis obtusa. The sequence goes on along the minus strand of BSBK01002447.1, from coordinate 471,445 downwards.
GACACATACATTTCATATTGTGTTGTGTCCAACCAATGTTTCGTATGATATTCATATTGATTTGCTGAAATTCTATGTCTGATAACATCTCTAGTGTTTGATGAAGGACATGTATTATCATTCCAAAATGATGTGACCAAATTTTTTGTTCCTTCATCAATCATATCAGAATGAGGAGCTCTACACATGATTGCCCAATTGCCTTCCAAGGTGCTATCATCCAAAAGTATTCTCCTATTAACATATCATGATATTGTTTTCCTATTAAAACCAAACTAAGATGAAACTGAAGATATCTGTCTTTTTCATCCCATAGTGTTACCTATAATGGATGTCAACATAACTTTTCTTGTAATGGACTTATCTATAGTTCGAGATCTCTTCCCTAGCTAGTTCAAACCTTTCTTAAGATTTTCAATCATATCAGTTTGCATGTCAACAACTTTTCTCTTCTTTGATGATGTGTCTATACCCAATAATTTTAATGCCCCTTCCAACTTTTTGTTTATAAGTATAAGTGAAAGCAATTGAGCTTGTTCAAGTGTTTCAAAATTATCAAATTTACCCAATATTTATCTTTCTATCATATTCATTGATCTCTTCTTAGCAAGACTTAAGGGTTGAACATTAGCAAGTGATCTCAAATTCTCCACATCCATTGTAAGTAAATGATCTAAGTTTCTATAATTAATATTTTTCTTTACAGTTTGAGCTAAATTTAAAAGTTCATCCATACTAGTAGGAGCATGTGATGTTAACCCTTCTCCAACATCAATTATTTGAGCTTCCGTAGGGAGTAATCCCAAACCTTCAATGTACAATTCTTTGACTTGACTTGACCCTCCTACTTCAGCTTGTCTTTTAGCTTCTTTAGTTTTATGATAACATGTCAATGCAACTTCACAATTTCTTTGTTCAGTACCGGGTGACCTTTTTCTAGAAGATTTAATTTTTTTTCCCTTCTTGTTCCCCATTTTTTTGAGCTCCAAAAAATGTCTTCCACAAGATCGTCAACAAAAAATTTCTTCTTCAAAAAATACTTTAATCTAATATTTTTCCTCTCCAAAATTATGCCTTTAAAAAAATAGAAATACCAATCCTTCAAAAAATGCCTTCACTAATAGAAAATGTGAATTTATTAATTTCAATTCGATATAAAATAGAAACAAAATGTTTTACTTTTATACCATTCTATTTTTTTTTTACAAAATAATTTTACCAGCCGACTTCGCTGGAAGTAGATACTTTGTGCGAAGTACCCAAGGAAAAATTCTGGCGGGTGTCTTTTTTCTGGGATTTTCCCTTGAGAGGCTTCATGTGTAGGGTCTTCGCATGAAGACCCTTGAGTGTCTTCATGTGAAGGGGGTCTTCACATGAAGACCCCAAAACTAAAATTTTGCCCTTAGAAAACAACTAAACTTCAGAAAAATGGTCTTCCGAGGCCTAAAACAAGGACTAAACAAGATGATTTTTTTCAAACAGATGATGTCAAATGATGCTATTTAGAACAAGCTTTCTAATGAATATAATTTTAATACATATTGAGTTCATTATCACTTTTAAATATTACTTTAACTACACATAGGTTGTTTGGTCATTCAACAACCTGTCTCTTCAAGACTTCGGGAAAAATAGTAAATTATAAAAAAAATTTATAAAAAATATGTAGGAAAAGAGTATTTGTGTTTTTTTGATTAAGGAAAAAATGAATTTCAATATACATAGATCAAGTTAGAGTGATCCAAGTGATCTTATGTCTAAATTACAGTTACTGTCACTTTAAAACTTAATAAACTATGAAATATTGATCCAAAATGAATAAAACCATTTGCATCCTTTAGATATTGAAGTTAAAAATATAATCTCAAAAGAATTACATCATTATAATATTTTAAAAAAAATTTATGTTGATCCAAGTGACAATAACTCTTTAAAAACATAGTTTTTTCACGCAAACCACTTCGAAGGAGAAGAAAAAATGAATTTAAATGATTTTTAAAAATATATATATATATATATATATATATATATATATATATATATATATATATATATATATATATATATATATATATATATATAGAAACTAGAAAGAAAATTCTAAAAGACTCTAGTTTACATCATCTTCAAATTCCTAATAGTTTTGTGGCAACAAATGTTCGAAAGTGAAGTTTTTTCTCAAAATGTTGAACTTTGTGTCAAAGTTGGCCAAAAAGTGGGACTCACTATTGTGGGACCACCCAAGTATGTCCAACATTGCTTTGAGAATTATTTTGAGTGGGTGCAGGAAAATAATATTTCTACATGGATAGACATCTCATTTGGTCAAATAACTACACAGGTCAATTCAAAAATGCTCGTATGTTTTATTGGTTATGTAGAATATGTAGAGAGAGGTGTACCTTGTATTTGGAGTTTTTTTGAGGCCGGTCATGGAAAAGGGGAGTGTGATGGAGAAGGTGCATGCATAAAGAGATCTCTAGTTAAGGAGAAACTAAGGATTTTAGGTGTAGAACTCCTTGATGCTCATTCTATTGTTGATTGGTGTACTTCAACATTGTCATAGGGGGGAACTCTTGATTTAGTGGTGCACAGATTCTTTTGGTTGGTTGAGTTGGGCACAATAGAAGATAGGTTGGATTATCAAATTGTGAAAGATTCTTCAAAAATGCTTTCATTTCAAAGCCCAGATGCTAGTACATGGACCATTTGGATATGAGAGTTGGCTTTTTATTGTCTGAGGTGTCTTCAGTGTGATTGGGATTAGTGTGAGTCAAGTGAGTGGGTTGATACGTGGGTTCCACATTATCTAACTCATTTATCTGTCACAATCTCTATAATAAATGATGACATGGATTGTTCACTTGACTACAACCATCTTTTAGATCTTCTATAGGCAGGACATGTTTTTGCATTGGTTGCACCACAATGGAATGATGAGAGATCGGATTACTGGTTAGCACATTGTGTACGAGGAAAGTAGAAACTTGCACAACCAACGCCAGATGATGATATGTTCACATATCCAACATGATCACATGTTATTGCAAGAACATGGTTGCATACATATATGATTAGAAATAATGGCATTCATGCATTTGAAGACTATGAGAAGCACAAAACCATTCTCATGTATTCACACCTTGTTATAGCAGCCAATGTTAAGTTGTTGAAACATCAAGGAAAACCAAAGACAAAGGAACTTTGGACTATTAGTACTGCTAATCATGAAGCAATATTGAATACCCTCAAGCAAAGAGATGACCCTTCAAGCACACTTCAGTAGGTAAGTTCAACTCAAGTTGCAAGGTTTTCCATGTTTATTATGATTAGGTTCAATAAATTAATTGTAGTTTTTTGCTTTATTTGTTTGAGCCAATAAACTTGGTTTTGTATGTGGATTGTAAATGCAACTGGATACATATATGATAGATATAGAAGATCAAGGTGTGCATTTGATTATCCCATCTTTTATGACGATAAACTTCACTATGCATTGGCTAGTCATGTTCTTTGGTTCATTTAGTTACTTATACATTCATAATCTTTTTGTCAACCTATATAAACTTCTTATATTCTCTATTAAATTTTCTTCTACCTTTCGAATGCATGGATTGCAAAGTAGATGTCATTGAGTACCATGTGTTAAACTTATACACTTTAGGAGCAGAAATGACACTTATTTTTTATATATAGTTGTGTATCTAAGATTTTATATATAAAAATAACAATTGAATGTAATGTGCATATTTAGATGCCAAATTTTGTATATAAAAACAACAATCGACTGTAATGTGCATATTTAGATGCAAAATTTTGTGTATATAAAAACAACAATCAAATGTAAAGTGCATATTTAGATGCCAAATTTTGTATATAAAAAATTTGATGCAAAATTTGAAATATAAAAGAGCCCATGGGGCTAATTTGCAAATATTAAGATCCCACATTTGTATCGTCTTAATGCCATGTAAAGTGCAAAAATTATGTTTCCTTACTATGAATGTTATATCCTTATATTTTTATCATCTTAATTTTTTATCCTTACATTTGTATCATCAAATGATGTAATAGTTAGAGTCATTGAGTCAAAATTGGTCAAATGTGTCCAAAGTAAAATGGTGATTCCTTGGGGTGAAGGGATAGTGTTAAGGATTGCATCTTGGCACCAAATGGACTACGCCATTAGGTATGGTTGGGTGGGTAAATACTAGTGACAAACTCATTTTGACCACTGAGTCAGTAGAACATTTGCGAACATGCTAGACCAAAGTATCCCCAAGGTGCACTAAGCACGATTGGGCAACGATATTTCAAGGCTCGTATCTCAGACCCTGTGAGAGGTATCAGTGAACCATGAGATGATACAATACCATGTTTTTGAGGCCTACAATAACCTCTCTTTGTTCTGGGAGATTCCATTTTTTTTTAATTTGGCACACCAGTCTCGCTTGATGCCAAAAATTACAATGAGGGTCAATTGAAAGTTACACCACTGGGTTTCTTCCAAACCGTTCATCCTGGCACCGAATGGACTATGCCATTAGCTCCATTTGGGTGGGTAAATACTAGTGACAACCCCATTTCAACCATTGAGTCACTAGAATGTTCGTAACCATGCCCGACCAAAGTGTCCCCAAGGTGCACTAAGCATGATTGGGCAATGATCTTTCGAGGCTCGTATCTCATACCTCGTGAGAGGTTCAAAAAAATGTGAGATGCTATAGGACCTTATTTTTGAGGCCTATAATAACCTCTCTCCATTTTGGGAGATTTGAATTTGTTTGAATTTGGCACGCCAATCTCGCTTGATGCCAAAACTTGCAGTGAGGGCCAGTTAAAACTTGCACCACTAGGTTTCTTCCCAACCATTCATCCTGACACCGAATGGACTACACCATTAGCTCTATTTGGATGGGTAAATGCTAGTAACAACCCTATTTTGACCACTGAGTTACTAGAACATTCACGACCATGCCGGACCAAAGTGTCCCCAAGGTGCACTAAGCACGATTGGGAAGTAATCTTTCAAGGCTCGTATCTCAGATCCTATGAGAGGTATAAGCAATCCATAAGATGCTACAAGACCATGTTTCTAAGGCCTAAAATAATCTCTCTCTATTATGGGAGATTTGAATTTATTTGAATTTGGCACGCCAGTCTCGCTTGATGCCAAAACTTGTAGTGAGGGTCAGTTAAAACTTGCACAACTGGGTTTCTTCCAAACCGTTCATCCTAGCACCAAATGGATTGTGCCATTATCTCTTGTTGGATGGGTAAATGCTAGTGACAACCCCTTTTTGACCATTGAGTCACTAGAATGTTCGCAACCATGCCAGATCAAAGTGTCCCCAAGGTACACTAAGTACGATTGGGCAGCAATCTTTCAAGGCTTGTATCTCAGATCCCATGAGAGGTATTGAAAAACTATGAGATGTTATAGGACTATGTTTCTGAGGCCTATAATAACCTCTCTCCATTTTGGAAGATTCAAATTTTTTTGAATTTGGCACGCCAATCTTGCTTGATGCCAAAACTTGCAGTGAGGGTCAGTTGAAAGTTGCACCACTAAGTTTCTTCCAAACCATTCATCTTGGAACTGAATGGTATATACCATTAGCTCTGGTTGGGCAAGTAAACACTAGTGACAACCCCATTTCAACCACTGAGTCACTAGAATGTTTGTGACCATGCCGGACCAAAGTGTCCCTAAGATGCACTAAGCATGATTGGGAAGCGATCTTTTGAGGCTCATATCTCAAACCTCATGAGAGGTATCAGCAAACCATGAGATGTTACAAGACCGTGTTTCTAAGGCCTATAATAACCTCTCTCTTTTCTCAGAGATTCAATTTTTTTTGAATTTGGCATGCTAGTCTCACTTGATGCCAAAACTTGTAGTGAGGGTCAGTTGAAAATTGCACCACTGAGTTTCTTCCAAACCGTTCGTCCCAACACCAAATGGTCTTCAACATTAGCTTTGGTTGGTGGGTAAATGCTAGTGACAACCCCATTTTGGCCACTGAGTCACTAGAACGTTCATGACCATGTTGGACCAAAGTGCCCCCAAGGTGGACTAAGCACGATTGGGCAACAATATTTCAAGGCTTGTATCTCAGACCCCATGAGAGATATCATTAATCTGTGAGATGCTACAAGACAATGTTTTTGAGGTCTACAATAACCTCTCTCCATTCTAGGAGATTCAAATCTGTTTGAATTTGGCACGCCAGTCTCACTTGATATCAAAACTTGCACTGAGGGTTAGTTGAATGTTTCACCATTGGGTTTCTTCCAAACCATTCATCCTAGTATTGAATGGTCTGCACCATTAGCTCTCGTTGGGTGGGTAAATGCTAGTGACAACTGTAAGGAAACTTAGGTGCGAAAACAACTTCCTACACTAATCTCTAAAGGAAAGTATTGTGCAAATTCTTTTAAATCCTTACAATTTCAGATTCGTTAATTACTTTAACAATGATATTGTAGCCATATACCATGCATATAGAAAATAGAGAATGACACAATGATTTACCTTGGGGAAACCTTTCGGTAAAAACTCCAGCACTCCAAAACCTGCATAGTGTATTAATCAAAACTATTACAGTTTACAATACACTTGCAATGCAAGCTCTTTCAGAAGATTTTCCAACTCTTGAAGATAGATCACGACAACATAAAACATTTCAACAATACACTAACTTCTCTTATCTTCACAACCCTAAAAAATGCTTATATCATGCGCTTCCCTTTTTTAGGGAAACTTCCAAAGATAGTCGTATTAGGGTTTTACCATTCTCCAAGAAAATAGGAACCGACAATTGGGGAAGGAGTGTACAGTACTTAATTTTATCAGTTGCCACATGTCTTCACCTATCATTGAATCTTCCAGGCATAGCTCTTATGTGTCATAGGAATCTTTCATAACCATTTCAGCCATGATCTCCTTACACACAATTCAAGATGCGGACACATCAAGGGAGTGACACATCAACATGCCAACTAGACATGTACACTCACACTTAATTACATTATTTGCAAGAAATACATTTTACAAAAAAAATAATAAGAATAGGAATTATCCAAGGTTGAGACACCTTATTCCTAACAACAACCTCATTTGGAACATGAATTCAGTAGAACATTCACGAACATGCCAAACCAAAGTGTTCCCAAGGTCCACTAAGCACCATTGCGTATGTTGGCGAGAGTTTTGGTGTGTCAAGAGGCAAAGTGGGACCATTCCTAGGGTAAACCTACCCAACCAGATGTAATGGAAGCATCGGTTTGTGCCCACAATGGACAAATGTTTCTACTCCAAGGGAGATGGGGACATGACCATAAAGGGTCATTGGAAAATGTAAAGAGACCAAGGATGGTCATTTGAATGCATTGTGGAATGTGTCTGTGATTCGAAATGGAGTAAATTGATTTTCTATTGTCTTGTTATCACTTCCATGTCTATATTACATCATTTCATTGGCATTTAAAGGCATAAAATTAACTAGTGTATTCTATAATAGTGTTTGGTTGCAGGATATATGGTGGTGGAGAGACCACAAATGGTGGTCAATACTGATTGAAGGTGCATGAAGCAGCACCAGTCATTATTGTGAGCATATACTCCAATGGATGAGTATATTTTGTGATGAATATATGCTATTGGGGTCCATAGGGATGTGTTAGATCAATTGGGGAGATCTAGAGAGATTTGCAAGAGTCTTTTTGAACAAGCCCTGACCTATAGACCCTAGAAAGGAGGGTTTGGTACCTAGAATGATAGGTCATTATTTTCTCAATAACAGTTTGACAAAATCTTGATGTATAAGCATCATTCCATGAATGTTCTTATTAATTCTCATAGAATGATGTGTCTTTGACATGTATAATAGAGTTATAACTTGATACATTGCATAAGAGTTGATTTGACAAGGTGATCACTGGATTTGTGAAGTGAACTTTGAAGGATTTGCTTGGTTGAGAGCATCAGATACACATGAATACAATGTAGCACACAAATTTTGAATTCACTTAAATGATGAATTACACATGTGAACACATGTAGCACATAAAGCGTACACATAAATTTTCTTAAGTCATGAAGCATACATATAGCACATAGATTATAAAGCATACACATGAATTCACTTAAGTACTGCACGTAGCCCATACACATAAATTTAGGTTATGAAGAATGTACTTGTATATGCATGAATACACTTAAGGCATAAATTTTACACATGAGTACATACACACAAGCATATTTATATAATAACAATGAATAAATGAACATACAATTAACAAATTTAATCGAATATCAAGTTTCATATATATCAAAATGAATAATAATTCTGTACATATTTACAAAATCAACATATCTAGATACAATGTGGCATACGCCATCTCAAAATGTGTCATATGACATCTCAAAATAAGAAGTTCAACTAAAAATATTTCTAGGACATCCTATTCTAATGGTGGATCATCAAAATGTAGCCTCTTTGAAGAACTCTTTGGCTCTGATGGATCTTGCATTCAAACACAAAAGTGAAACCCTAAGTTAGATTACTTAACTTATATGGTTTCTACAAATAAAAAATAAAAATTCAAAATCATAGTCAACAATAATAAATAAAATTTAAACTAAAATTGAACTCTCATGTACCTCGCCTCTCTGTCTCCTCGCGTGGATAGGAGACCTAATATATGTCCTTGGTAGCGAAGGAACAATGTCACCAATGTCGACTCCAAGCTTTATATGTTTACGAACATGAGATTGATCTACAAGTTATACTATTTAATGTTAAATCCTTTGTGGCCAATATATGTTTACAAAATAACTGAATTAACATTAAAACTTATTGTGTTGAACTTTCTTCAGGAAATGTCACCTAAGTCATCAGCGATACAAACCCTTGGCGTTCTACCTCCCTCAAACTAGGGATGACCTACAAAATTCAAACAGATACTTCATACAATCATGACTTGATCATATTATATATACTTGATAGTAAAATACATATAAATAACTTTAGAAATATACTATTGTGGGGCTATCACTGCGAATTGAGATGCATGTGACTCTATCGTGGAAAAAGGATCTCACAACATCATCAGACACCACCCCCTATCAAATAAACCATGTAAATTAAAAATGAGTACACATAACTGACAAGTATACATGTATACATAAACAAACTAAATTACTTAATTACCTTCCCCTTGTGAATGCCTGATGCCTGAACCCCCCCTCACATTGTGCCCCAGTGGCAACTGGTGACACCTGTATCAATATGTAATAAGATGATCATAAAAATTAGAAAACACATGTACATATGCTATTATAATAATTTAAGGAAACCAATGAGTACATTAAAATATATGTATCATGGAAGTGTTAAGGCTAAATGATATGGCTGAAAGCGTGGACCCCTCCACCTATTCCATCTCCTCCTCTATCATCAACTGAACATAAATGTAACATATAAAAAAACATAAGTGGGAAATCATTATAAGAAAATTCTACTAAAAATATGAATGTTTAAAATTAAATACAATGTAAAAAGTGAACTATTTACCCTTACCATAACAGTAGGAGTCCATGGCTCTCTATGCCCTTGATGCACATCTTCATGAGGTGCTTCAGTGCCTATAGTGTGTTGTGTAGTATCGTCCACCTTGAAGACATAGTTATATGCATCACTATCATTCAGGGGACCTAAGCATAGATTCTTGAACATAATGCAAGTGTGCGGCACACAAACATGTGAGCTCATGGAGGATGTGGAAGGGCTAGAAGCATTAGGACAAGGAGGAAAAACTTTTGCACTTTGTATAACTAGAAGATCACTCAAGGTGTGAATGGATCAAATAGTCTGTGAGTCGGCCTCAGTAATAATATCAGGATGTTACACTATAGGAGGTGGTGAAATCTCAGGAGGGGGAAATATGTGTGGGATTTCACCTAGTGTGCCCATGGCCTATCCTGAGGAGCACCTAAGCCAATACCCTAGTTCAGTCTCATACTCCAATAATTTACCTTGTGACCGAGCACAAATTCATCATACAAATTTTTAATGAAATAAAATGGGACATCCAAATTTCTATGAGGCGGTCTATAAAAAACCATCCAAGAGCGGTCCCAAAAGTTGTCACGTATTGCATCATTTGTGCACCATTTAATTGATAACTTGGAGCTTTTAGGGTCCACTTTTAAACCAGTTTTGGGATCCACAAAAAGATTAAATATGCCATGTTTTGTTATGTTTAGGTTCATAATTTGATCATAGTCAAGCCCATCGTCAAACTAGGCGTGCACGGAATCGCGCCAAAGAAGTGCAATATTATGTTGCTCTGTAAGTTTCTCCATGTTTTCAATAATGGAGTTCAATGTGGAAAACATGGGGCGCAATGTGGGGATATTAGCATATGTGGTCTGATATCCTCTAAGCTGATTTATATTGTCTCTTATGAGATCCTCTAAATGGAAAGGGTTTGAGACCGATTTGTCTTCTAAAAGTGGGGGATTGTTTGGAGGTGGTTCCAGATTATTTGCGGGATCATTGGGAGGGTTTTCTGATTGATTTGAGTCCATGTCTTATTACAATTAGAACCCAAATAAATAATTATAATCAATTTTAAAAAACAATTAAAAAACTCATTTAAACCCTAATTTTTATTTTAAAAACTATACATTTTAATTAAAAACAATTTAAAAAAAAAAAGTTAAAAATTTTACTTACCTTTTCTTGTTGAGAAAATCAGATATGAGAAAAGATCAAATATTTGAAACCAGATCCATGTTCAACGTTTTCACAATGAAAACCTTGAATGCGGTCACGGGCTAGAAATATAATTTACTGGCAAAAATCGAATATCCGATAATATCAAATATTTGATTAGGCCTGTGCTTTGGCTTTTGGCTTGGCTAGGCCTACTAAAAGGTCAACAAAATTTTTAGTGCACTTTTGGATGAGTGAAAATTTTATTTTTTCACATTGCCATTTTTTGGCATACCATGATCCTGCACATACCCGAAAGTAAAAGACAAGAAAGACACAACACACAAAAATAAAGGGGTTATTACTAAAAGAAAACTCAAAATCAACTAGTAGAAGAGACCTTAATTGAAAATGTTCCATCCACTAATATCATGTTCAAAAAGCTATTGCAAGAGTATAAATGATCACATAGAAAGGGAAAGAGCATCACCAAAGACAATACGAAAAACTCCAGGATCTAACCCACTAGCATAGCTATGAGATAGCTATGAGAGCATGGAAAGAAGAGAGAGAGAGAGATCATGAATCCAACATGCTAGCAAGTTGTGTTATGCTAGGTGATCCATAAAAGAAGAAGAGGATAAGATTAGAAAGGAGAACAAGATGTGTTATGCTAGTTCCACTCATCTCAAAGAAGAAGGAGAATTGATGGTCTAGCAAACTGCATTATGCTAGTCAATTCTACCTTGAAAAATTTGCACATGAGTGTGGCTTCAAAAAATTTCACTTAGGGGAACCTTAGGGTATCATTGTTACAAAAAACATTGTCTCCATGTGGATCCATTGAAAAAATGATTAAGTCTAAGGAAAGCATTATCTCTAAGGGCTTGTTTGGTTGCTGGAATTGAGCTAGAATTGGCAAATTCAAATACCTAAATTTCCAAATTCATAGTTTATTTTTAAAAAACAAAAATGGAATAGGGTTTTCCAAATTCTCATTTTGGCCCAAAAAGAGAATTTGAATCTTCCACCTCAAAAGGTGGAATTGGAAAACCAATTCCAATTCCATTTTTTGACAAATCAAATTTCACAAAAAATTTGGGTCCATAAATTATCTGTTGATCTTTCGTCTCTCTCACCCACATATCTGATCGTGTTATTTTGTTTTTTTTCCCTTGTGTAGAGGTCTTAGTTGAGATACTTGTAGGTTTTTCTAATTTTTTTATCGTTGTGCGAAGGATTCATGGTTGATTGATTTGTAGGTATTTTCCAAAATTATTCTCAAATGCATTTCTGCAAATATATTTGAATCTCAAAGTCCAGTTAGGTAACTAGGTTCCATTGTCATTTTGCTAAATATCTTTGTGTATTTTCTTTTTTTGGTCCTCTTTGATCAAAATGTGGATATATCGTACTCTTTGTATCATCATTTTTTATTCCCATGGCCATTTTTTTATCATCTTCTAGGTGAACCAAATGGTTCTAGCCATATTCCAAAAACCATTTTATGGATTTAAAACTTCCTGAATTGGAAAATTCTAGTATTACAGAAATCCAACATTCTGCAATTCCAAGAACTAAACAGGTCGTAAAGAGATAAAACAAAATATTAGTCCTAAGGAAATCATTGTCTCCTTAGGGATCCAAAAACAAAATCATTAGTCCTAAGGAAAGCATTATTTCCTTAGGGATCAATAAACAAAAAATAGATCAGTCCTAAGGAAAGTATTGTCTCCATAGGGATCAATAAATAAAGAGTTGTAGAATGTACAAGGGAGACCACTAGGTTCCATTGTCATTTTGCTAAATATCTTTGTGTATTTTCTTTTGTTGGTCCTCTTTGATCAAAATGTGGATATATCTACTCTTTGTATGATCATTTTTTATTCCCATGGCCATTTTTTTATCATCTTCTAGGTGAACCAAACGGTTCTAGATATATTCCAAAAACCATTTTATGAATTTAAAACTTCTTGAATTGGCAAATTCTAGTATTACAGAAATCCAACATTCTACAATTGCAACAACCAAATGGGTCGTAAAGAGATCAAAAAAAATATTAGTCCTAAGGAAAGCATTGTCTCCTTAGGGATCCAAAAACAAAATGACCAGTCCTAAGGAAAGCATTGTTTCCTTTGGGATCAATAAACAAAAAATGGATCAGTCCTAAGGAAAGCATTGTCTCCATAGGGATCAATAAATAAAGAGTTGTAGAATGTACAAGGGAGACCACTAGGTTCCAATGTCATTTTGCCAAATGTCTTTGTGTATTTTCTTTTGATGGTCCTCTTTGATCAAAATGTGGATATATCTACTCTTTGTATGATCATTTTTTATTCCCATGACCATTTTTTATCATCTTCCATGTGAACCAAACGGTTCTAGCCATATTCCAAAAATAATTTTACAGATTTAAAACTTCACGAATTGGCAAATTCTAGTATTACAAAAATCTAGCATTCTACAATTCCAGCAACCAAACAGGTCGTAAAGAGATAAAAAAAAAGATTAGTCCTAAGGAAAGCATTGTCTCCTTAGGGATTAAAAAAAATGATCAATCCTAAGGAAAGCATTGTTTCCTTAGGGATTAATAATAAAAAAATGGATCATTCCTAAGGAAAGCATTGTCTCCATAGGGATCAACAAATAAAGAATTGTAGAATGTACAAGGGAGACCACATGTATGCCACCTCCTTATGATGGTAACAAGGATGACATCATAAGGAAAAGAGGGAAAGGATAAATACTTCCATCAAAAAGAAGATATCCTTAAAGAAATGATATATTCCATAACTTTAGCAAAGAGTGAAAACTCTTTTTAACTAAGAAAATAGATAATTGTGAAAAGATATCCACAAGTGGAAAGAGGTCCTTGAGAGGAAGAGATATTGGTTGCAAGACATATACCTTCAAGAGGATTTATTGAACAAAGACAACATCTTCAAGATAAATATTGATTAAAATAAATCTTCAATACAAAGAGGGGAAGAGAACAAGAATGCACCATTTTAGCCCCCTATTACTAGGTGAAAAAGGGATTCTTGATGAAGGATACCATACTTTAAGCTCCCAAAGAAAGGGAATTTTTTTATGAAGAACATAAATTCACAAATAAAGAAGAGGTTGTGATCAGGGATATACACCTCTTGCATAAGAGATAATCTTGAAGCAAAACAAAATCATTCCTTATAAGGAAAGAAAGTTACATGATTAAAAAAAATGCCATTGTACTAAGGAAAGGAGATCCTTAGAAGAAAGAGGAAGATGAGCATGTGAAAATTTGCTCACTAAGTGTGAAGGAAAAGGAAAATATGATAGTTTCCTTATAATAAACATGCACTTTGAAGCAAAAACAAGTTGTAAAGTAGAATACAAATCCTGAAGAGAAGAACCTAATATAAGAAAAGCATATTTATGTAAGAAATGACATCAAATTATAAAAGAAATAGACCAAAAAAAGAGAAAATATGAATGATAATGAGCCCCTAAATGGAGGTTTATTAGTCCCTACCTTATAAGGCAGAGACTAATGTTTTCAGTTCTGCAAATGCAATTAGTTCTGACTTCAAAAACTATGTCAAAAAGTTTATTCTATGATTTGGTCTATAGTTTGTTTTAATATTTCTATTAAAATGATTTTTCTTTCTTTTTTGCTTTATCCCATTGGTTACTCAGATTTTTCCTGGGGTTTTAATTTATTTTCTTTTAAAATAATTTGATGACCAATCATTATTTATTTTCTTTTAAAATAATTTGATGACCAATCAAATGCAAGCAGGAGAAATTATTTTATAATCTCTTAATGTTTTGAAGGCATCTATATGCAGTGCCACTTATAAACTCGAGTCTTCTGGAAACTGTGACCAAATGCTTTGCTTAATGTTAAACAACTACCATTGGCCAAGTCCTAATTATTAGGAATAATGGAAATCCATTTGTAAGGAAGTTTCGAGAATAGTGGTAGGGCAAGGTGAAGGCTCAAACTCTGCCTGGGCTAAGTCTAGCTTCTCTATTCTTCTTGGTAGTTTCCATCAATGAAAGCATTTTGTTGCTAAAGTTTGCATCCAGAGCATGCAGAGGACAGAGCAATATTCTGGAGCCCATTCATTTTGGTGAGTTATTTTTTGCCATTTTCATATCTAATTCAAGAATGTACAACTGTTAAATTTTGGGCATGTATTATCACTTTATTTTTTAGATGTGTTTGAGTTGTGCCTTCTTGTCAGGAAAGTTTTGCAACCCACTTAGTATTAAGACATTTTGTCAGGAAATTTTGGCAACCCACTTAGTAGCAAGACCTTTATTTTTGTGGGTTTTCCATGAAACATTCTGTTTGGACCTATTTCTTAAAATAATGGTGGGATTTGTGGTACTTGCACTGTAGTTTTCCTAGCTTTCCCTGTCTTCATTTGAGCAACGTTACAGTAGCCTAGCAGTCGATGGTCATAGAACTTTATTCAAATTCGCAGGTGTTCTCCTTGTAATTTGTAGGTTTCTTATACATTCTTTGGCTTTGTTTCAGTCTTTTTTCTCCATAATTTTTTATCGACTCAGCCAGGATGCCCTTGTTTTTCGCATTTTGTCTCCATATACAGTTGTGCTTAAGGTTTTATTTGGCCTTTTTTGCCAAAAATGTGACCATATCTACATATGAAACAATTTTTTTTTGAGAATTTCTCCATTTTTAGTCATAGTTAGGGTTTTTATATATCATTTTGGTAAAAAAATGACATGTATATATTCTATTTGAGGTCATTTTTAGCGAAATCTTGGTCATTTTTAGCTTTTTAGCAGTCTTTTTTGCTTTTTTGTGGTGGGCATATGCACAAAGATGGGGGACCAAAAAGATGCCACTTTTCTTTTTGGTCCCAAATCACGCATAGTGTGTACGCACTAAAGGGCGTGCACCCTATAGCGCGCATGACTTATGGCTTGGGTTTCCCAAGCCTTAGGCTTGGGCAATCCTAAACAAAGCGCGTGCACCAAATAGGGTGCACGCACTTTGTAAAACACCAAAATTTCCACCCTCGTGCACACTATGCAAAGCCACAAAAGTGGAATCCATATTCTTACATAGCGCGTGCGCGCTATGAAAAATGAGAGAGAGAGAGCTAAGCTAAGTCTGTCATAGAGGTGGGGTCAAAACCAAGTGATTTGTGATAAAATGAGTTAAAACCCTTTGGGAATCCTTTTGCCAGCTTTAGTTTGACCTTAGAAATCCATGATGGATTGTTGGAGGTAACCCTACTGAAGGCTTTTTGAATCCTAAAATTTGGCTAAGTCTAGAATTTTTTGAATCTAGAATCTACAACTTAACTCCTATGAAGCTGGAACCTATCCCAAACATCCTGGAAGCATTATATTTTATAATTTATACAAATATAACTTAAAGTATAAGAAATTAAATAAATCAAACTTATACTTAAATGTTATATTTATATAAATTACTCTCTCTCTCTCTCTCTCACTATATAAATTTGTCTTACATAGGGCACACGCTCTATAGGGCATGCGCACTATGCAAACATATGACTTTCATAATGCGCACGCGCTATGAAAGTCATAGATTTAAATAGTGCACACGCCCTATATGCACATGCCCTATAGGGCATGCACCCTTTATAAAGCATTTGAATTTACCAATCCTAAGGCTTGAATTTTCCTTGGAGATCCAACCCAAAGGCTTGGACGATTGAAATAGGCCTGAGACATGTTTTCCAACAAACATACAAAAAAATGACATCTTTTTTTGTGTGCTCCTCATCAAGTTTACTCGTGGCTCAAGAATGTAAAAATTAGATGACGTGATATTGTAGATCTCTCTATTAGCTATCTAAGCATATAATTTATTTTGAATTCTGATTATCTTAAGTTTTTCAACTCTAATTTCTTTTGTGTGTATGTCCATTTTTTGTAGAAAACCAACATGCAGTATTTTGGGCATAGATTTTGGCTCGTTCATCAAATTTTGCAACAAGTTACATTTTTAGAAACTAGACTCCATTCTACACACTTTAAGAAAAAAGAAAATTTAATTTTTGATCAGTTTTTAATGATTTCTAGGGTGAGCACATAGAAATTTCATGTTTTCAAGATGCATGCACTTCGTAAATTCATCAAAAATTATACATTCATCAAAAAATTACCAAAAAAATTTGGGATAAACTATGTGGTGTTAGATAACTTTTCACTAGAGTGATTAAAAAAATATTCAAAAAAAAAGTTAACATTTTAGGGGGAGCACACCAGATGCCATGTTATGTTTTTGGACAAAAAATAAGACCAGTTTTTGTGCTCCCCCTTTTTGAGGGCCTTAATGTGCACCATTTTCAAAATAAGTTAGTAGTTTAGGAACTAAATTCAGAGTATTACAACTCTTGTTTTTGTCGCATCTTAAAATTTTGAGTCTAACTATCTTCAATTTCTTGTTGAAGTTCAGAGTTTTTTGATTTGAAGAAAAAAGTGGCATCTTATACCCCCTTTTTGGTCCCCCATCTTTGTGCACTTACCCTGATTGTTTTGGCTTAAAAACATGATTGATGTATATTGTAATGGTAGTTTTTTTTGCATTTTCTTTCTTGTCTTAGCTGCGACTAGGGTTTTAATAGTACTTTTTGGTGTAAAAAATGGGTTTTTCCTTCATTTCTTTGTCTTCATCACTGTTGTACATGGTTGGTTTCATTTACATCTATTTCTATTTGATATTAAAAGCAATCAGCCTAAAAATTTGTCAGTTAGATAATTATTCTTTTGGACGATTCAGTTTGGAATCTTTTGTGTGAAGACTTTTAGCATGCTTGCTTCCACTCCTACATAATCTTTTGCTTTTTCAGAGCATTAAACTTTGAAATTTTAGCCTTTTGTTTAGCTAAGGGTTGTTTACTGTAAACTTTCCTATCTCCTGCAACATAGTTTTCCATGCACACTGCACTATGGATTGCAAATTTGTATTTGACACCAACTGCAACAATTTATGAACTATTCAATTTGGTCAAAACATCACCAACTCACAAGCACCAAATTCAAGATTGATTATTGCAGGAGACTTCAACATTGATATACTAAACCCAACAAAAGAAAAAATAATGCTCTTTCAAATTATGCAACAACACCAGCTATCATTTGTTGTTAACAAGCCAACAACACATGCATGAACTATGCTGGATCACTTTTGGATACACAATATTGACATTTCTCTCACCAAGTTTGATGTACTCGATACCTCTTGGAAAGATGACTTTGCAATAGCACTTCAGCTTCCACTATAGAAAATACATATGTGCTCTGCTATTACATTGTCTGTACCATATTTTCCAAGTGATCACAACTGCTTACCAACACACACTTTCAATTCAAAAACTTTTTCAATGTTTACAGGTGCAAAATAATTGTATACAATACAAAAAATGCCCAGTAATACTGTCCATAGAAATCTTGCAAAAGACATTGTCAGTCTATGAAATTGCATACATGTACTACCACCTAAAATGCCACTGTTCCCATGTTACTATACCATTATAATAGCTTTTAGTAAAATACATTTTGTTTTGCACTTATCCCTTTTTCTTTATTCAAAAAGAAATGGCAATCATCCCTTCATAGAATTTCCTCAATTAAACTTACTCTACGTAGGCTCCTTGAGAATTGGGAATTTGGGACTCGCTCTACTTGATTAAGTCCTTTCTTCCATATAGCATTTGAATGTCTTTAGCTGATTTGAATGGGCCTTATATCATTGCATGGTACATAATTTCTCTAGAGAAGGAATTGGATCTCATCTTCTTAAAGACTTTCCTCACTTCAGTCAGATTCTACAATTGCTCCATTAGAATTAAGGAATCATGTCTCTTCCATGTTGCCAATAATGTGTCAGATGAGTTCTTTTCCTTTTAGTATTCTGCAAGATTAACAACACTATCTACTCCTCAGGTCCTCTGTGCATCCAAATGGGAATATTCCTTCTCTGTAATTTATTGCAGAGATGGGAATATTCTTTCTCTATAATTTATATGTAACAAGTGTTCAAAGAACTCAATTTTCCTTTTGTTCCCCTAGTAAGTAAATGTCTTCTTAGATCTCATTTAGACTTGGCATGACTTGCACCACACAGGTATGGTAGTAAAATCCTAATGAAATTTCATGGCAGTTTTAAAAAAAGTTTCACCAACTACATAATTTACATAATATGCAAGAAAAATAATGAACGATACCTTGATGATGATATTGTAAATATCATCTGCAATCATAGGGACAATCTGGCCATATCTCATGTCTATGTGAGCATACATGTCCTTGACTCTACAACACAAATAGATTGAGACACCGAAACATCAAATTCACGATAACAAACATTTTACAAAATGCAGAAATGATGCACATAACATATATATGATGGATTAATGACCATGCAACCAAGACATAAGTATCAATTTTTTTATGAAAAATAAAATGAAAACATCAAGAGTTTATATTTTCTACAATTTACAAGATACTAGATTAGTTTATGGTAAGTGAAAGCAGTCTAATACATTGAATGTTCCATGCAACAAGGATGATGAGTTCCCTTGTATGAATTCTCTGAATCCACATTTAGAAGAAAATGCAAGATGTAGAAACAAAGAATAGACATGCGCTCTTCTGAGAAAATTCCACAAGTTCCACTTGTAAACTAAACTCTATAAGAGTAGCTAGTAGATACGAATGGCAATGGCCATGTGGTGAAACCTAATAGTCAACCGAGTTTTTTAAAACCATGCATGATTTTAAAATAAAACATATTGACATTGTCATATTTTTAAATGATTTTACTTTTAGACAAGGGCTTCAACTATAAAATTGTAAATGCATTTTGTGCTTGATTTCAATCATATAGAAGAGCAGTCATTATGACTGTAAGTTCCTGTGTATTTAAAATCTATCACTTCTGTAGGAAGACATTTTTTCAATATTTCTAATTAATTATCTGTTGTATTTAATCTTACATTTAAAATGATCTAGGAAAGAGGAATTTGACTCAACATGCCAAGTTAATATCAACAAGCACAATTGTTCAAACATATCATGGAAATACTTGTATAATTCTGCCTACAATTACTATATAGGCATCAACACTAGTGACTCCAATTTTTTGTAAATTGTATCTGATGTCATTACATTTGACCAAGACTTATCACTGTAAACAATGTTCTATGTCTAATTTCATTCATATGAGCAGTCATTCATTACGATTGAAGATATATGTTCACAATTATAGTATTTAATTTTTTTTTATGTCAATAATACAAAAGTTGTTCTATGTTTTCTCCTCCTTTTTTTCCTTCTCAATCACAATGTTTTAGGCCTCTATTTTTCTACTCAATCACAATGTCTTAAACTTCCATTTTTTTTAAAATGGCAGTGACTAAAGCTCCATCAGAGCTCTTGTTTTATAATAGACATGCCCTCTGAGGCATGGAAAATATTGTTAAGCAAAGCCCAACAATACTTTTCATGAAACAAAGAATCTCATACTAGAAAGAATGTACTATTATAAAATAATACCAATCCATTAAGAGGCAATGGAGATAAGGAAAATAATACCACATTATGCCAACTTAATGGATAAATTCATTATAAAAAATGTGCTCTTCCAAATAAGGAGAAGATTGTAAAGAAAGATACAAATTCCCTTAGAGAGAGATCCTAAACAAACAAGTCCCTGCAAAGAATGATATTATAACATAACATATATAGTCAACAATGAGATAATTGATCCTTTAGGAGGAGAATAAAGATGAGATAAAGAGACATTTCCCCTAAAGTGCGGGAACAGGGAAGAACACCTATTATTATGCCCTCAATGCACATTACACAAAACAAAGATCCCCTAATATGATAAGCTACTAAAGATGCATTATGGAGAGAAATGTATAATAGGAGAAAATAAATGCTAAGGTATTTTTTTAATGTCAAGAAAATGCATAAGATTCATTGTTAAACTAAGAAGAGATCAATCAACCAAATCTTGAATAAATTATCTAAACTCAACACAATCAACAAGAGAGTTTTTATTCCTATGATGAAAGAAATACCTAAACTCTCCATTAATAGGCCTTGATTCTTTGGAAATTGTTTGCAAGGAAATCAGATTCTAGAGTCATATTTAATTCTCCAAAAGATTCCTTTAGCCAAAGTCAAGTGGTCATCAAAAGGGGATGGGTCAAAAAATGGTGTTGGTAAAAGAATGTCAAGTGGAGGCTTTGTTTGAGATTAAGAAGGTAAAGTAGTGTCATGAGGTATGAAACCTAGGCCACACTTAGTGACTTGTGTAGGAGAATCTATAGGAACCTTAATACATTGTTCATTAATGGCATGTTCATTATGATAACCTTTGTAATACCCCAAAAAAGGGCTATAAGTTCATTAACCTCCTACATCGACAAATCGAACAAAATTGACATCGAAGTCCTAACCTAAGGCACATCTAAACATCATCAAATCTAATTGATTATCTTAAATTCTACATCGGGGAATATTCCTAGTAATATTCCTAATCATCATAATTATCTTTAATTTTATAATTATTTGGCAATAAATCACATTTATCCTAAAGTTTGATTAATTGAATATTTTCATATTTAATTAATTAGATTTAATATCTTGCCACTTAATTGTTTAATTAAATTTAATTCTATCTATTATTAATTGTATTATTTAATTTTGACAATAAATCCAATATCCTATGAATAATTGATTAAATTTTTATTTAATTAATTAAAGCAAGTTGTCATTATTTAATAATATAGTTTTTAATAAAAGTTTGATTAAATAATTGATTAACCCATAAATCAATTGTTTTATTCTTAAAAGCAATTAAGTTGGAAATAAATCACTTTATTATTAAATTAATTCATAAATAAAACATGCACAATCATAAAAGCAGACAACTATCAAGTATCAATTAAAGCTAAACTCTATTTTGAGTTAAAACTTAGCTTTTGCATGTTTTTGTGACTTAATTATCTTTATTTAAAAATAACTCAAAAATCAACCTGAGTTATTTGAGTGATTTATGGCTTTCTTCCATGCACCTCCAAAGCCCTGGATTTCTATAAAAACAAGGCTCATCTCTTCATAATTCATCTCTCAATCATCTCTCAAATTTGCATCCATTCATCTCATATTTTTGCACAATCACGCTGGAGAATTGGAATTGAAGAATCAAAGCTCTTGCGAATCGACATCTTTGTGAGATCAATCTTATTTTTGCATTCATATTGCATATCATTGTTAGATTAGCATTGCATATCAATTTTCAATAGCATTCATAGCATATCAATTTCATCTAGCATAGATTCATATCAAGTTTTCATTCCTTATTGCATCATAAAATCAAAAAAAAAAATAGCTTAATTGCATTCAATCTCATATCTAGATCAATTGCATTCAAATCCTTCATTTAGGTGTCGTCTAGGTCACTGATCTCGATTACAATCTGAGAACATCAATCTCGCACCTACTAGAAGGTAGTAAATCGCTTGGTTAGATTAGATTTCAATTTTGCACAATTTTGATTATCACTAACCTCTAATGTTTTACTGAGTGTTGTGTCTACAGATCAGGTACAATTTTCACACACATTTTTGGCGCCCACCATGGGGCCCTGAAATGGGTTTCCCTTCATTTCTATCAATTTTCTATCTTTTGAGGATAAGGGTTTCAAGGGTCCTGGTATACTCTGTAGGACGTTATTTTTTGTTTCTTTTTTGCCTGCAAAAAAGAAAAAAAAATAATTTTTTGGCACTTTTTTATCAAAATTGTCTGTACACTGTGATTTTTATCATTTTGTCTGTACTTCCATACATCTCTGTATGAATTCTCGCGTGAGATTTCACTTGCGTCGTGTGAGATTTCTTTTTGTGTCGCGTGAAATTTCACTGGTATCATTTTTGTGCGCAAAAAATCACTTTCTCATGCGAGACTGCAATTTCTCATGCGAGACTTTATCTTTTATCATGCGAGACTCAACTTCCTCAGGCGAGGCTTCATATTTGGTCATGTGAGATTGTACTTCCTCGCGCAAGACTTCATCCTTCGTTGCACAAGATAGTACTTCCTCTCGCGAGACTTCATTCTTCATCGCGTGAGACAGTGTTTCCTCACGCGAGACCGCATTCTGCCTCGCACGAGATTTTTCTACAGAGACACATAATTTGTAGATTTGTACTTTCAGATTATTGATTTCTAACGCTTACAGTTTGCTGTTGATTGGTTTTGATTTTGTACTTTCAGACGTGTGCTAAATTCTAGATTGTAGAGCATTGGACCTAAGGTATTCTTCTCAAGGTGATAATATTTCAATTTGGATCCTAAAATAAATCTCTTATGTGTCTGGCTTGTGTGCATCTTTTCATACTTTTGTTCTATTTCTACACACTTGCATAATTTGATACTAGGTTGTGATCCCTTAAGGATTCATGAAGTAGTCTTAGAATACTTGTGATTGATCTTGATTGCTATCTTGGGTTATTGGACTTGTTGAATCTGCCAGCCCCTCATTTTCGCCCCGTGGTTGCAATCTCAGTGCCATAAAGGGGAGGGGTCAACAGGACAGAAGCGTTAAGTGTTCCACTTGGCAACCCTTTTGTGCTTTTAGGAACTCACTTATTTTCTAAGTTGGGGACTCATTTTCAGCTTGTGTGAGGTGTTAAGTGTTCCACCTTGTGGACTCATCTCATATTCGCTTTAAGCATTAAGTGTTCCTCTTTCTACTTTTTGGGTACTTTTGGTAGATTTGCTTTCGGGAATATATCTATTCTCACATAGTAATTAGGCCCTATGATCACTATTCATGATTCTTGAGAGATTGGATTCCTAGAGAAATCTTTCTTGACGATAGAATCCTTGTAGGTAGGGAGGATACTTAGTGCATTTCACATTCAACTTGGTTAGTGAGTCTTCTCTTATTGATTGACACATTCTCTCTCCGGAGAGGTTGATAGATCACATGGGGTTGATATCACGAGCTTTGGTGAATCAAAATTGGTTAGTGCACCTTCTCTTATTGATTGATACATTCTCTACCCAGAGAGGTTGATAGATCACGTGGAGTTGACATCACAAGCCTTGGTGGAACAAAACTTTGTCTTAGCGTGTCGGATTAATCTGCTTGCTTTGTTTGGGTTAAAAGTGAAAAGGTGTCAAAAACCTTGGATCTGGAGCCAAGTCCCCTTGTGGTATAAATCTATGAGTCACCTTTAGAGAGGGTTAACCGTAGCAGACAATCCCTTCACAGGGCAAACTATGTTGATGAAACCTCAAGCGGTCATAGCCATTTTCGTCGTGGTAGTGACAGCCGCTATATAAATGTCCTTGTGGAAGAAATCTCCATGGGTATGGTTCATTGTTGGGTTGTTAGATCTCCCTAGCAGCTCCTGAAGATTAAGTTCTCGGATTGTGTCAAAACCCTGGTGCACCGAGATTGGAGTTCACCCCTTTGAATCATAAAAGTTGCAGAGTCAAACCATTACTAAAAACCCTAGAGAGGCCAATTTTTCATTCTCAAGTATATGTGTGTTATTGCAAAACTTTTCAGAACATACACAATTAGTACTCTCAGGGATTAGCACAATTTGGTCACTCGATTGTTCATACGCAAGGTTGCTTTTTCCCTTGTTCATTGTTTTCAGATGTGCTTGGAATCACTTGCTTGCTATTCTGCGTGCTTGTTTATCTACTTGGCTATTAAAAATGATCAAATCTGGTATAACCTTCAAAATTTGGATAGTACAATTTGCAAACAATCTAAAACTGAAGACCTTAAATTTTGCAAAAATTGACGTAAAATATTTTCTGGAGTCAAAAGTCATTTCAGGAAGTCAAAAGTTGTATGAGTTTTGTCAAGTGTCATTTTAGTATTGCCCATCTGTCGTATGATTGAGAACCCAGTGTCATACAAGTTTTCAAACCAGCAAATTCAAGAAAGTCAAAACCCTGTTAGCAACTGTCGTACAAGTTTTGTCAACTGTCATTTCATTGCTACCCAAGTATTGTATGAGTTTAGCAACTGTCATTTCATAGACTACCTAGTGTCGTATGAGTCTGCAAAGTGTCATTTGGGAAAATTTTTGGAAGTTGTCAGAAAGTTGTTAGAATTGCCAGATACCTAGCTTTTTTAGCCTAGTTCCTGAATCTGTCATACAAATCACTATGTCAAGAACATATCAGTAGCTATCAAGAATTAGTACACATGTCTCAAAGAATCAGTACACATGAGGAAGAAATTCTGATTGCCGCTATGATGAAACAGATACATGCTATGCAAGTCTAGCTTGACAAACTTGAGAAAGAAAAGGAACCTAAAGAGTTCTCCATGGAATCTCTATACTCTTTTCCATTTGATAAAGACTTGTACATGTCACCATGCCACCGGAAAAAAATTGAGCAATATGATACCTCTTCCACAGAGAGTGACACATCCAGCTTTGGAGACTATGATGACTATGATGATAGACAATGTAATGATACCTATGACACCTCTGTTCCTAAGAGTCCTCCTCATCGTTCATTCCTACTTACTACAAATGGGCCATCACATTGGATAGCTCGTGATGGTGATCCATATGATTTTCATTTTGAAAGAGATTTTGATGGCTTTTGTGGACAATACCTTGATGATGATCCATCTACTACTGCTGAGGACTATAAAATACATCGTGCTAGCTTGAAACGTCAATACTATAAGGATCTCTCCTCTAAGAACTCTCAGGCTGAAAATAAAGATTACACTCTCAAGCAAGATCATGTTAATGTTGGACCTTTGTCTTGTGATGGTTCCCTTCCATCCCCTACTTCCTCCAATACTCGTACATTTCCTAAAGCTTCTGAGTCTTTCAAATCTTTCACAGAACCTTCATTCGACACAAGCCCTGATACTTTTCATGTGGTTCCCTATAGTTATCCTCCAGGGCTACCTCTTAAAGAAACTCAAGCTAACCTTCACTTGGCTGCAAAGACTTTCAATAATGATAAACCTAAAGAGCCTAAGCCTTCATATGCTATAATCCCTACTTCAGCTAGTCGTCCACCATCTCTTCCAATAGTCTTCCATACAATCCCAACATGCTTCCTTGTCCTTAGAAGTGGCTCCATGTCAAGAGGACTCTAAAAATGATGAAGAAAAGAACATAAAGAAAGATCAAGATCAAGAAACATCCATATCATCCAATCCTTTTCATGATGTCTCTTATCCACCTCAGGCTTCTTTTGATCTTGCACACCCTTTTTCATGCATTCCACGTCTTAAGTCTTCTCCTAAGAAAGATCAAGCTACTACTTACACTGCTGAGCTTATTGAAAATCAAAATAACCTTACTACACTTCCAATTTCCAAAGATGGTACTTCCATTAAGGTTATTGAAAATAGTGTTGTTACTTCCAATGTTAAGCCTATTGAAAATCAAGAGAAAAATTATGCGCTTATGCTATCCGAAGATCCTTGTCAAGATCAAAGTCTTCCATCTTCTTATTCTACCACTCCATGATCATTTCCACTTTCTACTCTTCCTAAGTCTTTGCAAGCTTTGAACAATCCTATCAAAGAAGGTGCTCATATTCAAGATGTTCATGATTCTATTAAAAATTCTAATGCTCACTCTAAAGATGCTGATATCCTTGGTTGTCATATAGATGCTGATGAACTTATTGATTATCCTTTTGCGTCTTCCACTTCCATCCTTGGACCTCTTCCACCACTACTAAGGACTTCACATCTTCCTTCCATATTGGGTCCTTATGTCCCTTCACTTTCCCCTCCTAACTCTCCTAATTCACCATCCATCTTGGGTCCTTACATCCCTCCATCTCCCATCTTTCCTCAAGATCAACATAGATGCATACCCTTGAATCCTTTTCATCCACCCACCCATCTAAAACAGTCATATCCTCCTTCTTCCATAAGTCCCAAGTCTTTTGGAAGTAACTTGAATGTTCAATATAAGAAAAAGAAGCAATACAAGAATCCATCAAAAAGAGAAGATCACCATGTCTCCTCTAAACGACATGGAAACATAAACTCAAAAGAGATATCTAAGAAAAAAACTAGAAGACAAGTATGGGTTCTAAAATCCATCATTGAAGATATTCTCTCTAGATCATCAAAAGGAAATAAAAAGCCTACGACTATATGGATTTCGAAGTCTCTCTTGAAAAAGTCTGGTGTTGAGAAAAAAGTGAAGTTGACATTCAAGCTTCCAAAGGCTTCCACTTCATCTCCTTCCAAAAATATTCTTTCATTCCATGCGCCTAAACCTCAACCTCTGCTATCCATTCGCCATATTCCTTCACGTATTCCTTCATTCACGATTCCTCCATCCTCTCACCACCCTTCAAGGTATGTTTTGATGTTGAGCTTTCCTTCCTTTCCATCTACCCTTTCACAATCCTTCCATGCATTAACCTTCTACCTTCTATCCTTTTTCCTCATTTGCCTATTCCTCCCATCTTCCAACCTTACTCGCTTTACATAAAACCTTATCCTCCATTTTTCTCTTCCATCTCCCTTTCCCTATCAACATCTTTGAGCATATCAACTTGAATCCTTGGCATATCATGGTTTATCCTTTCAAGGAGCACTATCTAAAAAGTTTGCCTTCTTCCAAAAATTCAAAAAGAAATAAAAATGAATTTTTTTTTTTGAAAATGTACCTTGGTGCAAACCTGGAAACAGGCGCCTTGGTAGCAAAAGTAAAGAGAAATAAATTCATCTTATGGTGAAAACCACTCCCTTGTGGCACCTTGGATAAGTACCATGATGAAAACCTAGCAATCAGGTGTCATGTGTAGTTCTTCTACATATTTCATCCATTCCATCTTCTCTCTTTGATCTTGACAATGTTGATCTATACACGAATATTTAGCTATCTTGTGAGCTATCTTATGATGATCTTGCTTTCATTCCCTTCCTGTTTAGCCTTCATGTCTATTTTGCTCCATTCATTTTTGCCTATCGCTATCCTTTTCCCCTTTGGTCTTGATCTAATAAAAAAAAAAAAGAGAGTAAAACACAGTGCTATGAAGCCTCTTGACATGTCTACTCTTTTGGACTACATCCTTTGCTGCTCTTGCATCACACTTTTGTGACTTATCCTATGCTAGCCTTTCATTACTTGTCTAAATGCACTTTACATGACAATTTTTCCCTAGCTTGGGTATTCTTGAGGAGTTTTCCCTTGAGGATTTCTTCCCTTCATTATCCTTTATTCTCTCATCTTCCATCTCTTCCACTAGCTTGCCAATCCCTCTTGTTCTCCACCTTGCTAGACATTGGGACTACACAATATGATCTTGCTTGGGGGTTTGCAATGGAAAAAGATGTTATCAAGTATACCAGTATCAGAACAAGTATCAGAACAAGTATCAGAACCAGTATCAGAACCATTATCAGAACAATTATCAGAATCAGTATCAAAATTAGTATCAGAATTAGTATCAGAACCAGTATCAGAACAAGTATCAGCACAAGTATCAGAACAAGTATCTCATGATCAATCTAGCTCTCTAGGTCTATAGAACAAGTATCAGAACACCTACTGGGGCTACACCTTTCACTTTAGTTTATGGGTCTGAAGTAGTACTGCCTATTGAGGTTGAAATCCCATCACTCAGAATCAGAATGCATGGACTTGTCACTGATGAAGACTACAGAGTGTCTAGGTTACAAGAACTTGAATTACTAGATGAGCGCAGACAAGCAGCGTATGATCATCTCAGAGTGTATCAGAAAAGAATGTCTAGAGGGTACAATAAGAAAGTCGGACATAGAGAATTTCAGGTTGGTGATCTAGTGTTGAGAGAAAATCCTAAAAATCAATCACATCGAGAACACAAGGGGAAGTTCGAACCCAATTGGCTGGGTCCCTTTGTTATCACTGCTACTTTTGGCTCTGGTGCCTATCAAATCTCAACGACTAAAGGAGAATAGCTCTAAGAACCAATCAATGTTCTCCATCTGAAGAAATTCTACGCCTAAGGCATTCAGTGCTTGGTAAATGTCCTGAAAAAATCTTAAAAATCGGAAAAAGTCCTGAAAAAATGAACATCTTGGTGAAAACCTAGCAATAGGTGCCTTGATGATTCACAAAAAAAATCAAAAAATATCAAAAATTCAAAAAAAAAAAAAAAATATCAAAAATTCAAAAAACTCAAAAAATATCAAAAGTACAAAAAAATTGAAAAAATGAAAAATACAAAAAAAATGAAAAAAAGAAAAAGTGCCTTGGTGAAAACCTGGAAATAGGCGCCTTGGTAGCAAAAATAGAATCTCTACCACGATGGTGAAAACCCGGCAAACGGGTGCCACTTGTTCCAAATGCTCCATCTATCAGCACAATCTTGGTCTTTCCCAGCTTTCAGTCTTGCTTTAGTTGTACATATCTCCCGGTTTGTTTTTGCATTTCCAATTTTCAATAAGTCAGTTTGTCCACCACTCGGCTCAAGCGTCTGTATCCTATCAATGCTTAACACTTGGGGGAAATCAATGTCATATCCTATGGTCTCCAGTATATCTTAGACATATCCTATCCAGTCAGAGTCCTTTGAAGCTTCAAGTTGAGTCAGTCAGTCAGTCTC
The DNA here is from genome assembly GCA_027943335.1 of Chamaecyparis obtusa. Lineage (NCBI taxonomy): Eukaryota > Viridiplantae > Streptophyta > Pinopsida > Cupressales > Cupressaceae > Chamaecyparis > Chamaecyparis obtusa. The sequence continues at coordinate 442,118 of BSBK01002447.1, read as the reverse complement.
GTCTTCAGAAAGGATTTTGCATCTACAACACGGCAATCAAACATCAAAACTCAACTGAAAATAATTTATGCTTTTTACATGCTTTTATCTCCTTGTATGCTTACTGATTCACATTGAGATTTTTGCATATTGTGTCCCTTCGAGCTCCTCAATGATGTCCTTTACAGGATTTAGAAAGTGATGACTGGGGGCATAATCTTTTCTTGGTTTTCTGCTTGTATGTGAAATCTAATAACTTTGGAAATTTTGGATTGAAATGGTGTTCAACTATAAGAGCCTCTATCTTGAATTGGATGGCCATGCGTACCTCGACCATTGATACCCAGAAAATTCAAGGACGTTTGATCTAACTATAATCTTTTTGAAGTAAATTCTTTCTCCTACTGTGAAACGCGATCTTGCCTAAGGAGGTGAATGATAAAGGGTCACTATGGGTAATTCACACTAGATTTAGAATGATCTTTTGATTGTTTGATGTGTTTATAATGCAAGGCGTACTCAGGTCATCACGATGTTTATGTTTTGATACTTGTACAAATTGCTATATCAAAATGGACATGATATTCAGGTCATCCTGGCATTTGTGCCTTGGTGCTTATATCTAATCCAACATTCTGAAAACAAATCAATAGTCATATGTCCATGGTTGTATAACCAGTGGGTGTTGTATTGATTCTTGCGCATACAAATTGATATTCATATGTCTATGGTTTCATGGCTAGTGGGCATTGTATTGATTTATCTGGTTACCTAAAAGTTCAATGATGATAACAAATCGACATATGATCAGTGACTAGGTCTTAGGTCTTATGTTGCATTTCATTTTGCATGTCTCATTTCATTTTGCATGTCTCATTTCATTTTGCATGTCTCATTGCATTTTGCATGTTTGCATGATCTCACAATGATTAAACGAACTTCAATGCTTAAATGATTCTTCAAATCGCATCTTCAAGTCTAACAAGAGCTGAATCTCACACGAAGGTTCCTCCAATGAAACAGCAAGTAGAATCCTTTTTCGGGATCAAAATTGAAATCTAAGATCATTTAGCTTATTCACTGCTTGCATAATCGACCTTCAATCTTCACAGAAATCCAGAATTCAACTTAACTGATTATCTAACATCAAACTATCAAAATTTCAACTTGGTCAACCATGGTCAAACCTAGTCAAATTCGGTCTCTAGGACCTCCAAACGATGCAGAATGCATTCTCAGACGTGTATAACCACTTTTCCCATCAATCAACATGCTTCTAAGCTCTCAACGCTGACTTTTCTTATCAGATTTCAATTTTAATCCCGAAGGGGGCATGGTATTGCATATCATTCAAAGTCTGTAATCAAATTTGAAATCATATCTTTATGGAAATCAATATCTTTCATCAGTGATCAAGACAATAGTCACATCTAGTCGCTGATTCATCAAAAGTCCTCATCACTCGGGGCAAATCTATCATCACTTGGGGCATATCAGATTCATCGATCCATATCAATCTGGTATTCTCTTAATCTTGTAATCTGTATTAGCTTTTTGCAACCATCAGATCATAGTGTTCTTTCCTTGGTTCTTCGGCAACTGAAGGATTTGGATGTGATACATGCTAGTTCTGCTAAGACAATCGAGTCTAGAATGGGTCACTCACTTCTTATCAATCCTAAGGTTCAGAATCAGGCATTTTGACACTTTTTCACAATCATAGGTTCATTTTCTGCTACAGTGAACATTATCTTTGGTCATTCAGGACCTATTATCTCCATATCAAATCAATATCAATCAGCTTCTGTCTCATATCAATTATCAAATTCAAACATCAGTTTCATATCTTTATCAAACACAGATTGTCTTTGAACCACTGTGCTTCGCACAGTAATTCAAAGAGGGGAAAAATGTAATACCCCAAAAATGGGCTATAAGTTCATTAACCTCCTACATCGACAAATCGAACAAAATCGACATCGAAGTCCTAACCTAAGGCACATCTAAACATCATCAAATCTAATTGATTATCTTAAATTCTACATCGGGGAATATTCCTAGTAATATTCCTAATCATCATAATTATCTTTAATTTTATAATTATTTGGCAATAAATCACATTTATCCTAAAGTTTGATTAATTGAATATTTTCATATTTAATTAATTAGATTTAATATCTTGCCACTTAATTGTTTAATTAAATTTAATTCTATCTATTATTAATTGTATTATTTAATTTTGACAATAAATCCAATATCCTATGAATAATTGATTAAATTTTTATTTAATTAATTAAAGCAAGTTGTCATTATTTAATAATATAGTTTTTAATAAAAGTTTGATTAAATAATTGATTAACCCATAAATCAATTGTTTTATTCTTAAAAGCAATTAAGTTGGAAATAAATCACTTTATTATTAAATTAATTCATAAATAAAACATGCACAATCATAAAAGCAGACAACTATCAAGTATCAATTAAAGCTAAACTCTATTTTGAGTTAAAACTTAGCTTTTGCATGTTTTTGTGACTTAATTATCTTTATTTAAAAATAACTCAAAAATCAACCTGAGTTATTTGAGTGATTTATGGCTTTCTTCCATGCACCTCCAAAGCCCTGGATTTCTATAAAAACAAGGCTCATCTCTTCATAATTCATCTCTCAAATTTGCATCCATTCATCTCATATTTTTGCACAATCATGCTGGAGAATTGGAATTGAAGAATCAAAGCTCTTGCGAATCGACATCTTTGTGAGATCAATCTTATTTTTGCATTCATATTGCATATCATTGTTAGATTAGCATTGCATATCAATTTTCAATAGCATTCATAGCATATCAATTTCATCTAGCATAGATTCATATCAAGTTTTCATTCCTTATTGCATCATAAAATTAAAAAAAAAAATAGCTTAATTGCATTCAATCTCATATCTAGATCAATTGCATTCAAATCCTTCATTTAGGTGTCATCTAGGTCACTGATTGATTACAATCTGAGAACATCAATCTCGCACCTACTAGAAGACAGTAAATCACTTGGTTAGATTAGATTTCAATTTTGCACGATTTTGATTATCACTAACCTCTAATGTTTTACTGAGTGTTGTGTCTACAGATCAGGTACAATTTTCACACACACAACCTTGTCAAGTAGTAATATCATACCCTATATTATAATTAGATTTTAATGCACAAGGTGAAGAAGATTCATCTTGAGCTTTGTGGGTATGTGTGGTACAAAGAGGAATAGGCGGAGGAATATCCTATTTGGGAAGAGTCCTATCAATATGTGTATCATCTTTAGGTGGTGAAGAATAAAAAGGCTTATCAAGATATTCTTGTCTACTTAATATTCTTGGAGAGAGGTCATCAAGAAAATTTTGGACATCAGGATTATGAATAATACTTGGATAAAAGGAAGATTATTTAAGGTCATCCAAGGATTTGCATAAACTAGATTCCCTAAGACTATCTATTAGAGGTTGTTGAGGAAGAGGAGACCTAGGTATCACTATAATGGGATCATTTGGAGTTAGATCTCTATCATCATGATTATTAAGAATGAGATTTGGAGGATTGAGACAACTAGGCAATTGGGATTTGGTTTTTCCACAAGAAGAGTTTGCATATAGCAGTTCGGTGAATACGAGCACAAGAAGGACACCATTTTAAATAGTTACTAGCATGAATCCTAAAGGATTTACAAAATTAAGGAATCTTAGTCATGAATGGAAAATGAGTGTTGAAGTAGAAGGATATGCAAATCTTATGAAGTCATTGCATGAGGAGGTTAAGTGTCATTTGGGGTGTAGTAATTTGAAGTATAAGGATTTGGCTGATAAAACCAAGAAACATAGGGATTTTGCAGTTGGAGATGAAGTTGTGGTTCATTTGAAGAAAGGAAGGTTTCTGATTGGAAATTATAGCAAGTTGAAGATGAGGAAGTTTGGACCTTGTAGAATACTGAAGAAGTTTGACTCTAGAAATGCTTTTGAAGTGGAATTGTCTGAGGATATGGATATATCACCTATATTGAATATTATTGATTTGTATGAATATCATGAGCTTGAGGATGATTTAGAAGTGAAGGAGTATCCAAAGAAACATATGGGCAAGATTGACAAGATTTTGGAAAATAGAGTTGGAAGGAGTACCAAGGGAAAGTAATACTTTGATTATTTGGTGAAATGGAAGGACATACCAGTTGAGGATTCTTCTTTTCTTTCTCAAGATGAGTTGGACCATTTTGATTCTACTATAAAATGATCCTCCATTTAGGGGCTCATTATCACTCATATTCTCTTTTTTTGGTCTATTTCTTTTATAATTTGATGTCATATATTATATATATAAGTATATGTATGCATATATGTACATGTATATACATATATTATATATAATTATATACATCTATGTAGTGTATGATATGTTTACAAGCATATGTTCTTATTTCTACAAAACATGTATAGGTTTTGTAGAACTAAAAACATATGCTTTTAGTTTTATATAACCCATACGAGTTATGAAGAGCTAGGAAAGCTATTTTTTGTCTTACATAACCTGATTCAATTTTTGAATAGTTGGGAACCCGATTGCACTATGGTTAAATAAGAGGTTTGGACAATGACCCTAAGGCTTTTGAGCCTTTTTCCCTCCATTTATCTCCCTTTACATGTATTTTATTCTTCTAGGTTGATTTATCAACTTGTCATTATGTTTACACATCATTAAGTGGGTATCTGTAAAATTACCATTGTAATCTTACATGTCTTCCTAGCTTTCTAACCATATACATTTTCTATTTTTGGACAACATTAGCATAGTAAACTTAAATTTTTTTACTAGTGTCTTCATAGTTCTCAGAGACATATGTCTACCATTTTCTTAATAACTTTTGATCTACTTGAGAAAATTCAAAAAAAATTACATATTATTTTTCTACACTTTATTCTATACACTTTTAAAAAAAAGTTTTTACTTTCAATTATTCTGATGCAAGTTATGCCCAGTGCATGAACAAACACTTGATTTTCAGGATGCAGACATTTTAAAAAATTATTAAAAAAATACTCAATAGGAAATTATCAAAAAATACACAACTTATAGCTCTCACTATTACCTGCCATTCTAGCAAAGGGTTTTGCAAAATACTATTTATCTAACTATATCTTTTTTCAAGCACACATAAGACACTATGTTATGTTTTTTATGAAAAAATCAAAAATATTTTATTGTGTGCAACGAGTTAGAAACTAGATTGAATACTACAATTCTTATTCTTTGCACAATTCATAATTTTGAGTGCATCACCCTCGAAGTTCTCTTTGAAGTTCAAGTTTACCTGATTTCAAGAGAAAAAAAAAGTGGTCACTTATACGTCCCTTTGTGTTCACCATCTTGGTGCACTTACCGTTGCCCGCGTGCGTGTCTGAGTATGGGATCAACTACTATACTAATCCATGATTTGTAGTGCTATCGATCAAATTATTAAGATTAGGAAACACTTTTATATAATAAATATTCATATTACATTAATCTAAGTTGAAGGTATGTGGCACATTGAGTAGTAAGCCACTATTATAATCATCAACTATCATTACCTCAAAGGAGTGATTAAATTAGTCTCAAGAGGACTACATATCAATTTACAAGAAGGATTAAATTATTGTTAGGATAAACAATTTCAAGAAGTAGAATTTCATGAAGGGGTGTGGTCCTTGATGCAAGAATTGGTTCTATAATGGACAACAAAAGGGATTTGGTTGGAGAGATGTATCGAGGGGGAACCAGATTTAGGGGAGGAAATTTTAGAAAATGGAGGCGATCCTATGAGTATGGACAAGAGGAAAAGCCAAATGCAATGACTTTACCATATCATCCTTGCGGCACAACATGTCTTAGAGAAAGACAAATACATTCATCAAAACATAATGGAAGAGGTAGCACAAAAGAAGAGGGAGGAGATTTTTTCCTCACATTGGATTTGCAACACTTTTTGATTACCAAAAAAAATTCATCACCCAAAAATTATAGATTATTTGAAACTCAATAGGAAAATCTTTACCGACGTAAGATTGCCAGAATGTCTGAATGATCCGATGGGCATCTCCCCAGGAGTAAGCCTATCAGCTTAAACATAGAGGATAACTCTAGTGGACCAAACAATGTGTAAATAACAAATTTTTCTAGAACCCTCCAATTATTTAAAACTCAATAGGTTGCAACGCTTAGTTCTCATTCTCAGTGGGATTATGCTCTCTCACGTGTCTTGGAAGAAATTACGAAGTCTGCAATAGTAATATTAAAGTTGAAAGTTCTATTTCTTCTGGTTGAATCTGGATTTTAGGGATGTGTTGAATGGATAAGAGTTGTACAACTCTCACACACATACTCTCAGTAGTAAGGATTCATTTTTTTCATTGATTGTGCCACTTGGCCATTTGATTTGGGTTGTCTACTTTTCAAGTCTAGTAAGTAGTGTAACTCATCTACTTAATAAGAAAAGTGATTATATAGTGTAAAATCAATGGAGACATTTTTCCTTTGGTACAAATATTTCTCTAATTGATACATCAATTGCTTTTCAACTAGAAAGTGTGTTTATCTTGAAATAGCATGCACTTGTCCTATGGACAAAACCCTTGGCCTGTCACTAATATATGTCCATGCTTGAGATACTCAACTACTCAATTCAAGGATTTAACATTTCCTAATAATATGATTGGCATTTATATTAGTATAACAATATTCTTAATAAGAAGTAATGATCTCTTTTTTCATGAATTGTAAGTAATAGTGGATTGTTACCCCTTTTTTTTGTGTTCAAGTTTGTTTTGATTAAGTAAAAATAGGTTTTGAAAGGACCCAAAACCTTGTACAATAATCTGAAGGATATAGCAATAAAAGGCTCGAAAACAACAGTGGAGACCACCAACACAACAGAGGGATCAACCAATAAAAAACCCCCACGAATGGACAAAAATCCACAACAAGGGACCTTACGATTTAAATTTAGAGCCACCCTTATAGGAACGAAGATGCATATCCAAAGGAGGAACATATGGCTTTGGTTTCTTTCCTTTCATAGTTGTCCAATTATCCTCCAACTTAACAGCATCATTCAACCAAGCCCCTAAGGAAATAGAAGAATGGCCAACCAGAGAAGAATCAGCCCCAAACAACACATTCTCCCTAGGAGTAACTGGTTTGGGTGAAACCACAATAGAAATAGGTTGGACAACAAGGTCAGCAGTTTGGAAATCAACAGCTGCTAGAGCATCATCAGTCTAGACAACAGTAGCAGGCTAGACAGTAAAGTCCATAGTCTGGACAACATCAGTAGTCAAAGCATCATTAGAATCAGCAGGAGCAGCTAGAATAGGCAGAGCCAAAACCTCACCCGTCCTAGCACCACATTCCTCAAAAGCAAGAACCTCCTGAGAAGAAACCACAACCTGCTCACTAATCACAACAAAAGATTTATTCACAGTATAATGCTCAACAGAGACACCTAACTACCAAGAAGGTGGTCATTTCAATTTTACCTTCTCAGAAACACATCGAGAAACCACATGACCAGTCAAATGACATTTCTTGCAGTGGAAGGGAATACCTTTGTAATCCAAAGTCTGAATCCATGAGCCCTAAGGAGAGGCCAAGAAAATTTTCTCAGGGAGACCCTTGGAAACATCAATTTCAACAAGGATGCAAGAAAAAGTCAAATGAAGAACATCAGAGGTTTCCAAATCCATAATTTGGAAATCCCCAAGAGCATTCCCCACGATTTCCAAAATAGAATCTAACCAAAGATGCATGGGAAGATTCATGAGCCTAATCCAAATAGGAATCTAGTTAAAGGATTCAGAAAGTGGGTTGAAATCCTTATGCCAAGGTTTGGCCATCAGGGGGTAACGGTTATCTTAGGAGAAGCTATAATCACATAAGATAGAATTCCTATCTTCAACATTACCAAATTTTATAATTAAAAAAAAAAAACCCCTGGTAGCTGGGTAAATCTAAATATCTTTTGATAATATTGGCTCCCAATGATTGGAAATCCAAGCATGGAGAGCAGAAAGAGAAGGCCAAAAGCCCCTAAATAAAAAAATAGTAGCATGTGAGGAGAAATCATCAATAGTTTCAAAAATTCTATCTACTATTTCAGAATCTAACTACACCCAAATGGGTTTACTCACAGTCACAGGGGAAGGCACCCGGGTCCTCTTAATCCCTGAAGAGCGAGAAGGAGCAATCCCATAGAGACCAGCCTCAAAAGTGACAACATCAGCGTAAGAACCAGAGGCACCAACAACAGAACTAGCCTCAAGAGCAGCCACACCAACATAAGTCGATGGACTTCCCTTGGCCTTTTGAGATCCAGTGAGGGCTGATAGGGAAAACCCTGGCAAAGTCTGAGATGGACCATGAGCAACAACCCCAGCCATAGCAAAAAGCTTCCCAGAAGTAGCACCCACAGGCAGAACAAATGCATTAGGGGAAGTCCTAACATCACACGAAGAAACCCCTATAGAAAAATAATCATTGAGATGGCTAGGGACCCCCGCACAGGCATGGGCAGGAATACCTGCAGTTTGAACGAGAGCAGAGCGTGACATAGTTTTCCTCTTTGTAAGTGAAATGTAAGGATCAACTTAGAACACCTTATTTTGTGTGATTTACTATTTGTTTCTATGATTAAATAATGAATTGACCATGTAAGTGAGCTGTAAGGCATGCATTTTATTTAATGAGTTGACATTTGTAAAAGTACTTGAGTATTTTTGTTTTAAGGATCATATGAGGTTCAACATCAACAAACCATAACATCATGTTCAAATAATCAAGTCAAGAGGTATGTTGAGTAGCACTACAAATTTAGAAATTATTTTAAGATACAAATAGGATATCAAATGTGTAACTTTGACTAATTTGCAATTATAGTAAATCCTTTCCATAGATAATATGTTATTTATATTGATACCTCTATTTGTGTGTACCTCATTCAAAACCATAAAACTCTAATTCCTTGAAGCCTTATACTAAATACAAGCTACATATATTTTTTAGGGTTACATGATTCCCATACTTTTATTTTAGATTCTATCTAATGGATATTGTAATGCCCCACTGAGGAACCCTCAACAATTTAGGACAAAATTACACACTAAAACATGCAATTTTTTTTAATAGTATTACTATAATCACACCATCAAAATATAACTCCATTTTACTTTATCAAAAGATAAAGAACAACATGCATTAATGCATACTTGCATATCACTAGTCTTATTTCTTGCATTGTGACTGTCATGTCCAACACCTGTAACTGCATGCATATCTTTCCAACTAGATACCACACATTAGATACATAAACATTATTAGACTCTTCATCGATATCTTATCTAAGTGAATCATCATTAAAGAGTGAATCATTTGCATTTAAAAACTCAAAGACAAACCCTAGGGGGTCAGACCTAAAGTATTGGGGGCTCATCTCAGATGACCTTGCCTACATCACGTACAAAGACTTTGTAGTTTGAATCTTGAGGATTTTGAACCACATTATAATGGTTCACAATAGAAAGGGTATCACATACATCATATGATTATTATTATAAATACATAAGAAGGTACACAACCCTTTCTAGGACAGGGTCCCTAGATAGTAACATCATCGGCTGCCACCCACTAGGTGAAACATGGACATAACTCAAGTTAAGAGTTTACTAGGCATCCTACTCCCAAGAGGTTCATATGGAGGTTAGCTGTAAGGAAATTGTTCTCTATGTACTAATAACCCAACTTCTAGCTTTTGTAATTAGTTATTCTAGATTTGGTCATACTAGATATCAAATATCCAAATCCTAGGAACCTTACTTCCATAGGGAAAACTAGGTTTAAATAGACACAAAAATTAACCAATAACCCACTAGAATAAACATATGGTTTACCTAAATAAAAAATACCACACAAGGTGAGAGAAATCATTTAAAACTATTGTCATTCCAAACTTAACCCAAAGTTGATACAATCAAACATCATGAAATAAAAAGCATATACATAGAATAAATCAAATACAAGGGGTATATAACCAAGTTGATTTATTAACAAATACAAAATTAAGACATACTATAATCCCTACTAGTATTTGATTATTGACATAAGATATTCAGTGGTAACACATTTCTCTAGTATGAAGCACAAATTATAATAATTCTTACAAAATACTAGTTTACAAGTGAAAATACACAAGTCCCCTACTATTGGATTGGGGACTTATGAAAGGTACATTCCTTTGGATATTAGACTTTCCAAATATAATATTGGCATTACTTCAGACATCTAAGAATACTCAAATCCATATAATCTCTATCATTTAGTGGTAATTGATGTCTATACAAATAAAACAACATAGCATCTATCTAAACTAAGTAATCACTTAAAAGTTCATAAACACAGTAAAGAAAAAAGAGTTTGCTTCTATTATTTCATGTAAGAAAAGATTAATCCAATATATAAGGTCTGACTATACCTTTCATTGACAAACTCCTTTTATCATAACTCCCATCACTTGTCGACATTATGTCATTCTTAGAATACATAATTATTATAAGAAAAGATTCATCTCTCTTATCATATATTCTAAATATATCCTCTATAAATATTCCTAACTAAATTAATCCTACAAATTTATACATCTCATTGTAATATACTTAATATAATTATACTTAATTAAAAAATATAATTGCAATTCTAATTTTTTAAGTTTAATGACTCTCATCTATGATATAACCAATTTTACTGGATTCTAAATCTATTAAATGCATATCATGATATAAATCACTTGAGAAATCTTGTAGGTTCCAAGATATAGTCCAAATTGCCAATTTTGGCATAGTTTTTCTTTTCAAAATAACAAAATAATCTATTTAACCATTTGGCAATTTTTTCGAAATTGAAAAATCAAACAATCATAAAATGACTATTTAACAATTCCCCATTGTTTTATCTAAATTATTAGTACCATAAAATTATTTCAAATAACTAATTAGATTACCATCTTAACCCTATTACTTGTATCTCTTATTCTAGAATGACAAACCCATAAATTAAACATAAATCTTTACAAACTTATTTTATGTATAAAGAACACCAAACTTCATATAAATTATCTCTAATAAATTTAAAGCATTAACAAAATATAACTCCTAACTAAAAGAAATATGATTCCTTACTAAATTTATCTATACTTACTAACTATTAAAAAAGATTACATTGACTTAAATCTTATTTGAACATTAATATAACAAACCCCTCTAGATTACTATTATTTTAGAAACTATTCCTATCCACTAACAACAATCATAAGATTTTTTTTAATAAAATTTTTACCAACAACATCTATCAATTTACTAATTGTCATTGGTACTTATAAAAGACAAAATCAATGCACATAATGCATAATTTGAAACTACTAAAAACACAACATGCGAAGTAACAAAGCCTAAGCTAGAATTTTAAAGCCATAAAAGTAAGTGAGCAACACAGGTACTCCCAACAACAAACCAGAGAAACAATGCATGGCAATGAACCGACTCAAACCAATGAAAGTGCTTTAAGAAACCCACAAATCTACCAGAAACATTTCCAACGACTCCCAACTCTTGAGCAGAACACAGCTCTAGACCGCTGCTATGCAGTCTGTAAACAACTCCTTACGCCCCCATCTCTTGCCACGACCTCAAACCGGGTGAAATACATTAATATTAATTAAATGCCATGAATCACATTTTACCTTTGAAGTAATGATATATTCAAAGAGATCAAATAATACAGAAACATCACGGCAAAGATCAGAGATTCACAAACTAACCTCAAGCAAGTGGAAGGGTATTACAGATATGATTGGCTTCTGCATTATGTTGTTCAAATATTTAGGTAGACTAATAGTGGTAAGAAGATTTGTTTCCTTTAAATTCTTAAATAGCTATTAGAATATTTATTGAATTAGAGGTGTTAGAATTACCTAACCTCTACAAAGTTATCATGAGGTGATGTGTAGAATATTGATTGTGTGTAACGAGGATGATGATCATCTTAATAGTCATTTTTATGGAATTTGAATAATTGTTATTCTAATTTATTGTAAGGACTACCATGCCACATAGGATTGGAATTCTAAAAAAGATGCAAAGTTGTATATCAAGTTACAAGTTGTTAATAAATATCCAATTAATTTATATTAATAATATGTAGTTATCACATACAAGAGATAATACATCTGAATCAATAACAATTTTGATTAAAAAAAGGTCAAAAGAAAAGCTAACAACATATGAAGAGATTTCGACCAACTTGTCGAATACAACAATAATGCAAGGAAAAGACTAAACAAGATACTTTAGATCACATTCGACAAAAATAATGGTATAAGAGTTATCGACTATTCTAACATAAGTATGGATATATCTTTATAATAGACCAGCGGGTTGATTATAATGAATTATTAAATACACCAAGGGCAAGAATAGTGTAGGAGTATATTTCCACCCTACCACGAAGCAGTTACGCTTCCCCGAAATATTTCTTGACATGAAAGATACCCAGCCCAACTTGAGGTAGTCTAACAAAGCAAAATGATAGGAGTAATAAAATTTGTGCAATGATAAATCCATAAACTAAGGCAACAAAATCATGGTCACACAATATGTACGAGTCATAAATATGCCCACAAAAGCAATAATCCTTGCTTGATTATTGAAATCAATTTTAGGTCCTTCTCAAACATTCTTATCCAAAAAAGTAAACATCATCATAGATTTATCCCAATATGTAGAAAAAATACAAGAATGCATCCACACATCTATTCCTAAAAGTAAATGAATATTTAAGATACATAAGTCATCATTATATTAGCACTTCTATATAAGATGATAGATAATGGACCACTACAACATCTCATAAGAATTTAAATGCACATTCTTTGCATGTCTAGCTTATCTTAATCACACTCATGAAGTTCAATCAAACATCATATTAAAAAAGAAATCCATTCAATGAGATTATTAATTAGAGTAGTGTAAAAGTCTCCAAATCCATGAAAAATAATCAATAGATAATAATTTTAAAATTTAAGTCTAATCTTTTATCAATGAAATGAGATCACATATAAAAGAAAGATAAATCATATAATCCCCACTATAGTGATGCCCTTTCAAGTTTTCCAATCTATTTACAATCTAGCCAACACATTAGCAATACATTTGAGGTATACGTTCATTAAGGTAAAAGAGTCAAGTCATTATTATAAAATGAATCTCCACGCGCCTTCCAAAATCATAGTAAAATAGTAAGTTCCAATTTAAAATTAATATCCAATTGATGTTGTAGTTGAGTTTATTTCAAGGCATCTCTTAAATCTCATCCTTATTGCATTGAAAAATACAAGGAACTATTCAAACATGATACTTCAAATTTTCAGTTAATAAAATATTTTAAATACTTCCCTGAAGTTGTTATCTCTAACAAATAATATACTCAACACTTTTAACTATCTTTCTCTTCTATAGTGTATACATTTAGTCTATCATCATACACCATTTATTATGGGGAATTGTTAAGTGGTAGAATAGTTTAACTAGAGACTTTAACAATGACCAACACTTCCTTAAGGCCCCATTTTTTTGTCGGAAGATGACTAGAATTGGCAATGGATTTTCAAGTTTTGAGCTGAATCTGCTAGTTGGAATGCTAAAATGGAAAATCCGGTTATACCACCAAAACCCGATTATACCACCAAAATGGGCTGCACCATCTTCCCACCCAATAGGTGGAATTCGAAATGATATTCTAGTTTTGAATTTTTGTCAACCCTATTTAATTGTCTGGTCGGGTCCATTGTTTTCAAATGCATTGTGAAAAGGGTTTTTTTGTATCTATGGAAAAACAACCAAGGGGAAAGGCAGCCAAGCCACAGTGAAGGATTTATGGCCTGATTATATAACATCTCTTTGAACTTCATTCGATTTTGGACAGTGGGATGCTTTGTATTCTTCAGTTGATTCATTGGTTGCACATATATTCATTGGGGTTTCCTGTTATCTTTCTGAGGAGTTTATCTCTATAACATCTCACCCAAGAGAAAATACAAATGTTGTAAATTTTTCGAATCATTTTTATTTTAGTTAATTTTTCTATCGATTGTACTGCCGAATCTGTATTCATTTATTTGTAGTTTTCTACTGGCACTTTCCGCTACATGTAGATTCTTTTGGGAAATTTATTTATTCCTTAGGCGTACAGGTTTCGTGCCTAAACCCCTGATTGCAGTTTGGTTTTGCATGTTTTTATCAAAAATTTGCGGTATACACAAAGCACAGGTGTTTCAAAATCCAAATTTCTTAGTTCCAATTCTAATTTTGAAATTGGCAACCAAACACAGAAGATGGATTGTCTCAGTCATCTTTCGGATCAACCAAATGGTCCAAACTATCTTCCGAATACATAAAACCGGAATTTCAAAACCTTATTTTGAGATAATCAGATTTTGAGTCAAATTCTAATTCCTCAACCAAACGGGGCTTAAGGGTCTATTTGTTTGGTGGAATTAAATAATGTTGGAATTGTCAAAATTTAGTATTTGACAATTCACGAAGTTTTAAATTTAGAAAATGGCTTTTGGAATATGGCTGAAATTGTTTGGTTATCTGGAATTCATAGTGAGAAGATGCATTTTTTTGCGTTTGGTTCCATAATTCTGAAATTGGAATACCACCTGAATAAGGTTTTTTAAAATTTTTTTTTACTTTTTTTAGCAAGAATGAAATATGATTTAAATGTGATTTTTGTTATGTGATTTAAATGTGATTTTTCTTGACTATACCGTGTTAGAGAGGAAAATAAATGATTCCAAAAAAGACACCAGATTAATTTGCAAATAGTCATGACATGACCATAGATTTGTCCAACATATCTATACAAAATCATAAACAATTTAACTCCAAGGTTGACTCATAAAAGAAAAACCAAATTCATTAGGAAAGTCCCCTCTCTTTTAATCACATTTACACATATGGTCTCAAAAAACAAGTATGATAATAACACAAAGAAGACATCATAGAAATATAATTTCAACTTTGACCATTTAAGCAATCTCGATCGTAGCCACCTCTCGAGCCTTACACAACTTGCAATCATTTCCTTCATCAGGTATAGATGTAGATGGGGCATCATCAACCCACCTAAAATATTTGCATCCATTATTCCCCTAAAATACCAAATCTACATTAGTTCTTACTATAATGATTACAAGTCATTGTGTGTTAAAATATTGTCACACTTCTATGAATCATTACATCCAAGATCTCTCAAGAATGAGATCTCAAATAGCAACTCATAACTCTTTATTCATGGAGTGCAAGGGTTTGTGATGAAGGCCCTATGTTTGTGCCTATGCAAGTACACCATAAAATGAGAGATTCAAAGATGCATGCAAATGAAAATGAGATCTATTCTATATGATAACAATGCAAATTAATCTATGAAAGGAAATGCTTATGCAAGATTATTCTATGAAATGAAATATGAATCTAATCTAATATGGAGAATGCAAGATTAATCTAATGGATTGCCATGGGGCATGAGAGAAGAAGACAAGAAGAGATAAGTTTCAATATCCAAGCTCAAGTACTCAAAATCTTCTCCAAAATCGCTCTTCAAACCTGTAGCATAATAATTTACAAAATGCACATATGAAAATGAGAAGGAGATGTCTCCTTATAAAAAATCTTGGACGGTCAAGATTAAGAGGCAAAAAGAAATGAGCAATGGTGGAGATTAAATCTTGGTTGATCCATGTGCTCAAGAGGCAAAATCAAAAGATTCCATCTCATATGAAAGTGCACTTTACTTTATTATTTCTATTTTTTTATTTATTATTTTTAGCAAAGTGGGTTCCAATATTTAATTAAATTTTTATTTATTTATTTAAAAGAGATTTATTCTTTTAATTAAAATGAGATTTAAAATAAATGACTTGATGATTTAATTAAATGATTTTTATTTAATTAAAAGAGATTTTTATTTAATTAAAAGGGAACAAGTTCTCTCAATTAAATAAAACTTAGGAAATATGTTAAATTTTTTGAATTAATTACAATTTGATCAAATAAATTGATTTGAATTAAAAATATTAAAAATCATTGATTCAGAAAATTGATAAAATAATTCCAACATTGATAAAATGAAGAATGGGGCCCAAAGTCTAGGCGACCATTTTAGGGTGCATACAGTCATTAGTTTTAGCATTAACAACTTTTTTTTTATGTCTGGACAACACCAAAATTGACATCCAAGATTAGTCTTTGTGTGCGATATTTTGAACAAGCACGGGCCAACACCACGTTGACAATTATGTATTGACATGTCTCTCAAAGCCATCGACCCTATATCAATAATGCAACATCAAAACTACATTTGTTACATGAATATTTTAATAAACCCTATATCAATAATGCACCATATAAACTACATTTGTTACATGAATATTATAATAAACCCTGTGTCTATCTTTTAAGCTGAAAAGATAATAAACTTCTTTATTTTTCTTACACATAAACAAAACTTGTTCTCATTAGAATATATATGGATCATACTTGCTATTTGTTTTTCTTACATAGATATAGAAAACTTGTCATCATCAAAACAAATATGAATCATACTTTTTGTTTGTTTTTCTTACACTAATAAAGAAAACTTGTCATCATCAGAACATATGAACATCATACATACTATTTGGTTTTGTTATATAGATAACAAAAATTCGTTGTCGAAGAGGAAATGAGTTACAAATCTCAAGGGAAACACCCAAATGTTATTTATATTCAGAAAAAAACTATGATCTAAAACCACCTCCATAATGGTCTAATTCAATGCTTTACATGTTTTAATCCTATTATTAGTTCTAGTCACAACATGACCAAAACATTCATAATCATTTATTTTCATGGTTGTATAAATAATTCTTTTCACTGTTTGAAGAGATGGGTATTTAATAAAACTAAAAAGAAATAGAAAATTAATAGATGGTACTAGAGGACCATTTCAACATAGACCTTTGAGACCCCCGCAACAAGTGAGATGGGGAATATGTGTTGGATAGAGAGAAACCAGTTACATATAAAGTCCATGATGAATAATTCTTACTTTTCGGTTGCTACGTGACAAACAAGCCAACTAATATAGTCAAGCTTATTATAAACAACCCCACTTTCTACCATATGTATGAACCATACATAATAGGAGGACCCATTCATGATTCATCTTGTAATGAATGATCCATAATAGGTGAACAAATGTTTATGAATATGTATAAATTTCAACATAATAGAATGTGTAAGAGAAAATAAATATCAAACAGTTGCTTATTTCTTGTTACTGTGGGCATAATATATATCAAACACTTCATTTGAAAAAATGAGTGCAAAGATAGAAAAGTACTGTCAAGATTAACAACTAAAAGATCACAGGTCACAAAGAGG
This sequence comes from Chamaecyparis obtusa, assembly GCA_027943335.1. Lineage (NCBI taxonomy): Eukaryota > Viridiplantae > Streptophyta > Pinopsida > Cupressales > Cupressaceae > Chamaecyparis > Chamaecyparis obtusa. The sequence goes on along the minus strand of BSBK01002447.1, from coordinate 424,594 downwards.
ATAAACGCTATATAGACAGTCAGTAGACCATGTTGGTACTCAAAATGCAGTTTTGAGGTACCATGTAAAATTTTGATTAGGTGCTCATTTTGGCTTTGTATTGCATGCTAGTATGGGCGTATTTGGGGTCATATCTTGAGGTCTATGTATTCATTGCTTTGCATTCATCCTATCGAGTTGTTTTGAGTCCTTAGATGGCATGTTCAAATGGGTTTGCATCAGTTCGTTTCTAGGTCTCTAAGTCAGAAAATGCTAAAGTGTAAAATTCACTGGGAAGGGTCACTTTGAGGTTGAATAAAATGCACCCTGGAGAGCATCATGAAAATTTGAGCCTAGTGTCTTGTTGTGCACTTTGCATACTCTTTATGTGTCAGGTTTTAGGCCTCTGTGATAATTTTTGACCCCGTTTATTCATCCCCTTCCGGAGGTGTTTTCTAGTTTCTCCACTTGGCCCTTTTCCCAGTTTTGTCAAGAACCCTATTTGACATGTTATAACTTGTACCCGGTGGATTGGTAGAAAGGTTTTAATCATTTCCCTACATTATAGACAAGTTTTACTCTACCCCTGTCAGTTTGTAGCTCGTGATGAATCCATCTGATGAGAAATTGAAGCTGATTCCATTTGCAGCTTTCGTGTTTTGCACTGTTTGGTTATTCACTAGTTTTCTAGAGCCCTATTTCGACTATGAAAAACTCATGCCCTGTTGATCGGGTCATCAGTATGTTTGTCTCAGTGTATAGTAGACATAAAATACTTCCATGCTGTAAGATTGTGGCTCTTGATGTATTCATTTGGTCAATTTGTCAGATCTTTTCTGTTTGCAAAAAATGCAAATTGCCCAGTTATGTTTTCTACAAGTTTGTCAGAGGCCTTCTTTGCCTGCTAATAACTTTTCACAAGATGATCCTATTGTCAAAATTCTTGTTGTCCTGTATTACTGACAAGTTGTACTATATCTCATTCTGATTCGAGCATCCTGCCAATCCATTCGTGCACTTTTCAAGACTAATTCCAAATGCAGTTTATCAGGTTCTGACAGTGTGTTTGTAGGAGCAGAATGAAAAGGGAAACTTCAGAGGTTAATAACTTTCACCTCGGGTACAGTCAAGGGATGCCATTTTGCAGGGTGATTCTATGTATCTCAAGGTTTATGTCAGTCATGTGGTGAGATTTGTTTAGGTGATTTGGTTAGTTTTCAAAGCCGGTTCTAGAGCCAACTTAAGTAATTTCAGACAGAGCAGAAAGACAATGTTTTAAGTGGCTAACTTTGGTTAGTTTTATCTTGTGGCTGGGTTCTCTTCGAGATTTCTTCTTTGACATGCATATTTATTTGTTGGAGGTGAACATGTGTGCTCAGTGATATGATCCTATGATGGCTATTGGCCAGTTTTAAGGCTGCTCGCGAATGTCAACTAACATTATTTGACAATCTTTGCAAAGGATAAAAGTGAAATAAATGGCCCAAACAAGATAATGCCATGATGTGTGAGAGCAAAGGAGTGTGTCACCAGTGTGAGTTATCACTAAGATTGGGCACAAGATATTTGTGTAAGTAGAAATGGCTAGTGTTACTGGTGCTCATTTATCATTGTTGTTTTCTAGAGGGCAATGCATCAAGGTCTTGTCTCAGATTTTGAGAAAATCAAAGCAAAGTGATGTTTTGATGCCAAATATCATAGACAAATGCAAAGCATGTGGAGAAGAAGAAGATAAAAAAAGGGTTGAAGGCAAGAGCCAGTTAAAAAAAAAAGTGTGAATGCACAACCAGTCACGTTTTTTATCATAACTCAAAAAATGCAAACTGGGTCAAGCGAAATTTTACATATGTTTGAGATGACAATGTGTGCATTGTACAACAAAAAGTTTAGAAAAAACCAGTTTGAAAATCAAAAGTTATGATCCTCTGAGTACTGCAGCAATTAAAAAATCAGCAATGCTTCCAAAAGTTTAATCCTACATTGCTCAAAAAATGACCATTTCAAGTGTTTAAAGATATACCACTCACATAATGAAATGAATAAAGAGAAGAAGGCTTTGAAGAGTGTGCACAAATAGTGCATTGGGATGCATGCCAATGACCATAAAGCACTAAATTTTGCATAAAAATGCTGGCGAAAAATGCTAATGGTTAAGTCATAAACATTCAGAGAATTGGAGAATACACTTGGTCGTGAGTTCTCCAAATGGTTGGCAGTTAGTCTCTAGTTCTCTAAATGCAAATGGTTAAGTCATAAACATTCAGAGAATTGGAGAATACACTTGGTCGCGAGTTCTCCAAATGGTTGACAGTTAGTCTCTAGTTCTCCAAATGCAAATGGTTAAGTCATAAACATTCAGAAAATTGGAGAATGCTTAGTCTCTAGTTCTTCAAATGGTTGGTGGTTGGTGAAAATGATTCAAAGAACTAGAGAATGCTTAATCTCCAGTTCTCCAAATGGCTAGTGGTTAAGAAATAACATTCAGAGAATTGGAGAATGCTTAGTCTCTAGTTCTCCAAATACTTGTCAGTTAGTGAAAATGATTCAGAGAATTGGAGAATGCTTAGTCTCTAGTTCTCCAAATACTTGACAGTTAGTGAAAATGATTCAGAGAACTAGAGAATACACTCAGTCGCCCATTCTCCAAATGATAACTATGGTCAAAGAAAGATTTAGAGAATTGGAGAATAGAGCTTTCGCCACTTCTCCAGAGTTAACTGTAGTTAGTCTGATCATCTGGAGATTCAGAGAATGCATATAGTCGCTAGTTCTCCCAATCAGTGGGTTAACCTGAGGTTAGTCTGAGCATGCAATGAGGTGATGACAAGTGGTGCTATTTGGTGTTTTCTGAGGCAAATACATAAAATGATATTAAATTGCCATAATTTAAAAGATTTAAAAAATTAACATAGTCTAGACTATATGATCAAAATTTAAAAATTTAAAAGATAGCTGTTCACGGAAAAAGGGCCTAGAAATTCAGTTTTTAACAAAACATATAAGTGTTATATGTTTTCGGAAAGGTCTCAAAATAAGGATTCCAATGGTGATGACTATTTTCAGTTTTAAAGCAGTTGATAAGAGCAGTTCAGGTTTGAAATCTGAGAATCAAGATCAGTTGTAGATCAGATTGGAAATTTTTGGAGAATGTGGATCAGCTTGGGAATCAGTTGCAGGGAGATGAGGAGTGTTGAAGATATTTTTATGCAAGAGGGACAGCTGTCAGTTGGTTTTGGGAATGGACTCTCAATTGTTATATCTTGGATTTTTCTCATTGTAACATGGATGTTGAAATTTATGTTGCAGAGCAACTTCTAGGCTTTGGGTCTTATTTTCTGTGTGTCTTTGTATTGTAAATGTACAGTTATAGATAAATTTTAATGAGAATAATGAGAATCCCAATTTAGTTCTTGTTTGATGTCTTTGTATGCATGATCTTAATTCTTGTGTATTGATTTGTAAGGCATGTCAGTATACCAGTTATAAGGTACCTGTGAGTTTGAATTCAAGTTTCTTTCAAGGAGAGAGTAAGTCTTGATTTCAAGTTCTGAGAATTATAGGTTTGTATATGAATTCGATGTCCAGGAACTAGAGTGAGAGAAGTGATTTGTAAGGCACTTCACTTGGTTTCTTTGAGTTTGGGATTAAGATTTTCTGTGAATGTATGTTTGTATGACTCTGTTGCCCAATGAATAAGGCACTGGTCCTGGTTTGCTTTGCAGTTTTCATCATCAACCTTTAAAATTCAATCCATCTTTAATTTCATGTTTGAGAGCATTCATGTTTATGTCTTGTGTTTCATGAATACAAGTGTTGTTAGTGAATCTTTGAAGAAATGAATCCAAGGGTTAGCCTGCCTAAGCTCAAAGCTCGAAGAGAAGGAGTTTATCCTTGTTATTACATTGGCCATTTTTCTAGTTCTTAGTAGATCATACAGGTGGGATCCTGTATAAGGCTGGTTGAGTTGAACTCCCACGTTTTATAAGTCTGAGAACTATCCACTAATTTTCATGTCTGCATAAAAGGTTGTAATGAGTAAGTGTTTATGTATGCAGATCTTATCATGTTTTAGGTGCACCCGCCTGAGTGTGTGGAACTCGAAGCAGAAGGAGGATCAACTCCTCATCAATTAGTCTTTTCGTGCCCCTTAGTTTGCATGAACAAGTAGATTTATGTTACTAGATAAAGATCCCCAAGTCTGGTTTTCATACATCTCTTTTAGAGTTGAGGGATACATGAAAAAATACTAACAAATTGGTGACTCTACTAGGGAAGCAATAAATGACAACAAGGTTAAGATGCTCAATTCCTTGCTTTGTTGAATCATCCCAGGGTCTGATCTATTGAATAGAGTCAAATAAAATTTTGTTATATTATCTCACCGAGTGTGAGTGGCGACTCTGATTCTCTGTTTGATCAGTATGTTCATGTAGTGTATTTTATGGTCTTGACAAACAGTGTTACCCTTTGAAGTTGTGTTATGTTTGCTGATTTTGAAAGAAGGTTCAGATCTGAGATAAAATCTCTTAGTTGATTCAGAATTTATCCTCTAAAAAGAGGTGGCGGCTCTAGAAAGATTTAGAAGGTGATTTGAAGGAGGTTTCAGATCATTATTTTACACCAGCAGCAACACTTCTAGATAATCCTATTTTTCCTAAGCAAAAATGGTCCCTTAATAGGTGAACAAGTCACTAAGAAAAGGGAAAATAATTTTAAGAAGTTGGAGTCATATTTCTGAATTTGAAGTTTTTAGTTATTGTAAAGAGTATCAGAAATATGCAGTGGTCCATGAAGTCAGTGATTGCATAATCTTGGATAGAAATTGTCATAAGAATAAGCTTATTTGTTTTGTTAGTGTGTTGAAATGGAGTTTCCAGCCATGATAGATCAAGAGAATGTTTTTGGATCTAAAAGTTTTCAATCAGATCTAGAAAGTTATAATGTTGAACTTCATTTGATAAATCAGAAAATTCAGCATAATTGCATACTGATGTTAAGATATGCAATAGGAGGAAGAAATGAAGAATCTACATTATCGTATTATAAGAAATTTCTTATTGCATGTAGTGAACTTCCTGTGGGCTTAGATTTTCAAGAGTCCCAGTATGCTGAGATGTTCTTAGAACTTTCAATGCCTGAATCAATCAGTTGGACTGCATCCTTAAAAAATGAAGCACTAGAAAATCTCAAGGAATGGATAGACTTTTTTACAAATGTCAAATTCAATCATGCTGAGTCTAATTCATTTGGGGATGCTAAGTCATGTGATGGTTATAGTGATGGTTATTGTGCCGATGATGAATTTCATGAGTGTCAAGGAGTGGAAAATGAATCTTCAGTTGATAATGATTTCCTTGAGCCTATAGATTTCCCCTTTTCTCAACATGATGCTAATTTTTCCTTGTTTCAGCTTAATGGTGTTTTGTGTGAACATGAAGAACATGGATATTATGTAGATGATAGTTCCTGCAATGGTTACTTCACACAGGGTAATCTGAGACAAGCAAGTTTAGTCCCGGTTTCAGATGGAGAAGAGATTTGCAGCATCAGCGGTAAGAATGAGGAGATGAAATGTGATGTTCAGTGCTTGCTAAGTTGTGAGCATATTTCAAATCTCTTGGATGCTGATTTTCAGAGGTATGGTACTAAGTTTGTTTCCAGAATTCCATGCCCGGTAAGTATAAATTTTGATGAAAGTGATTCAGACAATGGCATGATGAGTGAAACATATCTTGACATATTTTCTCCAATTTTAAATTACCATGATTCAAGTGCATTTCATTGTCATGGTTTTGATAATGTCATTTTTTATGAGTATGATGATGTGTGTTCTAGTCTGGACTTAGATTTTCAAGAGTTTGCTGACTGTGATTCCGGTTTACATTTTGATGCTGAAGAAAGGAGTAAATCTGAAAATGTATCTTCAGATTTGCTAATGACTCATGATTTACTTGCTGACAGAGCTTGTTCTTTTCCAAATGATGCTGATGTAATTTATGATCAGCAAGATGTTTTCAATTTTATGCAATCAAAATTTTTTTTCGAGAAGTTTTATATTAGTTTGCAAAGTGATGAGATGGAAGTGTTTTATTCTTTCTTGCAAACTAATGATCAGAGTGTTAGTATTTCCAGCCATGATGTGGAGTTGGAATGTTGTCTTTTTCAGCATGGTAGTGACAATGAAGAGGGTGATGTTTTTACATCATGAAATAATCAGTACTCATGGCATCCTGATAGTTTTCCCTTGTCGGATTATGGTGAGTATGTTGATCACTTTTCTTATGATATGCTGAAAGTGAATCATGATGTTTCTAACTGGCTAGATGAAACATACGATCTCAGTTTGCCTCCATTGTATGGAGATGAGAATTATTTATTTGATCGGGGTAAGGACTGATTTCAGTTTCGGGGCTTTGAGCCTTTGTAAATAAGCTTCAAGTTTGTACATTTGTAGTTGCTTTCCTTTTAGTAGTAGTGTAGCTTCTTTCAATAAAGGAGCCTTAGAACCTAATAATGGATTGGAGGAATAAGAAGATGAAGTTGTTTTTGGAGTGATAAGGAGAAGCTAGTTTTTGGGGTGGTCTGCTCTTCCAAGAGATTCTGAGATTCTTGTGCTGATCTTATGATCAACCATCCCCAGACAGAGCTAATGTTGGTACTCAAAATGCAGTTTTGAGGTACCATGTAAAATTTTGATTAGGTGCTCATTTTGGCTTTGTATTGCATGCTAGTATGGGCGTATTTGGGGTCATATCTTGAGGTCTATGTGTTCATTGCTTTGCATTCATCCTATTGAGTTGTTTTGAGTCCTTAGATGGCATGTTCAAATGGGTTTGCATCAGTTCGTTTCTAGGTCTAAGTCAGAAAATGCTCAAGTATAAAATTCACTGGGAAGGGTCACTTTGAGGTTGAATAAAATGCACCCTGGAGAGCATCATGAAAATCTGAGCCTAGTGTCTTGTTGTGCACTTTGCATAATCTTTATGTGTCAGGTTTTAGGCCTCTGTGATAAGTTTTGACCCCATTTATTCATCCCCTTCCGGAGGTGTTTTCTAGTTTCTCCACTTGGCCCTTTTCCCAGTTTTGTCAGGAACCCTATTTGACATGTTATAACTTGTACCCGGTGGATTGGTAGAAAGGTTTTAATCATTTCTCTACATTATAAACAAGTTTTAATCTACCCCTGTCAGTTTGTAGCTCGTGATGAATCCATCTGATGAGAAATTGAAGCTGATTCCATTTGCAGCTTTTGTGTTTTGCACTGTTTGGTTATTCACCAGTTTTCTAGAGCCCTATTTCGACTATGAATAACTCATGCCCTATTGATCGGGTCATCAGTATGTTTGTCTTAGTGTATAGTAGACATAAAATACTTCCATGCTATAAGATTGTGGCTCTTGATGTATTCATTTGGTCAATTTGCCAGATCTTTTCTGTTTGCAAAAAATGCAAATTGCCCAGTTATGTTTTCTGCAAGTTTGTTAGAGGCCTTCTTTGCCTACTAATAAATTTTCACAAGATGATCCTATTGTAAAAATTCTTGTTGTCCTATATTTCTGACAAGTTGTACTATATCTCATTCTGATTCGAGTATCCTACCAATCAATTCGTGCACTTTTCAAGGCTAATTCCAGATGCAGTTTATCAGGTTTTGACAGTGTGTTTGCAGGAGCAGAATGAAAAGGGAAACTTTAGAGGTTAATAACTTTCACCTCGGGTACAGTCAAGGGATGCCATTTTGCAGGGTGATTCTATGTATCTCAAGGTTTATGTCAGCCACGTGGTGAGATTTGTTCAGGTGATTTGGTCAGTTTTCAAAGCCGGTTCTAGAGCCAACTTAAGTAATTTCAGACAGAGCAGAAAGGCAATGTTTTAAGTGGCTAACTTTGGTTAGTTTTATCTTGTGGCTGGGTTCTCTTCGAGATTTCTTCTTTGACATGCATATTTATTTGTTGGAGGTGAACATGTGTGCTCAGTGACATGATCCTATGATGGCTATTGGCCAGTTTTAAGGCCACTCGCAGATGTCAACTAACATTATTTGACAATCTTTGCAAAGGATAAAAGTGAAATAAATGGCCCAAACAAGATAATGCCATGATGTGTGAGAGAAAAGGAGTGTGTCACCAGTGTGAGTTATCACTAAGATTGGGCACAAGATATTTGTGTAAGTAGAAATGGCTAGTGTTACTGGTGCTCATTTATCATTGTTGTTTTCTAGAGGGCAATGCATCAAGGTCTTGTCTCAGATTTTCAGAAAATCAAAGCAAAGTGATGTTGTGATGCCAAATATCATAGACAAATGCAAAGCATATGGAGAAGAAGAAGATAAAAAAAGGGTTGAAGGCAAGAGCCAGTTAAAAAAAAAAGTCTGAATGCACAGCTAGTCACATTTTTTTATCATAACTCAAAAAATACAAATTGGGTGGGGCTAAATTTCACATATGTTTGAGATGACAATGTGTGCATTGTACAGAAAGTTTTTTTAGAAAAACCCAGTTTGAAAATCAAAAGTTATGATCCTCTGAGTACTGCAGCAATAAAAAAATCAGCAATGCTTCCAAAAGTTTAATCCCACATTGCTCAAGAAATGACCATTTCAAGTGTTTAAAAGATATACCACTCACATAATCAAATGAATATAGAGAAGAAGGCTCTGAAGAGTGTGCACAAATAGTGCATTGAGATGCATGTCAGTGACCATAAAACACTAAATTTTGCATAAAAATGCTGGCGAAAAATGCTAATGGTTAAGTCATAAACATTCAGAGAATTGGAGAATACACTTGGTCGCGAGTTTTCCAAATGGCTGGCAGTTAGTCTCTAGTTCTCCAAATGCAAATGGTTAAGTCATAAACATTCAGAGAATTGGAGAATACACTTGGTCGCGAGTTCTCCAAATGGTTGGCAGTTAGTCTCTAGTTCTCCAAATGCAAATGGTTAAGTCATAAACATTCAGAGAATTGGAGAATGCTTAGTCTCTAGTTCTCCAAATGGTTGGCGGTTAGTGAAAATGATTCAGAGAACTAGAGAATGCTTAGTCTCCAGTTCTCCAAATGGCTAGTGGTTAAGAGATAACATTCAGAGAATTGGAGAATGCTTAGTCTCTAGTTCTCCAAATACTTGACAGTTAGTGAAAATGATTCAGAGAACTAGAGAATGCTTAGTCTCTAGTTCTCCAAATGCAAATGGTTAAGTCATAAACATTCAGAGAATTGGAGAATGCTTAGTCTCTAGTTCTCCAAATACTTGACAGTTAGTGAAAATGATTCAGAGAACTAGAGAATACACTTAGTCGCCCATTCTCCAAATGATAACCATGGTCAAAGAAAGATTTAGAAAATTGGAGAATAGAGCTTTCACCAGTTCTCTAGAGTTAACTGCAGTTAGTCTGATCATCTAGAGATTCAGAGAATGCATATGGTCGCTAGTTCTCCCAATCAGTGGGTTAACCTGAGGTTAGTCTGAGCATGCAATGAGGTGATGACAAGTGGCTCTATTTGGTTCTTTTTGAGGCAAATACATAAAATGATATTAAATTGCTAGATTTTAAAAGATTTAAAAAATTAACATAGTTTGGACTATATGATCAAAATTCAAAAATTTAAAAGATAGCTATTCACGGAAAAGGGGCCTGGAAATTCATTTTTTAACAAAACATATAAGTGTTATATGTTTCCGGAAAGGTCTCGGAATAAGGATTCCAATGGTGATGACTATTTTCAGTTTCAAAGTAGTTGATAAGAGCAGTTCAGGTTTGAAATCCGGGAATCAAGATCAGTTGTAGATCAGATTGAAAATTTTTGGAGAATGTGGATCAGCTTGGGAATCAGTTGCAGGGAGATGAGGAATGTTGAAGATATTTTTATGCAAGAGGGATAGCTGTCAGTTGGTTTTGGGAATGGACTCTCAATTGCTATATCTTGGATTTTTCTCATTGTAACATGGATGTTGAAATTTATGCTGCAGAGCAGCTTCTAGGCTTTGGGTCTTATTTTTTGTGTGTCTTTGTATTGTAAATGTACAGTTATAGATAAATTTTAATGAGAATAATGAGAATCCCAATTCAGTTCTTGTTTGATGTCTTTGTATGCATGATCTTAATTCTTGTGTATTGATTTGTAAGGCATGTCAGTATACCAGTTATAAGGTACCTGTGAGTTTGAATTCAAGTTTCTTTCAAGGAGAGAGTAAGTTTTGATTTCAAGTTTTGAGAATTATAGGTTTGTATATGAATTCGATGTCTAGGAACTGGAGTGAGAGAAGTGATTTGTAAGGCACTTCACTTGGTTTCTTTGAGTTTGGGATTAAGATTTTCTATGAATGTATGTTTGTATGACTCTATTGCCCAATGAACAAGGCACTGGTCCTGGTTTGCTTTGCAGTTTTCATCATCAACCTTTAAAATTCAATCCATCTTTAATTTCATGTTTGAGAGCATTCATGTTTATGTCTTGTGTTTCATGAATACAAGTTTTGTTAGTGATTCTTTGAAGAAATGAATCCAAGGGTTAGCCTGCCTGAGCTCAAAGCTCGAAGAGAAGAAGGAGTTTATTCTTGTTATCACATTGGCCATTTTTCTAGTTCTTAGCAGATCATACAGGTGGGATCCTATATAAGGCTGGTTGAGTTGAACTCCCACATTTTATAAGTCTGAGAACTATCCACTAATTTTCATGTCTGCATAAAAGGTTGTAATGAGTAAGTGTTTATGTATGCAGATCTTATCATGTTTTAGGTGCACCCGCCTGAGTGTGTGGAACTCGAAGCAGAAGGAGGATCAACTCCTCATCAATTAGTCTTTTCGTGCCCCTTAGTTTGCATGAACAAGCAGATTTATGTTACTAGACAAAGATCCCCAGGTCTTCTTTTCATACATCTCTTTTAGAGTTGAGGGATACATGAGAAAGCACTAACAGACCATAAACTGTCAGTTTTCTAAGAATGTCATATAAATGGCTAAGAATGTCACTCTGCTCAGAATGTCATATAAATAATGAATGTCTCACAACATGCAAACATGACCATCATACTAAGCGCTCTCCATAATGCCAATGAGCGTAAGCTCACAACTTTTCCTTTACTATGTTTTATTAAAGGAAAAATTAAAGTAGCTAGAGTCCCCTGAACTTCATTTGAATATATTCGACTCTCTCCTCTTGAGTCATTCTCAAGAACCCTTTGGCTCTTTTAGGTTCAACCAAAAATTGTCATATGCCACAAGCATAGTACCTCGACTAAGTTTAGGGATGGGTATTAGTGCATCATACACATTATCTAAATGAGATTGATCCACTTTGATAATTTTAGGCTTAATGAGGTCCTCATGTAGCTTATTGATGGTTTCACACTTCACATATATGGAACTAACCATGCTTTCCTTCTTCCTCTTTGGCCTCCTTGATGACGACGTTGAATAAATTTCTCTACCGCTTTCACTAGATTGATTGGATATAGGTGTAGTGATATCCTCGTCGTCCAAATCAGAAACAGTCTCAATAGGTGTAGTGATATCCTCCTCATCATCAAGATTGAGGGCCTCATCCATAGGGTGATCTTCTTCTATCTCTTGAGACATTGCAGTTGTGGTACCTTCAACTATGTCATTCCCCACAATGAATCCTAAGTCATTGAAGTTATTGAAATGATTGCCTCTTAAACACTTTGGCATTTCTCAATTATTTTCTCTGCATGTTGGCATAATGATTGAATTACTTATTTATCTTTCATTGCTAACTTAATAAGATAGATTTAACTTAAAACAAAAGATTTTCAAGATCATGTTACCTTAAAAATCTCATACCAGACCCTCTCATCAATATCCATAGATTGAGTAGTTTCATTCCATTCAAAACCACTTGTATTTTTCAACTCTTTCATTATTTTATAACCTTGCTTCCATGTTTTCAGCTTGTTCTTGAAGTTATCCTTTGACAGATTCAGGTTCAACTCCCTGTTGAACCTCCTTTCAATGGCAGCCCAAGCTTATTTTCTGAAACCCCCTTCACCTTTTCTTCCAAGCTGGACTTTCTCGTGGAGCAAGTCTAGAAACTTTCATTCCATTTCTCTTGTCCATACAACCTTCTTCGAATAGTAAGCTATATGGTTGACTTGAACTTCATAATCCATGCTCATCAAGAGTGTTGTGTATGACATTAGCAGTCAGAGGATAAAAATAGGTCCATGGTTTTGATTAGGCCAAGTACGCCCTCTTCTCCCACTACTGAATCACCTACACCAGCTGTTAATAATGCAAGTATTTCTATCAGCAAGGGGGCTCCTGTAAAGAGATTGCAAATGCACATAAAACACATTGAAGTATTTATTTTCAGATAAAAACAAGAACAAATTAGTTTTTAGAGAATTATACTTAACTAGTACTTAGTTGGCCCGCACTAGTACTTAGAAATCCATGAATAAATCCATACAATTATATTTCTCTTGAAAGAAACCTTGCAAAAGATTACAAGGGTATTACAATCATCTAACATGCTAAATAAAATCATCACTTGGAAGGTGTTACAATTGAAAAATACCTGGAGTACATAAAATTAGTCTTATATGTCCCATTCAGATACTCTTTTAGCATCTGTGGATGATACTCAATAATTTCTCAAAAAATAAGTTCCCTCACACTCCACTTTTTATAACCCTTTAAAATAAGGATCAACCAAAGCTTGGTATATTATAATTTAGACCCATAATAATCACTAGTCAGACAAAGTCCATATGCATACATAAATAATAGGTCATAAATATATTAAAATAGAACAGCTAGTGTCTCATTGAGTCAATGCCTCTTCTATTGTTGGATGGTCCTTTGGCTCAAAAGATAACAATTTTTCTCGAAGTTTGGGTTCTAGAGAATCAACATTTGGAAATTTTTGTGAGAGAGGTATAATTTTTTTTTTGTGCATGCTACTCAAGTATCTTCTAGCCTTATCATTACAAACCTACATAAATCATGCAAATTAATATCACATGCCAACAAACAGATAACTGGTAATTGTTATAATTATGCAGTTGAACCACTAATTGGGTACGTACCAACCAACCTAATATACCTTGGTATGATGGTGTATAATATTCCAAATGAAATATAATACTAAACAGGTGCATTAATTATTTGTAGAAGATTGATTGCAGCTACTGTTGTACAAATTTTAGAGTACCAAAAAAGTTGTAAATGGTCCCCACGTTTGGTATGTTTTGGTGATAAGGTTATGATAGATCCATGATTTGGTGTTGGAAAAGTGTCAACTGGTTCATAGACCTACTCACTAGGATCCATAATTTCAGCCTTTCCAAATATCAATTATCATGGTCTCAAATGTTACAAACTATAAGGAGTGATGTTTGTTCACACATAATGCCACAAATATATCTAAATAAGAGACTACCAGAGCCACAAAACTTTCTCTTTTTAACCTGATATATAATTATCGAAGTAAAAAATGTTCATTATAACTTCAATGTGTAGACAAACTGAAAGAAGACTAAAGGGGAAGTACTGTTAAATATTTTTCTTGTTGTGTAACCCATTGGGTGCAATGAAAATCATCTCCGATCATAAATGATAATCAATTTATAAATGAATGAAAGTAAAAATGTAGTAAGGGGTAGCTCAAAAAATTATGTATAGTAGCTTACTAGTTAATCTAGAGTACCCAATGGATGAAATTCAACCTAACAAGATTCAGTCTTTCTTGGTTCCCATTGTTCAACATCTCAATGGTTTCAATTTGCATAAGGCTAATTTGATGAATAAAGGTTACTCTCTCACAATAATAACATACTTATCAGGCTATGAAACAACGCCCATATTATACAATATCTTACATTACTTATGTCTAATGAGGATTCCTAAGAAAGTACCACATTATAGAAGAACATAAAAAAATATCAAATAAGTTCAATTTAGTCATTTTCAGACTTTTCCATTCTATTTTGTAAGTAACATTTTCCTACATGTTTCACATTGTATGATCTAAATACAAAAGTTTTGAAGCTATAGAGTATAAAAGTCATACTTACAGATACTTGAAATACAAAGCTTACAATTAATAGTTAAAGAATGCCTCAACAACATTTTAGAAGAAAGATAGGTCCCCTAAAACTATAACTAAGTTGGAGACCTACAGTCTTCCTACATCCTTCTTTCTATTTCATCTTGAAACTTTCCCCAATCATCTCTATCACACTTACTCAACCCATATGTCTCAAGCATTGGTACATTTATCCCCTCATGATCATCTTCCTCTTCAATTTCTACTTCGTATGGAAGACCGTCATCTATCGTAATGAAGTTGTGTAGTATGCAACATGCTAAAACAATCTTTGTTTGTGTCATGATTTGATAATATGTTACATGCCTTGGGATAGGAAAACGTTGCTTCAAACTGCCAAATGTATGCTCTGTTGTATTCTTGAGTGAAGAGTGTCATTGATTAAACAACTCTTGTGGAGTGTTTATCGAGTTTTCTCTTGAAAAATCCTTTAGGTGGTAACATGTACACTAATAAGGGGTGAGAAATCTTGGTATGTTTGGATATCCAAAATCGACTAAATAATACTTTCCTACATAAAAAAAGTATATTGTCATAACATTGTAACACTTATCATGTGCTTCACTATATAAACATATTTGACATACCGAGGGGAACTAGCAATGGATCTGATCTTGAGAGAGCTGAAGTTAGAACATGGATATCTTCAACAAACCCTTCCCAACCATCAATTATGTATTAAAACTTATAATCAAATGAACACACACCCATAACATTCTACGACAAGTTTCCTTTTCTATAGCAATATTTATCTTGTATGTTGACATTGATAGTGACTGGTATATGGGATCCATTGATTTCTCCCACAAAATCATATATTAAATAAATTTATAATCAAATGAACTCATGGTAATAGGATTAAGACTTGAGAAAATAAATTTGTACCACTAGGAGATTTATCTTGAAGTATGGATTGAAACGGTCCTTTCCACTAATTTCTAGAGGAGTGTTTGGACCAGGGGGTAAAAAATAATCCGTATGGAGTGCTAAGGTAGCCATCAATACCTTATGGAAGTATCAGAGTACTATCTCTCCTGAGTGGCCAAAGTTATGGGCAATCTTACTATTCCTCAGATTGTGACCAAGGGAATGGAGGAATATCATAGTTGTTCTTCTAACATTGTGCGTATCATATATGTAATGCTTCCTTTTTGCCTTAGAATATTGGCTAGATGAAATAAGGCTCCTCTATTCATGTGAATTTGGTCATAACAATCCATCTCATTAGAATGGATAATACATTTATAAAAAGGAATTTCATCTCTTTTGTGATTACGCATTTCTCTTCTACCTTCTTATGTAGACACTGCTATGGATGTCGCAAAGGCGGAAAGAAAACAGATGATTCTGGTCTTCCTAGTAATGTCTTTTTGAACATTTGTATCATAAATAAGATCCATAAATGACCTAAAACAAATCTAGAGACAAGGATTTTAGAGATGAATTCCATTTTCATTCATATTACTTCATCAACAAAATTGAATGCTTTTGTAGAGAACACTAATAAATTATTACAGACATCTAATGAATATGACACTAAAAAGTTATTGAAAGCATCTAATAGATATGACACTAATAAAGATACATTGAGTAGCACTCCCAATGACAACCATTCTGCCACAAGGCAGAAGAAGCTAGTATCAGACACATCAGGAAACACACATTCTAATGGTTAAGACTGTTAAGATAACCTTAAATCTGATAAACTTCACAAGTTATTCTTTTGTTTGATAATATCACAATTATAGGTTCAGGAGAAACTTGTACTTAAGCCATTCACTATCATGGAGAAAAGATATAGAGACTGAAAATCAATAACAATTAAAGATCATGTTGAAACCAAATATAAACACTCGAGAATGTATGTTCAAGACAACAAGTTATAGTTTCCCTATAAGATGATATGGATATTTCTATAGAAGGTATACCATATAACTGTTCCTTAATGATAAATATATATGAAAAGATCAAAGTACTATTACAAAGTAGAGAAGATGGGTCAAATTGAAGATTAAAGATTGTGATATACCTCATATAAAAAAGTTCAATTCCAAGACAGATTGCTAGCCTATGACATGCACACAAGATCTATTGAAACAATAGGTCTAAGTAATAGTTTGCATGTCTATAACAATCATGTTAGTTCAACTAGTTGCAACAGTTTTAAGTGGATTTTTTTTTATATATTCATCATATCCATAATTCTCTATGCTTCTAAGGTTTAGCGGGACCAACTTGAGGAATTTTGAATCGACTCAAATTCAAAAGGTGAAAGATCTCATGCTACAATGTATGATTTCATGTAAGAGAATAATCCCCCAATGCATTGTCTGAGCTAAGTTTTCTTCCATACCGTGTAAATTGAGTGTTTTTGCAATCTCACTTTCCCTATTAAGGTGAAGAATTTATGAGACACATTCACCCATTATGCCGACTTAAAACCACAAGGAAAATGTGTGATGCTCTACAGTTAGAGGCAGAGATAACAATATTGGGGATTTGCATTGAAAAGTGAATTAGGGAAATGCTACTCAAAGAAAATATTAAAGTAGTTTGACTCCTTTGTTTAAAGATGCATTCAACCAAAAAAATGACCAAGAATTGCGTACAGTATAGGCGATAGTGTATAAGGTAAACAAATTACTAAATTGATCATTATTGTCGAGACCGACTGCTACACCATTTGCAATGCAACACACAAGGATATTACAAAAGAGTTATTTATAAACAGAAGGGAAACCAAGAGGCATGAATTTATTTTGCACATATTGAGACATTGATCATGAGTAGGAGGCCAACGGTTCTCATAGACATAGAAGCAACACATTGGCATCAACCTAGCTCACAATTATCATAGAAATAAATCTGGCATACGACCAACTATATATTTATGGTGCAAACACCCCATTCACAACAATTGATGCGGGGTTGATTTTCTTGATATTGAAAGAAATTACTTGGATAGTTACAGAGTTTCACAAAGAGAAAATAACGTGAGATTAAACTGTCAAAGGTTACCAGAAGAAATAGAGTTTGTGCAAATTAAAACTTAAAGAAAAGAGATGCAATACCAGTACTTGTAAATACAAGGTGGCCTACTACATTTTACATAAAATCTCAACATGATTCCAAGCACGTTACCGACCCAAAATAAAGAAGACTTTAACGATTGAACAACAAGAATCATATTTATGAAAAGGGGCAAACACAATAACTTGCTACAGTTACAATTGTGTATGCAAATCTGCTTTCCAGTTCTCAATTCATACATACCATAATATTTCACCATTCAAGTAATCAATCTACAAATTAGAATAGAAGAGAGGAAAAATCCCTACAATCACTTATTATGCAAACACAATTTCCAATTTCATACCAAAATAGGTCTTGGACTATTAAAATATATTCCTCAGTTGTCGAAGGTGACTAGGGAATATTGTATGTGAATGCATAAACAAAAAACCTCAAAAAAGATGAAATATCATAGCAAGGTGCTATATTTTTATGCTATAAATGAAATACTCTACTTCAAATGCCCTTACAATATGATTTCAAACTTTTAATAAATTCGAAAGAATTCCTAATAGACATGGAATAGTGACTAATTGTTAGGAAAGAAAAGACATTAATAGTCACTTACCCAAACTGTTCTTGACTTCAAATTTTGACCTACTATATTTTGAAATAAATATGGCACACAATCACCACTGAAAATCTCTTTGAAATCGTAGTCCAAATTGGTGTTACTATAATCGATGGTGATGATGATGAAGATCGCTAAGATCAGAGGTATACAAGATAGTAGAAAGATTAGATTAGTTATTATCTTATCAATGATGTCAAGCAATTGATTTTTTGATTTATATTGAGTTTCCATATCATTCAGAGTATGATAGAAGTTGAGTAAGTAAAAGAAGAAGAAGAAGTAAAATGTTGTGAAGATGAAGAACTTAATTGGGCAATAGATACAGATCAGACAATGTTAATATTATGATGATATAATTGTTTTCTACCAAACATATGATTATATCAAATCGGTAAAGAAGATTAGTCAAGTCGGTAAGCAAATTAGTTTGGCTACCAAACAAGAAAAAGTCATTCAGTAAAAGGAAAGTAAGTTTCAGTAAAGAGAAAGGAACTCAAGACAACAAGTAGTAGGTTTTAGTGACCGAGCGAAGTTAACTGAAATTTAGTTGAAGAAAAAGAGTTAACCACCGATAAAGGAATAAAAATTAAATACAAGGATCAGAATGACATTTAATGATGAGCTATGATGAGATGGAAGATTATAATCATGAGGGAGAGTTAGTTAATGATATCTATGAATAGGAAAATTCAAGGTGATGATCTATGGTACAGATCTAAGTGACAAAGAGAGAAGGTACAAGTTTCAAGAAAGTTCAAGTTCGGAGGTGATGATAAAACATTTTATCGAGATCTAAATTCATTGAATTAGTTTGTGAGAATGATCAGACGACTGAGATTAATCAAAGGAAAACATAATAAAGGAGATTAAGAGGAAAAACAAAGTCTATATAAAGGATGAATTTTTATAAATAAAAGGTTGGCAAGTTGAAGGGTTTATGAGTCATCGATTGATACAGTGAAGAAGGAAAAGGTTGAATTTTGAGTCAGAAATTTGAGATTGATGAAGTGTTGAAGCCAGTGGAAAGTGAAGGATTAAAGTGAAGACAAAGAGTGCACAAGGGATCTGATTATGCAAAATATAGTTGTAGATTTACAGGTCAATTTATATGTTTTTACTTATTCACATTTGTATTAGAAAAATATCTTAACCGAATGGACCTAATAGTCTTACTATAAATCCCTGTAAGAGGTAACATTCTAAAAGAGTGTTTGAAGACCTTTAACCAAGCCACTCCTAATAGGGTGAAGATCCTAACAGATCTGAGGTAAATCCCCTAATAGGGTCACATTTAACAATGTGTATTGTAATCTTTAACTAGATTGACTTTTAACTGAGCATACTTAAGAAGAGTATTTCTTTAGTGGGTGACAATTCCCACAATTGGTTTTCCCAAATTGGGTTTCCACATTAAATACTAGTGTTATATGTGTTGAATGTTAACTATGAATGTTATTGTTGATTGATAAAGTTAATTTACTATTATTGGTTAATAGTGAAGTGTGTCTGACTGAGTGATCATCAATTTGAATCAGAGAAAATTTTAAAGGTATAAAGAATCAAGGATTACTGATTCACCCCCCTTCGTATTCCAACAATTGGAAGTGTAAGTCTGAAAATGCAGAGTACGTGAATGAGGAACTTCATGAAAATGCATGACCAATGTTTAAAGGTGCATTCAACCAAAAGTTGGATCGAGAATAGCATACAGTACAGATGATAGTGCATAAGGTAAACAAATTACTAAGTTGATTAGTATTGTTGAGACCTGGTATTACGCCATTTGCAATGCAACACACAAGATATTACAAAAGATTTATTTATAAACAAAAGGGAAATTGAGAGGCATGAAGTTCTTCATGTACCTCAACAAACCTAAGTTGAACATGCTTCATGTTGTTGTATCCTACATGAATCAAAACTAGAAAACGGGTTTGCAGATTGTTGTAGGCAGCCGAGGTTGGAGGCAGGTAGATGAAGTTGTAGGAAGTCAAAGTTACAATCATAGTGATCATAGCCAAAGTTGGGGTTTTTATGGAAAATTCATGAGAAAATGTGAGAAAGAGAAGAAGTCTCACACATGAAAATCGTGGACATGAAAAATAAAAATAAAATGATTTACCTCCAATTCCCATTTAAGTGGAATTGGAATTCATTTTCCAATTCCACCTTTTTAGATGAAAGATTAAAGTGTTGGTTTTGGGGGTAAATGAGAATTAACAAATCCCTATTCCATTTTCATGTTTTGAAAACAAACATAGAATATGCCAATTCTGTAATTTGACAATGACAATACCTTCCCAATTCCACCAAACAAACATGCCTTTAGATTCATTATTTAAGGTTTTAGATTTAGATTATTTGCATTTAGATCAGAATTAATTAAATTTAGATTTAGACTAACTTTAATTTAGATTTAGATTTTAATTTATTTTAATTAAATTTTAGATTTAGCTTGATTTTTAATGTAGATTAGAAACTAGATTTTTATTAATTAAATAGATTTTGTTAGTTAGATTTAGTTTTTAATTTTTAATTTAGATTAGTTTAAATTAATATTTTTTTTATTAATTTAGAATATTTTTAAAAATTTATATTAGATTTTAGATTTCTTAATTTAGATTAGATTTTTTCTAGATTAGATAAATTATATTTTGTTAATCAGCCTAGTTTAGATCTTGATTAAATTAGATCAATTTTATTTTTTTCAGACTAGTCTTTGGTTAGAATTGGATTAATCTTTTGTTTATTCTCATTAGTTTGTTAGTTTTTGTTTCAATTTTTTAAGTTAAGCTTTGGGGGCTAATTCTTGTGTTTTTTGTGCAAGTTGTCAATTGTTTGATGAAGACCAAATATTGAAACTATTGATGTTATTTGATGCAAGACACGTGTCAAAGAAATATGATTTGAAACTAATTTTTTTGATTTCTATTAGCTTAGATCATATTTCATTTGGGATTTAAAATGAACACAAGTGTCTAACGTGTCTAGGGCACTTCACATCTTTTATTTGTGTTTTAATCCAAAGAGAGAAAAATTGTATCCTATCCCCTCGTCTTCATGGATCTTGTGTGCAAGAGAAATTTGTTCTATCTTACAGAGAGGCCTTCCTTGGTGGGAAAAGAGGTACTCACCCCAAGGGAATGACCTCAAGTGATATTTTTAATTCATTCCACTATATAAATGAAGGATAAGACCAAAGCCAAGTCTAACTGGTATTAGTGTTTACCGTATAATGATAGTTCAAAAGGGGGCATAACTTGTGTATATTAGACCCCTAGTAGGATTGGTTAGAGATTTAAATGTCTTGTTGGATGCTCGTCATGTTCTGGTCCCCCTAATTTTGATTAGAAACCAATTGTAGTAGCCAAAATGCTTCTATTTGTCGGCACAAGAGGTTAGACCTCTGAAGTCATCTCATATTCTCGTAGTTCAAAGTAGAGATATAAAATTCCTTGAGATATTCAGGTCTTTGGGAATTTGAATTTTGGTGTGTCCAAGATGCATGTTTCATGTAAGGGGTAGTGAGCACCACAAAAATTATAAGCTATCTTCTCTAAATAAGTGTGGCTCAGATTTATCCATAGTGGGAACCCAACAAATATTATCTCAGTCAGCCTAGGATTTTTGCTTAAGTCTTCTTTTACCAAAAACATTATGTCTAGTGTGTTTTATGTGTGTGTTCAAAATAAAATTTTTCTAATCAATAAATCAACACCACACTCGAAAAATAAAACATTGAACCAGTGATATCATCTAGCAGTACACCAATGCCCCACAACTAGAAATCTCCCAATTTTAAGTAATAAGGACCATATACTGCCATCCTTGAAAAAAATAGTGTAACCCAAAGGTTATTCAAAAGAGGAGATTCTTCTTGCACAAAAAATGCAAAATTTTGTTGAAACATCACATTTCTACATCGTTATCAAGATTTCCAAAATGGTCTGACTATAGAATTTGAAACTAAACCCTTGAGATCACAATCTTTCTTTTTTAGAAGAGCCCTATCATACACACATAATAGAGGACAATACATTTGATCACCTTATATTCCACAACCAATAATCTTGTAGAGACACCTCTTTCATTCTAATCTTTTATGTTTTTGCATAGTCCCATCATCCTAACTAGTCACACCTTTGGTCCTTGCATTTATTGATCATTATATTCCTTACATCATTTCACCTTTTCATATCCTTACTCCTTACATATCCACCATCATTCAAAAATTATCTTGCGCTTAGGTCACTTTCATTGGGTCTTGAATCAAACATTGGCTATCAATCCTCCCATGTCACTTCAAGTCCATCATCTTGTTAGGATTAGGTAATACTGAGAGGGGGGGCAAATCAGTATTACAGAACTTTGATTTCAACTTCAAACAATTATAAATAACCCAAAGTAATGCAGAAATGAAAAGAACATATAAGCATAAAACATTACTCATGACACCATGATTTGTTCTTGAGGAAACTCTGGCCAAAGGGAAAACCCTGGTGGGGATGGTACCCACAACTATGTACTAAAATATAATATCCCTGTTAGGAGATCTAGCCCTGTTAGGAGCTGATTGTTACATAGTACATTTCCTTTTTAGAGGATTACAAAAACCCTGTTAGGGGTATACAAAAACACCTGGTTAAAGGTGGTGAGCACATTGATCTTACAATCAATACTGTCCCAAAATAGATCTCAAAAGGGGGAACACTACAAGCACTTATCTTGCTTAGATAGTTCCAATTGTAGCTCGGCCTCTTTCTGATCTTGCATATGATCTTTTCTCTTATATTTGAAAACAAAGTCCATCATCATAAATCATTCCATACATCACTTTCACAAAACCAATATATACTTATACAAAATTAGCCTTCCAGTTGGCCTCATAATTGTCATAGACAACATAATAGAAACTTTTACAAATGATAAACATGGAGTCGACGCTCTTATATTACCAAAGAGTCAAAAATATAATTTATTTACTTGTCTTAGCATGTTACCATATCCATTATTCTTTCCTTAATCTTCGCAACTGTTCATGTACCCTATTATACTGTTTTAGTATCTTCGCATATCTTCTGAACACTGTATCTCACAAATCTGGTAACCAAAACTTATGCGATCTTAATTGAAGCATGTGAATATCCCAAAATACCTCCAGTTAACTTCAAAAGCCATAATATCTTGTATATCTTCATCTCTATCCAAAACTATGGCACTGTACCCTATTTTCCTAATTCTAGACTTAGTCATTTTCATGACTGTGACTCCAGTGGCAATCTCCACAACATGCAATCCCTCTATCATAAGTGTTTCCATGAATGAAAACCATTAAGTGATTCCCAGTACTCCAAAACATCACATGCCAACAATCTCTCCCTTTTGCATTGATTGAAACACTTAGAAAAATGACTAAGTGTTACAATACAACCATCTTTTCCTTTTCCTCTTTTCTATATATTTCTTTTTTTTCTACATCTTTTATTTTACTTTCTTTTCAACATATATCTCTCTTCCTCATTTTTCCTTTTTCTTCCTCTCCCTTTGACATCAATGGAAAAGGTCTACACAAAATTGTAGGACTTAAGAAAAAATGGTTTAGTGCTTACTTACCAGATTTAAGACATCTTGGAAGGAGATTTCCAAGGTCTTAACTTCCTCAATCCATGAACTTATTAATAGTTCATTGACATGGATTAATCCATTCAGTGTATATGATGTTGTCTCTACTACCTTAAGCTCAATGAGAGTAGATACTAACATTGAGTTGTCAACCTTTATCATCTGAGAGAGATGAGTCTCCAAAATTGAGAGCTTGGGAGTCCATAGGCTTCTTAATGAGCCAAATCTGTCTGCAACTCCCCCTTTCTCCATTTCCAGTACTCCTATTTTCTCTAGTAGCCTAGATGTCTCCTTATCTATGTCTCCCACAGTTTGTAAAGATGATTCACAACTATCCATTATATTGTCAAGACTAGCCCTATCTTTAGCTATGGCCTCCTCAATATTCTTCAAATGTCTATAGGGATTTATGCAATAGCTATATAGTTTCCTATCTTGTGCTACACAACTCTTGGCTTTAAGAGTGGTAGCCTTTAGGATGCCTAAGTCCCATGAAATAGACTTATGAAATTTACTCAACTTATTTTCTAAGAAGTTATTTTCAGCCTTCTCCTCTGCTATTTTTAGCAATGAGTCAAAATAACTATCAAAGCTAGTCAATACTGTACTGAAGTTCTCAACCTCATACTTCTCTTTTAGGATAACTAGTGAGGGAAGTAGCTTGTTTACTGTTTCTACAACCCCGACCATTATCTTAGCTCTCTTGTCTTCTTTCTAAACTAATCTCTCCTTAGCTTTAGCAAAAGCCATAAATGAAAGTTTCATCAGCTCATCTTCATCCATGTTGTCCACATCAGAGTTGATTGGTTTGGTCACACTTGCCAACAATAGGGATGTATCCAGTTTGATTTTAGTAGCTTCCTCTGACTTAGGTTGTTTTTCTTGATGTTCTTCTTGCTATAACTCCTTCTCATGCACTCTTTCTTCTGGTTTCTCTTCTGATTTTCATTCTTCTATTTGTTCTTGATCTTCAACATCCATCACACTGTCCATCTTGTCCATGAATGGATCATTTACATCTTACTAAGTGTCAAGGCTAACAAGCACACCAGTGACAAAGAAGTTTAGTTACAAGTGAACTTGAGAACTTTCATTAATTGTCTGTGAGATCTCTCCTAAACCCAAGGATATAGGTTTAGAAGTCTTAGGAGGTGACACCCTTTTAGGCATGTCATTCATTAGAACTTGGTCTAATGCTTTTTGGGTATCTTCAATTACTTCATCATATTTTCTAGCCATGATCTTGACTAGTTTGGTCTTTGTTCGTAGAAGAGGTTTCAGTGCCTTTATGATTCTTTCTCTTTCCTGAATAGACACAACCATCAACATATCATCAATTGTCTTGTTTCTTATGTTCTCATCCTTTGAATGTTCTAACTATTTTCTAATTTCCATTTTGTTGTAGAGATCTTTGGGGACACTGGCTTCAACTTCCAAAAAATTCTTTTTGAAAACTAACAAATGCTCAATGATACTGTACTCAATGATTGCTTTATCCTCGGGGCTATATCTCTCATAGTATCTATTTATAGATATCATATTTACATCTTTGATAACCCCTTTCTGTAGTGATTTCATATCTAGTTTCCACAAGGATTGTGAAATATTTTGAACCATTTTCTCTTCCTCTTTCTCCATGACCTTTTCTTCATTTTTCTTCCTCTTTACCTCTGTCTCTTTTTCTTTTGGACTAACCTTCTTGACTGTCCTAGATGATCTTCTAGGAACCATTGTAGTCTCAACTTCATGTGTTTCTTCCTCTTGAGGGACTGGTAAATCAATAATGTTATCAGTAGTAACTGTCTTCTCTTCTTCCAATGGAATGGGTGAATCAGTGGCAATACTAGAAGATGCCTCCATCTTATTTTTGATGTCTATCAATTGTTCTTTTGTAATACCCACCATTACAGTGATATCTTCTACTATCTTGCTGACTTTCCTCTTTCTTGTTACTTTTTCTTGTTCTTCTCTGACTTTTCCATATTTTTCTCTGTATGTATCCCATCTTTCTTGAGTAGGGTCCTTTTTAGCTACTAATACATGCTCTACTTGCATAGTTAGTACTTCAACACTTACCTCATATCCCATAGGGTAACACCATTTGGTTCTAGGCTCAACTGCCTCAAAGTAGACACAATCAGTTTCAACCATGAAATAGATGGTGTCCTCATACTTTTATACTAAGCTTTCTAGAATTCTATATCTTTCTTTCATCTACCTTTGCATGATCTTAATCATGCCAAACAATTCTCCATCAACCCAATCCTTTTTCTGTCTTCTATAGTATTCTGAGATTTGTAGACTAGTGGGTTCATTGTCTTTCCATGCTCTAGGATGCATACTAGGAAATTTGTGATTGAAATGAATGTACATGTGAACTAGTAATGACCCAAACCTAAATGCCTTAGATTTTTACTTCTTTATAACTTTTACATTCTCAATGAATTGTTGAGCTAGTATATCACACAAGTTGTATTTCTTGTTTTCTTTAACCATTATGTATGCCATCATTATAACTCTAGCTAATACAAAATTAAGTTTAGAACTATAAAACAACTTGTAGCCAATTAGCATTGCTACCAATTTCATTATAACTCTAGCTAATACAAAATTAAGTTTAGAACTATAAAACAACTTGTAGCCAATTAGCATTGCTACCAATTTGAAACCTTGTAAATATATATCATTTACTATCATTTCCCTCTTGTCCCAGTTAGAGTGTGTTAGGGTTTCAACTTCTTTTCTTAGGTTTTTCTCACTAATAGGTAGGGATCCTTCATTGTCAAGCCCTATGATATCATGGATCAACTGAGAACATATCTTAACTAGTTGATCACCTATCCATAAGAATTGATCATGAACTCTACTCAAGATGATCTTGAACCATTCAACTTCTGTGAATTCAGTGAGTTGGGTTAACTTGAGTATTGATAGGTCTTTTAAATGTTTGAATTCTTTTGTCAAAGACCCATTTACTTCTATCATACTGTTCAACTCATAGAAGATGTTGACCTCCCTAATAATCTCATACTTGTTGTGTATGTATGCCCTAATATCCTCTACGTGTAACACACCTATGGGGGTTTGAGAGGATGCCCCTTCCAGATCATCCTCACAAGATTTGAATGGATGCCTTTTGAATTTGCATCTAGGTCTATCTATAACATCAAAAACTACTGGTGCATCCATCACTTTCCAAAAGATTAAGTCTAAATACCTTAAATGCACATGAATCTGATGCTTGGCTTCATGCAAACACAAAATATCTCTACTAGATTATTGCTCTGCTTTCAAACTTCTGCTCTCCTTATTCACTGATCAACAAATGGTTTAAGAATGAGATCTTTCAAGTCTTTTATCCTTCACAAGTTGAGTGTGTGCATTAAATATAGGTAGCTCAACTTTGCATACCATCCAGTTAGTGCAAAACTCACAAACACAGAAGATGAATCTTCAAGTGCTGCGATCTCATCCACAGATTTCACAACATCTATACACATCATACCTAATCTCACATGAGCTTACTCCACTTATACAAGGCCTGGATAATTTCTTTTGTCTACATCCAGTGCTCCCCATGAGGCCATGAGGCCTTCTAGGATGATGCCTCAAAGAATTTTTCATTCAAAGACATAACATCATAAGATGTCTCTCCCTGAACCATTGCCTTGTTTAGAACTTTTACTTGCCATATATTCTCATCCTCTGAATTCTTTTTTTCATTCATGTAATCATTTAGGATTTTACCACTATCACTAATATTCTTTCTTATAACCATAGGTGGTGGTCCTTCTGGTTCATTAGATCTCCTTGGTCCTCTTCTATTGTCATCTCCATTGTATCTACAAAACTTCGCAATGTGACCTGGATTGTTACATTTGTAACAAATAGGTGGTCTTCTTCTTTCTTGATTAGTTTGTAGCTTACAATACCTTGTTGTGTGCCCAAAGTTATCATATTTCTGACATGTAATCTTAGCTGCAGTTTCTTCTCTAATATAGTATTGCTTATACCTAGATTGATCGAGTTTTCTATAATTTTCTTTCTTGTGTCCACAATCATAGCAATTAAAATAGTAGTTGGTAAAGGGTTTAGAGTTACCTTTACTTTTTCAGTCTCTTTTCATGTGTCCAAATTTGTTGCATCCAAAAAATCTACCTTTGAAGAGTCTGAACTATTCTCTAGGATCTTCATTTGTAGGCCTTTCATTAGGAATAGGTCTTTCCTCATTCATGGCTTCTTTTGGTTCTTCTTGAGTTTTTGAACTTCCAGCTTTATTGGATCCACTCATGTCTCCTTTAGATTTTTGTTCTATTCTTTGTTCATCACTCTTGTCATTGCTCATGTGTAACTTCTCAATGTGTAGTTTGGCTTGAGTGAGTTCACCTTTAATGATTTGATTGTATTTATCCAATTCTTGATATTTATACTTGTAATGGTCAAGTTCAGTCTTTATTTGTCCTATCTGCAAGTTAGCTTCTTTTAATGACTCTTCAACTTTGTTTCTTTCATCCTTTTCATGCTGAATCTCCTTGATCATCAAGAGATTGATTTGTTCTTTTTCTTGCTCCAACTTCTTTACTTTTTCTGATGTATCATTGTCTTAACCTTCTTTGATTTTCTCCATAAGGTCTTGTCTCTGATTTTCTACAATTTCAAGTTGTTCTTTAAGTTTTCTCATGAAACCTTCTGCTCTTCTTAATTTGAATTTTAGTCACCATTCTCAGCTTTCATCTTATTCAGATATTCAAATGTAGCTTCAAAGTTCACTTGTAAACCTTCTGAATCCATTCTGATATCCCTTAAGCTATTAAGCTTTCTCTCAAAGGGCTAAAAGCTCTAATGCCAATTGTTACTATTAGGTAGTACTGAGAGGGGGGGTGAATCAGTATTACAAAACTTTGATTTCAACTTCAAACAATTATAAACAATCCAAAGTAATGCAGAAATGAAAAGAATATATAAGCATAACACATTACTCATGACACCATGATTTGTTCTTGAGGAAACCTTGGCCAAAGGGAAAAACCCGGTGGGGATGGTACCCACAACTACGTACTAAAATATAATATCCCTGTTGGGATATCTAGGCTTGTTAGGAGCTGAATTTTACATAGTACATTTCCTTGTTAGAGGATTAAAAAAACCTTGTTAGTGGTATACAAAAACACTTGGTTAAAGGTGGTGAGCACACTGCTCTTACAATCAATACTGTCCCAAAATAGTTCTCAAAAGGGGGAACACTACAAGAACTTATCTTTCTTAGATAGTTCCAATTGTAGCTTGACCTCTTTCTGATCTTGCATCTGATCTCTGCTCTTATATTCACAAACTTACTCCATCATCATAAATCATTCCATACATCGCTTTCACAAAACCAATCTACACTTATATAGAATTAGCCTTCCAGTCATCCTCATAATTTTCATACAAAACATAATAGAAACTTATGCAAATGATATACATGGATTTGGCGCTATTATATTACCAAAGAGTCAGCAATATACTTTATTTACTTGTCTTAGCACGTTACCAATGTAATCACCTAAAATCAGGCTAATAGAACTTAAGGCCCTATTTGCCCTTAATTCGACATATAACCTTGATTATGTTAATTCAATTCCTGATCATTAACATAAATCCCAAAAATTCTATAAAATCAATCAAATCCTAAATCAAGCATTTATCGCTAAGGTTTCAAGCAAAATCAAGTCAAATAACTCTAGGCCTATTTAATTAATTCAATCCCACCAAATGCATGGCTAGAGTTATTAATTAAAAGAAAATCATAAATACCTCTTAAATCAAACAAACACAACAAACACATTCTAATCATTAAGAGGCTCTCACATGGATCAAGGATCAAGCCAAGATGCATCTCAACCACTCCTCACAGATGCATCTCAATAGTTCAATTCCTTCAATCTTCTATAAAAGAGAATTTTCAAAAGCTTATTTCTTCTTCTACATGCTTGAATTTTGAGGCTTCATAATCCTTGGATTATTAAATTCTCATGCTTGGAATTTACACTTACTAATTCTTTGAATTTGATAGTTTTTCTTAGACTTTCATGCTTTTATTTCATGCTCTAGCTAATTAAGAAATCTTTCAATTGGGTTATCTAGTAAAGAATTCATGTTTTCATGCTCGATTATGGATAATTTCTTATATCTAGTTTTATTTCATACATATTGCATTGAATCTCTCATTTTAGTGTAGTTTGTCACTATTTAAGGGTCAAATCTGAGAGCTACTAACCCTTATTCCATACTCACACTAACTAGAGAGCAATAAGATAGTTTCATTTGTTAGTTTCTTTAATTCTAGCCTAAATATCTTGCTAACAATGATATAATGTCTTATTGAAGTGTTGTGTTGCAGGTCACAAACTCACACACACATTTCTGGTGCCCACCATGGGGCCTAGCCCCAGATTTCCTAATTTTCTTACATTTTAAACTAACTTTCACTGTGCCTTTTTCTGTCAAAGGATCGCATCTGGGAAGCATAGTCGCATACAACATTTCCTAGATCACATCCTAGATTCGAGGATCATTTCTTGTAATAGGGTCGCATTTGGTAAAATCTAGGATCGCATTTGGTGATCTGGATCACATATGGGAAATGGGGTCATTTTTGGGAAATAGGATCACATGTGGTAAAATTTAGGATCGCATTTGGGGATTTAAATTGCATTCTTGGGTTTTCTAACTCCTAACAAGTTTGTTTTTTTATTTCTCTAGTTTTTGGCAGCTTAACTGTGGTTTGCAGGTCAAAAGACAGAAACCCAAATGCTAACAATTGTTTATAATTTTCTTTCAAAGGATAAAATGAGCTTAATGCATTTGTTTTTAAGCACTTAAGTATAATTTAATTTCACCTTGTAAACCAATCAGAGGAATATGCTCTTTTCCTCTTGAGGGAAAATTAGAAACTCAAAAGTTGGTTTACACCTTGGAGTTAAATTGAGGAATGAATGCTAACAATTGCATATTCAATTTCCCTTAAAGCATTATCTTTGGAAAGCCTAACAATGGTTTGCAGGTTGTTTGCCCAAGACAAAATTAAAAGACTACTAATGTTTGTCATGCAGGTTGCCTCTAAAGAAAATTCAAAACAAAAACTTCATGCTTGGTTTTTCTAGGAATATTAAAACAATTTGAGATCAAGTTACAAATCAATTAGAGGATTATGCTCTTTTCCCCTTGGAAAATTAGAAACTCAAACGTTGGCTTGTTATTTGGCATCAAATTGGAGTAATTGAATCTTAAATTGCATGATGTGTTTGGGATTCTTGGTGTGAGTTAGGAGATTATGCTCTTCTCCTTCATTTGAGAATCAAAAATCCATAGCTCATTATCATCTATCCATTTTATTTATCGTACACCTTTACAGGGCTTTCTGGTTGAGGAAAAAATCTCTCAAGAATGACCCAAGTGGGGACAAGTCTTACGTAGACTCTTCCACCCCACTATAAAATTTGACGCGTCCTTGAGGATAAAGCCTTGGAAGACATGATCTATCTTGTCTTGGGAGATTGATGATCAATCCCAATGATAGACTTGGATTTCATGTAGAGCGGAGCCACTTAAATCTTGCTTGCAAGACTACACACTTTCAAGTTCCTATAGGGTTAACAACCTCATTCCTTCTTGCGGGACTATGGGAGATGGTTGTGAATGGATGCCTTTATTAAAATCTTTATGTTAGATGCTACCTGGATCACCCCCAAAAGGTTGTTATCACTTGTGCAAGGAAAATAGTAATTGCTCCAAGAAATTCACCATATCGAGCCCCCATCGATGTTAACACTTGGCAAATATGGCCTCCAATATCCATTGCATGTTATTGGACTGTGATATTCTGAGGAGTCTTTGGGTGTGTTCCTAAGTCAGTGAACAAGTGGTTTCAATCTCTACCTATGTAATGCCCCGCCAGGGAACCCAGGAGAACTTAACCTAAACATGCATCTAAGTTTGCAGAATAATTTTTTTTAAAAGTTAAACATACAAGATTAACATCAATGCGGAAGCAATTACCATTTACTCACATTAATACAAACAACCAACACAGGTTACAACTCTCAAGGGTTCCTCGATGAAGATTATGTTAACATTAATTAATTAATTTAGATTAGGCACAATTACAAAACTCATATAAACAGCTGAAAGATAAAAGCAACATCACATAAGAGATCACATAAATACAACTGATACCATAAGGTATCCATAATAACCTACATCCATTGCACATGTCGTAGGGTATGTAATACAATAACTAAAAAGAAGAACACATGATATCTTTGAAGAACTAATACATACATACATGATCATAAAGAAGAAGAAGAAGAAGAAGAAGAAGAAGAAGAGATAAGAACGCAACTCCATCAATGAAGATCAAGAAGGAACAACTGCTACAGGGATCATCCAACACCAGTACACGAATGTCAAAATCTCAAATGGTAAAAGTATCACTACCACCTGACCTCATGAACCTAAATGGTCCACTCCCACCATGCTGAGGAGATAACAACAGATCCCACTCAGAGAACAAACATCAAACAGATCAAGCTAAGGAAAGGATCCTGAAAGCTCTCTAACTCAAGGTGTACAAAAGAAAGTGATAGGTAAGATTCACTAATCTAGAGGCAACTGACACATGTAGAATAACTAGACTATGCATAGGCAGGTGCCATCATGTAAATATAACCCTTGAGTCTCATCCTGGTAATCACTCTAGATCCTGACACTCAAGTGACCATACACGGATCAATGACTTATCGTACTGACAAAGCCATTAACTATGCTAAACACACCTCTCAAGACCGCCAACATTATCTCCATTCTCATCTTAGTCTATACTAGAACTCAAGCATGGACGAGGAACCATATCTTATTAAGTTCATTTAAATACCTCTTAATTATATTAGGTTATCACTTGATTACAAATACTTATAATAAGTGATCCTAACAGCGACTTGTGGGCCCTAGTGCTTATTGCAAGCCACCTCCTACTACATATCTAGGTAAACTACCCTAGGCTCACAGATCTCACATAGATCACAAGATGATAATAATGTCCCTCAGGACTATTTCACAAAATAACAGGAACACACTGGTTCTCACATAACCATAATGTTACAAAAACACTCTCAAAGTGTTCACAGAAGAATATACACATGATCTTGTGGATCAGACATAAAAAGTCAATACCATATTCTCCTCTATAGAATATGAAGTAAAACACAATACAACATGAGCCTAAATGGTCAAACAGGGATGATAATTGGAATAAACACACACATCAAATATAATATTGTAATCATGTCACGACCGAATCATACCCAAGCCTATGTTTTCCCCTTAGGTCTTCTAGTACACGAAAACATAATGAGCATAAGAGGACACTCCAGGAACGAAGAATACAACACTCACATCATAAAGAACTGAAATTAATCCAAAAATACATAAATTCCTTAATGTGCGTAATTGAATCTAAGGAAAGAACAAAAAAAGTCTACTAAGATAAACTTATCATAAACATTAATACACTGCCATAATTAAAGAACATCCCCTATATATGTACTATGAGTTCCATAAAGCAAAAATGCCTAATTTCAGTATAAAACATAACATATTTAACTGTAAAATACATGTTGCCAATAAGAACATATTTGCTCCTATTTCTTTAGGTTGATTTTATACTCAAAGTAAACATAAAACTAACATATAACTGTAGAAGTGTGTTAAGTCCATTAAAAATTCCATCTTGATCGGAAGCAACAAAATTATATAATATAATATTCTATTAAAATAAATTAATAGATGTTATCATTAAAATAATTAATCTCTCTTTAGAAGAAAAAGTAATATAATGAATATTTATTCAGATGTCAAAATTTAAACAAAACTATGCAATAATAAACAATGCTCTAATTAAATATTTAACACCTTCAAATATATATATATATATATATATATATATATATATATATATATATATATATATATATATATATATATATATATATATATATATATATATATATATATATATATATATATATATATATATATATATATAAACTGACTAACATACCTATTTGAACATTTAATTAAAACTAAATTCTGAATTAATTTAATTTAATTCAGTTAACACTAAACATTTAAATATACTAAATTTAAATAAAACTTAATTCATAATAAAAAGAAAATAAACAAAAATTTAATTAATGCTGAAATTAAATAATCATTGAAAAAAAAACATAACATGCATTGGGGGGCGGGGGGGGGGGGAGGGGTCTGGCCCCACAACCCCCTCTGCCTTGCCGCACGGTAATCAAGTGTACCGCTCACAGGCCTAAGCCTTACCGCATGGTACACTTGAGTACCGTCGCAGGCCTTAGCACTGCCGTAAGGGGGGGTTCAAGGTACAGTCCCGTGCCCTTCCAAATTTATTTAATTTTTTTAATTTAGAATAAATTTGTTTTAAAACAAACCAAAAGCCCCCCTTTTTACATGAAGTTGCATTTTTTTAATCATATTTTTAAATAAGCATGTTTTTTTAAAATAATGTGACAGTGATTATCTTTTTTTTAAAAGAAAATAAATCTGAAAATACCTAAATATGATTAAGCCAAATTTTCTTCCAACTTTGACTTTTCATATGTTTTGGCTTTTCTGGGTAGATTTATTTTTTACTGTGAATTAATTTTGAATATAAAGAATAACTTTTACCAGAATAAAAAATTATGTCCAGAATTGATTTTCTTAACACAAATTGGTTTCTTCTATCTAATGGGTAAATTAATTTTTCAACCCTATAGTCAAAACTATAGTCCTATTTTAATAATTTATTTTCTAGGAGTTCCATATGGAATTTTCTAATGAAATTTTGCCAGCATAACCTTGCTGTGCTAAAATTTAATAAAACATAAAAATAAACTAAACTAGGGTTTTCTAAATACCCAGATTCAAGAAAAACACAGATCTACCTAATGAGATGCATAGAAATTTATACAAACAGAGAAAGACAAATAAATGTGAAAGCAGAACTAACATGCAAAAATTCAATGCCTACCTCAGATCCAAAGCTAGAAACTGAAATGAAAACCCTTTGTGAATCCGAAGACAGAATTTCCTCCAAAATCAACCCAACTTGTAGATCTGAAATTATGTAGAAGACAGACACACGATCCAGATGCACAAGCAAGAATCACACAATCCAAATTTGCCAAAAATCTCAAGATGCCAATTCCAAGTTCTCTCCCCAAAAATTGCTCCAAAAACCCGTCTCTTGCTAAAATGAATACAATTTCCCCTAATAGGGATTCAATTCCCCATTTCATACAAACCCTAGAGATGACTCAACAGTTAACTCCTAATCAAACTCCAATTACAATTTGAAAGTAAATCCTAATTAATAAATTAAAAATAACTTTATTTTGCACAACTCAACTTTGACTTTTGAAAACAAGTTGTTAACTTTTGAAAGCAATTCACTTTTCAGTAATGCACATGTTAATAATTAAAATTCATATTAAATAGATTAAATATTTAAAGCATCCTAAAGCCATGCAATTAAATATTTAATTATTTAATAAAGTACACAAACACAATTAAATCTAATTACCAATTAAATAATCAATTAAATCCCATTAATCAAATATTTAACTTTAATTAAATTTTCTCAAACAAACTTAGGAACATGATTAATATTAAATTCAACTATAATAATAACATTAATAATCACATAAAATCACCCACATAAGTAATAAATCAACTGAAGCCAAACAAGGTAAAATTAAACAAAGTAAAACCAAGAAACACCAGATAGGGATCCATGAATTCTTGTCAACTAGACAAATTCAGGTAGGGTAGTCAAACCGATTCTTGTCCAATCCTTGGACAAATGGGCTTAGGTTAGGGTTTTGGATCTGTGTTATCTCCCCTCTCTTACCATTTGAGACATTGCGATAGGGCATGCTCATGCTGACAATCTAAGGAAGTCGATGCCCGGTACCTACAAAACTCCATACAAAACCCACATGTACATACATATATAAATATATAATAGACAATGGCGGGGATCGACCGATTGTGTGGATCTCGCAAAAAAGTAACTATGACTCCGTCCCTCAACCACATCAAGCACGTCAAACAAAAATATAAAACAAACACATCAACCATACACATGCAAGTATGGGGTTAGTAAAATCATAAGCATCAATGATTTCCTAGCATATAATCTATCATCCTAAAATAATCATAACATTTATAAAATTGGACTAGGGGCGGGGTACTACAACCTAGTATAAGGCAGGTTAAGTGTGTCTGATTCAAATGATTGCTTGGTGTGTCTTAAATACAAATTCAGATAATCACCCCCAAATGAACAAACATAGAACATTTACAAGCATTTACAAACACCTGACAGTCACTGGAATCCGACAGACATGACACATTTTTCAAAAAACACTTAAATTGCAAAATCCCTGACATCATAAGATCGCATTCAGTATTCCTGAGTCGCATCCCGCATCCCAGATTGCATTAGGTGGTCACACCATTTTTTGAGTTGCATCTAGTGCACATTTCATTTCCTGAGTCGCATATGGTATTTTTTGAGTCACATCCGGGGTCCAAATTGTTTGCTAGTCACTGTATAGGATCGCATCCAAGACAAAGAGTACTTCTGTACCTTCAAGAAACAATTTTTTTTTATATTTTTAGATACCCATTTGGCTCATTAGTAAGTTCCTATTTTCAAGACAAAGTCATATGATAACCATAGAGAATCATCTTTGAAAGCGTCTTCTCACCTTGCATGGTCCAAATCTGCATTGTCCAATTGTGGAGTCAGTTTATCCATTTAGCTAAAACCAAGCTCTCTACTCATAAATAGGGTACTTTGACACCCTTTGACACTGAAAATTTTACACTATCAGACCCACTTGCACTTTGTTTCCCAACTCACAAACAGGGCACTTTGACACCCTTTGACACTGGATCCATAAAACAACATTTCAAACCCACTCTTGCATCCTTGGATCTACAATCAGACATTGCAAACAATCATACCCACTTTTAAACACAAGACATTCATTGGTTCCTCAATCTAGTTTTCATGGTTGTTACAAGGCACAAAGATTACCATTTTGGAAGGAGCCCATTTGTAGATGAAGTACAATTGCACACATTTGAAATAGGAGAGACCTCAAGAATCAATCCCCTATTTGGCACTACACCCAACACTACTCATACAATGACACCTGAACAAATAAACATGAACAACCAGGAAGATTACCGATGGGATGAAAGATACCATGACCAAGATAACCAAGAAGAAAATGATAAACAAAAAGAAGAGATACAATACTGTGAAACATATCAAGATGATGATGATGATGATGATGATGATGAAGATCCCACTGAAAAAGAATACCAAAAATCTATAAATAGAAAATGATTCAACAA
Source organism: Chamaecyparis obtusa (assembly GCA_027943335.1). Lineage (NCBI taxonomy): Eukaryota > Viridiplantae > Streptophyta > Pinopsida > Cupressales > Cupressaceae > Chamaecyparis > Chamaecyparis obtusa. The sequence continues at coordinate 387,805 of BSBK01002447.1, read as the reverse complement.
AATCCTTGAGAGAACTTTGGATGAAAACAAGGAAAAATACTTCCTAGAACTTGCTTCTCAAGGTGTGAAATTACCAAAGGATTATGATGTGATTCAACTCAAGAAAAAGGAAGACCTTAGTCCTTTATCAATTCTAACAAGGCAACTAACTGTGTTATGAATAGAAATCCAAGAACTCAAAAAAGAAAAGGACAAACCAAAACAATCATATTCCTTGGAACACATATGTCCTTTCCCTTTTGACAAGGGACTCAAAATGATTCCATTTCCTAAGAATGTCACAATACCAAAGTATGACAAATATATGGAAGATTTTGACCCTCAAGATCATGTGAGGGAGTTTTGCACAACTGGTATGGAGTTCATGCATGAACAAACATATCTCATGAAGCTATTTCCATGAAGCCTAGGCGGACAAGCTATGGATTGGTTTTCCAAATTACCCATAGGAATCAAAACATTTGATGAACTAGTGCAAAAATTCATACAACAATACTCCTACAATATCCAACACACAGTCACAATGTTGGATCTATGCAACACCAAATAGAAAATGGGAGAATCATTCTTGAGTTTCCTACAAAGATGGAGAAAAATATTTGCATGATATGCTAGGAAGATACTTGAAAAAAAAAAAATGGATATCTTCATTAACAACTTGGTCCCAGAAATGAATTTCCCAATACAATTACAAGGACCTCCAAGTTTTGACAAAATGATAGATAGTGCTATCAAAATTGAGGAAGTCCTAATCAAGAAAAGTGACATTACCATCAACAAGGAAAATAAAGACAAGTACTATCCCACCAAGGACAAGTACACATATGCAAACAAGAAAAAACATGTGGTTAATGACATAGTGGTTGATACTCCTAATCCAAAACCTAAACCAGATGTTTTCAATCTTACAACATGTCTTCAAACAAACAAGAATCTGAATCCTACTGTGACGCCAATGACAAACAATACTTTCAATAAACCTCCTGCTCGAAGGGAACCTTGGGCACCAAGGCCTAAGAGAACATTTACACCATTGGGAGACACCTTGGAAGTGGTTCTAAAGTCACTTGTGGATAACAAAATCATTACAATTACTGATTCCAAACCTTGGGATCCAGAAGACAAACCCAAGTGGTGGAACGATAATGATTACTGTGATTTTCATCGTAACAAGGGACACAAGACTAACAATTGTATGAAGTTGAAACACATCATCCAAGATTTGATTGAAGAAGGAAAATTCAAGGTAGATGGAAATCACACAAAAAATGACCATAAATAATTTCAAACACCATTACCTAACTATGAGAAAGGAGAATTTTCAAAGAATAACAAAATCAACTACACATATTTTGATAATGACAATCTAATTCATATGGTGGAACCATGCGAATATTCCATCAACATGATCAATCTAAGAGGAGTTAAAAACAAAACTGAATCTTCCAATGCTATAACATGAAGTCAAGCTAAGATCACTCTCAAAGGGGCTTCAACATATAAAGAACTGGCTACTACCACAACAACATCTAAACAAGTGGTGCTCCCTCCAAAGTTTAATCTTGTGGATCAGTTACAAAAGATACCTACTCAAATATCTATCCTAGAGTTATTGAAAATCTCCCCTAGTCATAGGGAGATTCTTGATCAAGCCCTAATTAGCACTAATGTACCAAAAGATCTAGATGTAGATAGATTCCAAGCTATGGTTAGTCACTTGAATTCCCCACATTAACTATCTTTTTCTGAAGAGGATGACAAATCATTGAGCCAACCACATAACCAAACTTTGCATTTAGAAGTCCTTATTCATAAACACCGGGTCACATGTGTCTTGATATATGGAGGTGCTGGTTTAAACATTTTCACATACAATTTGATAAAATAGTTGGGCTTCTTAGAACATGAAATTGATCCTAGGAGAAAGATAACCATCAAGGCTTATGATGAAGAAGAGAGATCATCCAAAGGATTAGTTGTTTTACCTATCAGAGTGGGACCAGTGGAGCAAGATGTCCTATGTCAAGTTCTTGATCTACCCCTTGCTTACAACATTTTTCTTGGAAGACCATGGATACACTCAATGCAAGTTGTGCCTTCAACTTACCATCAATGCCTAAAATTTCCTCATAATGGAGTGGAGGTCACTATTCTAGCATATACTACATACTCTTGCAATAATCTCAAGCAAGTAGAAAGCAAGGTTCCTCATAACAAAGAAAGCTCTCACAAAGTGGAAACATCCAAAGAAATGGTTTTGAAAAGCTTTGCTAAAAAGGTCAACATCCAGGAGACAAGCATGGGTGAATACAAGATGGATCCTATTATCTCTTTGACAGATCTCCCCATATCTCCTAGGACACAAGGAAAACCTTCGTCAATATTTACAGCTTCCAATGGCAGCACTCTAACTATACATGAAGGAACCAGAATGGTGAAAGAAAAAATATCCCTTGAAGAAGAAAATGAAGAAAAGGGTGTTTTGCAATGGTTATACAAAGAAAATGAAGAGGATGGAAATGTAAAACATGTGGAAATAGCTCTTGAAAAATATGGAAAGGGATACAAGATCATGAAATAGATGGGTTACAAAGGAAAAGGACCGTTGGGACAACACACCAAAGGACTTGTAGAAGCTCTACACATGGACTTCAGAAATCCTAAAGACAAGACTAGGCTAGGCTTTAGAGAATCAAGATTTCATCCTACAATAGAAAGGGGTCTCGTGTTTGATAGATTAGGAGACTCAGATGATGAAGAAGAAATAGAAGGACAACCTATTGCCTATGAAAGGTTGATGCTATTACAAGAAGATCCATTATCAAAAATTGGTACAAATCTTGAAAAAGAACCAAATGAAGAACAAGCATAAGAAACTGAGGAAGGACAAAAATAAGGGCTTCCTATTTTTGATGAAGAACTAGAAATGACAACTCCACAAGAACCATTACAAGAAGAAGAGAACCATGGTAATGAAGAAAATGAAGTACCCATGACTATTTCCCACTTCTTGGGGGTTTCAGATTATAGTCAAGTGGGCTCACATGAGTATGAGTGGGATGACCTATTTGATGCTACCATGGACATAGAAGTAGATGTAATACACAAGTTTGCACCTAGAGTCTTAACTGAACAAGGAGAAAGTTCAAATGTTAGATCACTAGAGTTAAATTCACATAACACTAACATGAACTCTAATAATAATGAACATGAATCTAATAATCCTATCATCTATTTAAAAGAAAACTTAATAGATGACATCTTGCAAGTTAAAAACATTGATAATAATGTGGTGCTGTCTCTTGAACCTACTGAATCTTTGTCCTTGAAATACCCTGACTTGATAGACTGTGATGAACCTACCAACACAAGCTTGCTATCCTTTGACAATGACTATGCCATAGCCTATTATCTAAATTCTTGTGAACCCTTCCCTTCTTCCACCAGTGTAGGGAGTGAGATCATGACTGAGGAGGATATCAAGTTTCTCAGTCTCAAAAAGAAGAACAAAAAGAACAAGAGATCTGATGGTAAAAACCACCTAGTGGCAGTATCAGATCCTAAAAGAGAAAAAGAAAAAGACGTATCTGATGGTGAAAACCTCCTTGAGGTGCCAAAGGATGGGATTCTTGATATCCTCCTAGATCACTTTCAAGAAAGATCATCAATTTTGATTGAACCTACACAACCCATTAATTTTGGAACAACAGAAGCTCCTCAGCTAGTTCACATTGCTCAGTCATTAACAGAAGATGAAAAGATCCAATTCACCAATTTCTTCAAAGAAAAGAAGATCAATTTTGCTTGGTCTTATTCAGATATGCCTGGATTGGACATAGACTTAATCATGCATCACTTGTCTATTTCACCTGATGTAAAACCAGTAAAGCAAAAAGTCAGAAAGATGAATCCACATGTGGCATTGCTAGTAAAAGTAGAATTGGAAAAAGAGTTGAAAGTTGGATTCATTAGAGCTATTGATTATGTGAAGTGGATATCAAACATAGTTCCTATTTCTAAGGTGGACAAGTCCATCAGAGTTTGCACAGACTTTAGAGATCTCAACAAGGTTTTCCCTAAAGATGATTTCCCACTTCCAAACATTGATATGATTGTAGATCTAACAACTAGCTATGAAATGTATTCATTAATGGATAGATTTTCAAGATATAATCAGATCAAAATTGTTGCTGAGGATCAAGAGAAAACAACATTCATGTGTGCTTGGGGGACCTATTGATGGAATGTAATACCATTTGGTCTAAAGAACGCAGGTGCAACTTACCAAAGAGCATTGACCACAATATTACATGACATGATGCATAAGAACATGGAAGACTATGTTGACACCTTGTCTAAGTCAAAGATAAGAGCTACACACATAGAAGACCTAAGGAAGATCTTTGACAGAATGGAATAGTGCCAGTTAAGACTTAATCCTAAGAAGTGTGCATTTTGCGTGTCATCTGGAAAACTGTTAGGGTTCATAGTTTCAGCAAAGGGAATTGAAGTGGATCCAAAAAAAGTAAAAGCTATTCTAGAGGTGCAACCACCAAGGAACATTAGTCAAATGAGAACACTACAACAAGATAATTTTACCCAAGTTAAGAAATATTCAATGAATCCTCCAATTCTAATGGCACCAATTTATGGAAAAAATCTATTGCTCTACATATTAGCTACAGATACATCACTAGGAGTATTGCTTGCATAAGAGGATGAGACCAAGAAAGAAAGAGCTATATATTACATCAGTATAACTTTGGTCGCATATGAACTAAACTATTCAATGATAGAGAAAGCATGGCTAGCAGTGGTGTTTGCATCTCAAAAGATGAGACACTATATGTTGGCACACAAGGTGAAACTAATGGCTAAAATTGATCCCCTTAAATACTTATTGAACAAAGAAATGCTGACAGGAAGACTTGCTAAGTGGATCCTAATCCTAAGTGAATTTGATATTGAATATGTGGACATAAAAGCCATTAAAGGACAAGTGATTGCTGATCAACTTGTAGAGACACCATTAATTGATGACAAGCCCTTACTTGTGGAGTTTCCAAATGAATCTATCATGCACTTAACATAACATGCCTGGAAAATGTACTTTGATGGTTCCTTCACACAACAAGGATCAGGAGCTAGATGCTTATTCATCACACCACAAGGATATAAGATTCCCAAGGCATACAAAATAATTTTTCCATGCACCAAAAATATAGCAGAATATGAAGCTCTTGTGAACAGGCTCAAGATTGCAATAGAGTGGAAAATTATTGAATTACACATCTATGGAGATTCACAACTCATCATCAATCAAGTAAATGGTGACTATCAGACTAAGGATGAAAAGATAATGCCCTACAAAATAATGGTGGATGACTTGAAAAAGTACTTCATCTTCATTACATTTCAACAAATTCCAAGATCATAGAATAGAGTAGTTGATGCGATGGCTACTTTAGCATCCATGTTGCAATTGGAGGAACATCAATTTTTTTATGACTTCCTGGTGGAACAACTCCCTTTCCCAGCTTATGACTCACTTGAATCCCAAATTTTTTGTGCCCTAGAAACCCAAGTGTTATCCAAATACATCCATATCTATTCCTATCTTAAAGACCAAACAAATCCTTAAGGCTATTCTAGAAATGAAAAGAGATCCCTCCTAAGAGAAGTATCATGTTACGTAATCATCACCAATGACTTGTTTAGACATAGTCTACATGGCACACTTCTTAGGTGTTTAGAACATGAAGATTCTAATCATGTATTAAAATAAGTTCATGAAAGTGTGTGTGGATCACACTTGAATGGTTTTTCATTAGCTAAGAAGCTTTTAAGAGTTGGGTATTATTGGCCCACTATGGAGAAAGATGCTATCCACTTTGCAAAAACTTCTAAGAAATGGTAGATCCATGGCAACTTGATACATGCACTAGCTAGAGAGTTGATTCCCTTCATAACACATTGGCCATTTCAACAGTGGGCCTTTGATTTGGCTGGTCAAATTTACCCAAATTCATCAAGCGGACATAAATACATCATCACCGTGACTAAGTATTTAACAAAATAGGTGGAGGCTATCCCACTGTCCAATGCAACTAGAAAACAAGTTTCCATGTTTATCTTTAATTATATTATTTGTCGTTATGGCATATCCTCATTGATTGTGACTGACCATGGGAGTCAATTCAAAAACAAATACATAGATGAGATGAGTCTGCAATTCAAAATCACTCAGCACATTTCCTTGATCTATTACCCTCAAGGTAATGGACAGGTTGAAGCATCAAACAAAAATATTATGAAAATCTTGCATAGGACAGTAAACAAATTAGGAAGGGATTGGAATTTACAAATCAATCCAGCATTGTGGGCTTATAGAACAAGCATTAGAACTCCAATAGGTGTGACTCCTTTTGCACTAGTCTATGGATCAGAAGCAGTCTTACTAGTTGAGGTAGAGATTCCATCACTGAGGGTATCATTGAAACATCTAGTCACTTATGAGGACTATAGAATCTCTCCATTGCAAGAGCTAGAATTTCTAGATGAGCGCATTCAACATGCATTTGATCATATCAAAGCTTACCAAAAGAGAATGTTTAGAGGATAGAACAAGAAAGTGAAACCAAGAATTTTTGAGGTAGGAGATCTAGTCCTAAGATAAAATCCTAAGAATCAACAGAATCGAGAACAAAAGGGAAAGTTTGAACCCAATTGTCTGGGTCCCTTTGTCATTACAACAACATTTGGATCAAGAGCCTATCAATTGGCTATGCCTAAAGGAGATGTTTTACTAGATCCAATCAACACTCTACATCTGAAAAGGTTTTATGCCTGACATTCTGGAGGTAGCTCATGTACAGTGAAAAGAGTCCTAAAAAAAGTTCAAAAAAAACAAATATGGATCCTGAAAATATAAAAAACAATGGAAAAAGTCCAAAAAAAATTAGAAAAGAGAAAAATACAAAAAAAAATAGAAAATAAAAAAAGAACAAAAAAATTGGAAAAGATAAAAAGTATCTTAGTGAAAACTTGGTAAACAGGCGCCATGCTAGCAAAAATAGAATAAAACTGTGGCCAAGTGGTGAAAACCTCATAAACAAGTGCTACTTGTAATCGACGCTCTATCTATCAAGACAAAACTTGTGCATTCGGCCTTTGTAAATATCAGTTTATATATATCCTTCAGTCACTTTCATGACGCACCAAATCCTAAAATGAAGTATCCAAAGATGTGTCTTCCTACGTTTGGAATCTGTCCACATTAGGGTCCTAGGTAAACTATTTTTCCCTAGGGGGCATTTGATCAATACCAGACATGTTGACAAGATGTTGAGTCCACAATTGACAATAAACTATGAACAACGATATTTTTCAATACCACCCTCATCTGCAATTGACAATAAACTATGAACAACGGTGTTTTTAAACACCAATCAGCTGAACTAAAATATGTTTCTCAAAACAACGTCATGATGAAAAGAGTGTTTCTAAACACTAAAAATAGGTAAAACAACTTTTGGATAAAGGATAATCTTTGATTGATAATAAATCTTATGCGTGTGTTTGCAAGATTAATCAAAAGTGTTTTTCAACACTATAATCACAACTATCTATTTCTTTTGTGCAAATACAATGATCATGCTAAAGGATAAATAAATTTTTCTTATTATCAATTTCTAATTGTTATGTTTCCTTGAGTGACTCGATGATGTCTCTGGACTAGAGAAACAAGGACTGGGGGCATAGAATTTTCTTTGTCTTCTGTTTGTGGTAATAAATCCAATGATATGAGGTAATCGTGGGGAATGGGTGTCTACTATAAGTGCCTCCATCATGATTGGAATGCCATGTATACCTCAACCTATTTCCTATGAAAACCTTAGTGATGTTGGATCTATTTCCTTGCTTGTTTAAAACTAAAAAAGATGAATTACTTCCTAGTAAAGTGCATGGTAAATCGGATTATACCCTACGATATGAACATAAAAAGAAAGGTCATTGCGGGTATACATTTACACATCATGCACTAGAAAAGAAATGGTTTATATTAAATAGAAAGTAATTGATAAAACATTCTAGCTATGCACTTTAATGTTTAGGTTATATTTCAACATTTGCGAATAAAAAGGATGTATTCATGTTTTCAGGATTGCTAAATCTATCGGTGAAAATTGTACTATCCTAATGAGGTCCTATTAACAAAGGCTCTATGATGAAAAATAACCCGCTTCAAATAAAAAATGACTATCCTAGGTGTCTTAGTCTAGGTGCATTTCATTTTAACTGCATTAGAGTTCATTTTTAGTTACATATCATATTAATTTTCATTACGTTCATTTAAATGCATTTCATTGTCTTTAGTTGGATTGAAATTCATTTTAAATTGCATTCATTTTTAATATAGTTGCATTCATTTTAAGTTGCATAAGCATGATAGTGTGGATTCAACTATCTGAAACATTGATATAAGCTGAAAATCTATCTAAAACATTCTGAAGTGAGTTGAAAATTCTAGAAACATTAACCATTTGACATGTGTGACCAAGTACATCATGAAATCATAAAACAACTAAAACTAAAATGATTGAGTATAAATCATTGATATCCATTTACATTCATAAATCCATCTCATATTATAAAACCATTTGCATTTTGCATCCATAATCATTCATACATAAATAAAAGTGAGATGTCCATACATCACATCACAATACATCTCATACATCCATACATTCATAAAAAAATTGAAAATAACAAAAACATGAGCATATATCAGTGAAATATATTATGACATCATTTTATCAACACCTAATATAATCTTGGCCAAGTATGACAATCACATCAATATCTAAAGCATAAAACAAAAATCAAATATCCAACATGTGCAAAAATTAAAAACATCAGAGATTAGATATCAGAGATAGCAAACAAGATGAATCAGATAAAAGCATCCATGACAGGATCAGCATGAGCATCAATATATCACCAGAAATGTCCATGACAGAGTATCAAGAATTTCCATAAGAAAGTATCAAAGCATCAGTAAATTAGAGTATCAATATATCATAACAAGAGATAGTGTATCAAGAAATAAACAGAGTCTAGAGGACATGATAGTGCATCGATAAAAAATGGTACAAGTACAAGATATCCAATAAGGTACAATATTTCCAGAGATACAAAATATGAACATCAAAGAGGTCTATGCCTCACTGGCTCCCTCGTCCTCTTGTGGAGGAGGAGGAGGAGGTACATCTACTCTAGCGGGTGGAAATGGAGGAGGCATGGCACCGTCGGATTGCTATACAATAACTGAATAAAGAGGAGCCCTCTGGGTAGCAAGAACTGCACCATAATATAAAGTGAAATAGTATGTAGCCCTCTATCCTTGATGGGTGGTTGTGTGTCCATATCAATCTCTCTTGGCCCTCAATTGTGCCAGCTATGCATCTTTGTCAACCCGTAGTTGGGCAATCTATGTGTGTCTCTCTCTAATCTAACCCAAGCCAGGTGTGCATCTCTCTCTGCTAACTAGGCTCTGAGAGTAGCCATCTCCACTCTCAATGTAGCCCACTCTTGCTCACACTGAGATAGACTATCTCCATCACCACCCTTAGGAGGATCTTGAGGTGCCTGCTGCTACTGCTGATCCTGATCTCCTCCTGCAGGTCTTTGTGTGTGCTCATCCTTGTGTAGAAATGGATCTGTATCCCTTTGAGGAGGAGTGACCCATAATCTCCATTGCCTCTATTGAGTAGACTCTCCCCCAGAGGACCGCCGTCTGCTTCTCCCTACCTCACCACCACCACCACCTCTATCATCTCCACCATCCCCTCTACCTTCATGGGATCCATCTCCATCTCCTCTACCTCTGTGAGCTCCATCTCACCCTCTCCCCCTATCAGCACCTCATGCAGCTCAGCCTCAACCACCAACGTCATCATCATAGTCATAATCTAGAGCATCCTCAATACATAGGATGGCATCCTCTAGAGCAGTAAACCTGGGATATGGATGTCTAAGATAATGATCATGATACTCATTTGTAACACCAACATCATAGACATCTGCCTGATAGTCTCAGTCAACATGAGCCATCTGGGAGATCTCATGAACTGCTATCTCAAAAACCAATTGGGCTCCTCACTGGGCCTCCTCACTTCTGATACAAGCATATAAACATGTTTCATGAGACATACCCTGCACTCGACCATACTGTCAGCATACCTGAGTAATAAAAAATTGCTCAACAATATATCTAGTGTGACCGAAAATATATTTGGTCTGAAAGAAATAAGGCATTTGCCTAGCATCTAAAGGCCAAGCCTCACAATCTAGATATGGCCTCCATACTACATTAGTAACATCATCAAGAACATGATGCTAGTATTCCAACTTGCCCAAGTGGGGCTACTAAATAAGGCCATAATACATGAATATATACGACAATCTAGCATCACGGTGTCTATCTACAATAGGCAGGTCATGGGGATGTACTCCCACGCCTAGATCTGCAGAACTACACTCCCAATAGTCATGGACCGCAAGTGTTGATAAACTATCTCATGGAGCTCACAGTACATGTGAGCTAAGATACAACTATGCCAGGCATATCTCCTAGGGCTATCTGACTGATCACTCTCAACTAGCCATACATAAAGTCATGCTGACCTCGATCAGGCATCAACATGCCACCTATCAAGCCATCTAAGTATACGAGAAGAGGGGCATAGTTGGTGACCATGTGGTCCCAACTCAAGTATCGAACTATAATGGTATCGTCCTAAAACACCCTCCTAGTGTCAGCAATCACTGTAGGCCTAGATGCCTCATACTCTATCCGGGTGTCCTGGACATAAACATGTAGAATCCAACACATGTCCTTTGGCATGACAATCATCTCATGGATAGGTAGGTGAAAGGTGTTATGCTCAAAGTGCCATCACTCTGCTAGTGCAGTCAGAAGGCCACGATTTACCCGAATATCGGGTAAATGCACCAAGCTACATAGTCCACACCATAGAACTACTCGCTGATCATCCTCACTCAACTAATTATGCAATGCTAACACCTAGACTAGTCTCGATGATCTAAATGACATGACATAAAAATTAGTCTGCACAACAGAAAATAAGGGCACTATGTCAGCATTAGACAACATAAATTGGTTGGAAAATTGCTCAAAGTTCAAAAAAACAAGTGTAATTGGATAAAAAAGACAAAAAAACCAAAAGTGATCTAGGAATCCTAGATGTGGATTAAGAAATTTGGGATGCAACCCAAAAACTAAAAGTGAGCCAGGAAATCTCGGATGCGAATTTGGAAATTCGAGACGCAATCTGAGATGCCGGATACCACTCTATTATTCAAAATGTACAATTTTTTTAAAAATGTTCAAATTTCAACAGATACAAACCAAAGGGGTACGATCTGGGAAATCCCGAATGTGATCCGAGATGCAGGATGCGACACGGGTTTGACCGAACGTGATCCTGCATCTGGGATGCGATTCAAAATCAAATTGGCTATAAAATGCGCAAAATTTAAAATTTTCAAATTCACAAGGTTTGTTATCGGATACTCACAGGTGTGTCATAATGCCTCGACCGATCATGTCACCTAGCCATCTCGAATCGATGCTTCTCTGCTGGGAATACCATTGTTGCTCAGAGCTTAGTAAAATTCAAAGGGGTAAAAGTGAAAATGAATAGTAAAAATTGACTTTTTGACCTATTTAAGCCTCCCGGGGGCTCCTCACCCCTAAGAGGACATTAATGCTTAGACATCACAGATGCTTAATATTAGGACCAAAATCGAAGCAGGTGATTTGTATCACCCAGATGCAGTAAAAATAGAGTTCCAAAGCAAAGTCAACTTTCACAATGCAGAAGTCAAACATGGTCAAATTGTAGTCAAACATAGGCAAATTGAGAAGAAAAGATACCACGAGCAAGGAAAATTAGTACAACAATAATTTTTAACCAAATCAATGGTTAACAATAGTCAAAGTTCAGTCAAACGTGCTTAATGAGAGTTGAATAGAGCGCAATTAATGCACATGAAGCTTGCCAAAAGCTATAAAAAAGTAATTTTCTCACTAAATCATCAAATTTTAATGCTAGGATATTGCTTAAACATCAATCAAAATTGGTCAACTCTCCCAAATTCTTGGTCAAACTTGGTCAAATAGTTCTTCAGGGGCACTAAAATTGATCTAAATGGTTTGAAAACACTTCCAATTGATCTCCGCTTGATCCAGGATCATTTTAATCACCACAATTCTTTCTAAATGCTTGAAACTAATAATTTAATTTGAATTTGTTCTGATTTTGGTCCCGAGGGGGCATCATCATACCAAAATACAATGCTTTGAATCAAATTCTTTAATACCAGGGGCATGATAGTTTTCTTCAATCAAGTTGAGGCTGGTAATCTTTACGATATTGATCAATTTTATCACTTCAAATCAAATTGGTTACTTGTCAGCATGATCAAATTCACCTAAAAATTCTTTTCAAAATCTCCTATTGGTTTTCGTTCAATCAAGCTCGGAATCGATAGTGTCAATTCTTGTTCAATCAAGTTTAGAATTGATAGTTTCAAATCAAGTAGGATTTCATTCGATCAAGCTCAGAATTCTCTTATCGGTCTTCATTCAATCAAGCTCAGAATCGATAATGTCAATTCTTGTTCAATCAAGTTCAAAATTGATAGCTTTCAAATCAAGTAGGATTTCATTCGATCAAGCTTGAAATTCTCAAATTCAGAGTAGTTCTCGTTATTGCTCTCTAAATCTTTTAGAGTGGTCCTCATTGCTCTCTAAATCACTTGAGTTTAGAGTAGTTCTCGCTACTCTCCAAATCTCCTAGATCATGCTTTAAATTAAATTTTCTTTGAATCCATGTGCTATTCGCAAAGCAATAAAAAGAGGGGCAAATGTAATCACCTAAAATTGGGCTAATAGAACCTAAGGCCCTATTTGCCCTTAATTTGACATATAACCTTGATTATGTTAATTTGATTCCTGATCATTAACATAAATCCCAACAATTCAATAAAATCAATCAAATCCCAAATCAAGCATTTATCACTAAGGTTTCAAGCAAAATCAAGTCAAATAATTCTAGGCCTATTTAATTAATTCAATCCCACCAAATGCATGGCTAGAGTTATTAATTAAAAGAAAATCATAAATACTTCTTAAATCAAACAAACACAACAAACACATTCTAATCATTAAGAGGCTCTCACATGGATCAAGGATCAAGCCAAGATGCATCTCAACCACTCCTCACAGATGCATCTCAACCGTTCAATTCCTTCAATCTTCTATAAAAGAGAATTTTCAAAAGCTTATTTCTTCTTCTACATGCTTGAATTTTGAGGCTTCATAATCCTTGGATTATTTAACTCTCATGCTTGGAATTTACACTTACTAATTCTTTGAATTTGATAGTTTTTCTTAGACTTTCATGCTTTTATTTCATGCTCTAGCTAATTAAGAAATCTTTCAATTGGGTTATCTAGTAAAGAATTCATGTTTTCATGCTCAATTATGGATAATTTCTTATATCTAGTTTGATTTCATACATATTGCATTGATTCTCTCATTTTAGTGTAGATTGCCATTGTTTAAGGGTCAAATCTGAGAGCTACTAACCCTTATTCCATACTCACAGTAACTAGAGAGCAACAAGATGGTTTCATTTGTTAGTTTCTTTAATTCTAGCCTAAATATCTTGCTAACAATGATATAATGTCTTATTGAAGTGTTGTGTTGTAGGTCACAAACTCACACACACAACTATATCCATTATTCTTTATTTAATCTTCGCAGGTGTTCATGTACCTTGTTATATTGTTTTACTATCTTCGCATATCTTTCAAACACCGTATCTCACAAATATAGTAACCAAAACTTATGTGATCTTAACTAAAGCATGTGAATATCCCAAAATACCTCCAGTTAACTTTGCAAGCCATAATACCTTGTATATCTTCATTGCTATCCAAAACTGTGGCACTGTACCCTATTTTCCTTATTCTAGACTTAGTCATTTTCATGATTGTGACTCTAGTGGAAATCTCCACAACATGCGATCACTCTATCATAAGTGTTGCCATGAATGAAAACCCTTAAGTGGTTCTTAGTACTCCAAAAAATCACATTCCAACACATCCTTGAGTTAGGGAAAATATCAACATCTTTGAGTTGGGTAATCCACTTGGAGGTCATCATATCCTACTTTAGTATACCCACTCTTGATCACTTTTCCTTGCATTTATCCATCATAATATAAGTAAATCTTTATAGAAAAATTACCTTCAATACCTTGAGTTCTTACATCACATGTAGACTACCATGTGGGAATTATGATAAAGATGATCGAGTCCTAGGTGGTTGCAGTGAGTTTTGGTGAACTATCATTACTGGAAACAAAGTGTATTGAGAAATTTAGATCAAATATACTAGTGGTGAAGGTAATTGCACAAGGATTTTTATAAGTATCCAATGAATTAGTGATAACCCAGTCAGATTTGATAAATTCAATGTGCAATGATATCTTGAGGATTTAGATGGTGCGATCGGTCAGGAAGTATCTGCAGAATCATGTTTACTTACATCTATGATCACTTAAGTAGATTCAATGTATAGGTAGAGATTTGAGGCAAACACCAGTGATATCAGAAAAAATAGTTAACAATTTGAGTACAGTTGGATAAATTGATTCTGTGATGAAGTCAAAGTCAAAGACTGATCAATTTGAGTGTTGAAGTGTTTAGGGATGACATTAAGGATTTCAAATTGGTACATTGGCACGCTCTCTCACACAATTTTAAGTGAGTTTAAGGCTGACTTAGGTAATACATTTTAGGGTTATTACACTTACTTAAAGTTATATATAAGAAGATGAAATCATAAAGTAAGAATTTGGTTTTTTGTAAGGCAATGGTTGTGATCGAAGAAGGTGGTTAAGCAGTTAGGGAAAAAATGTTAGAGTAATTAGATCAACACATTTGAGAAGAACAGTGGATCTTTCATGTAGAAAGTGCTACATTTAGATCACTTATTTGAGTTTCTTACTCAAGATAAGTTCTAACAGGATTGCAATCAAAATCCTCTAACAAGGTTACTCCAAATAGGGTAAGAAGGATCCTAATAGGTCTAAAGATTAAATCCTTTAACATGGTGACTCTCATAAGGAGTTTTAAATCCCTTAATCAGACAAGTTCCTAACAAGACTTTGTAATATCTTTTAACATAGCTATAGACACTCCTAACCAGGTGTACTGCTAATAGGGTGATGTAATACTCCTAACATGGTAGATCTTATTGTTCCAGTCATGATATTTGTGGGTGATAATTCTCAACATGGTCTTTTCCCTCTAACAAGGGTTTCCACACAAAAATATTGGTGTCCTTGTGTTGATTATTTGTGTTTTTTTTTTAATGATTCTATATTACATTTACATTTGCATGTGAGTTTATTTGGAAGTTTATGAAAAAAAGGTATCAAATCTATGGTGATTTATTCCCCCCCTCCCCATGAGTGTCTTATAATGCTAATAATTGGTATCAAATCCAATTTCCCTTGAAGAAGCCTAAAAACTTGGGGAAGATCCTTAAGGTGGATATGGAGGGTTTGAGATATCAAAGGAAGCTTGAAAGGCAACTTGCAAAGGCTAAAGAAGTTATTAAAAATTTTAAAGATTAGCTCAAGCTATCAAGAGCTAAGAGACAAGATCTTGTTGAACAATTGAGTGAAAGACAAGATCTCATTGAACAACTATCTAAAGGTAGTGGAATTGAGGAATCTCTAGCAACTTTGGAAGAATTGTCTCAAGAGAATGAGAAGTTGTATAAAGAAAAAAAGAACATAAAAAGAGAGGTAGAATATTTTTCAATTAGAATGGGTGAAGAAATGGAAGAAAGGAAGGAAACATAAGAAGAAAGGAGAATTAAAGATGAAGCCCTGGAATCTATGGTAGATGAGCTCTTCAAATTTGAACAAGAGGTTGGTACGTTTCATGCACATATACATGATAAAAATGAAGAGAATCAAGAAGCCCTAAGGGAGAATGAAAATCTAACAAAATAAAATAAGAAAATGAAAGGTGATTTGAAGGTTGCAAATGATTTACTCAAGAAATTTAATGAAAGTTCTACAAAAATTGATGAACAATTCAAGAATCATAGGATGCATTGAGAGAGTCAATGTTTAGGCTACATCAGTTATGAGGTTGGTGAATTTTTAAGTACCAAAAAGACCAATCAAGATGTAAAGTCTACACCTAAGGTGAATCAAAGAAAATCTGGCGAGAGATTTTATAAACTAGTCTATTTCAATTTCCATAAGGTTGGATATAATGATAATGTATGCAAGCAAAATATCAGATCTAGTGTTCCAAGTATTAGATCTAATTATAGACCACACACTTTTCATGGTTATTGTTACAATCGCAACAAATATGGTTATAGAGAAAATGAGTGCAGGACAAGGTTGGACAATCATTGGTTACAAGTGAACTGACTAAGTCCTTATCAAAATGAGAACTGGTGGAATGTTAACTGCTCACATTGTCATAATTATGGTCGCATGGTGATCAATTGTAGATTGAGGAATAATATAAGAAATGTGGTACCTTGGAGATAAAAAGGAATGACATGTTTTCACTGTCACAAGATTGGACACATTGCAAGGTTTTGGAGAGAAAGGAACAACAAGGTGAACCAACCGATTAATCACTCAGACAAGAAAATGGGAAAGAAGATTGTGAATGTTGAAGAGACCAAGAATCAAATGAGTAAGATTTGGGCATCTACATCTTCACCAAGTGTGGATAACTCTTCATCTAACTAAGCTATCATTGGCTTAAGGGGAGAAAACATTATTAGATCTATCTTTCAGCCCCCTAGATGCATGTGTAGTAAGTTCTATCTGCATCATTAGATGTATATGGTTTTTTTGATATATGATATGGAGTTTTTTGTTAAATGCATGAATATTTGGTTGACTGATAATAATATCTTTAAAGGTATATGTTGTTTTCTATCAATAGGTGATGCAATTAATGCATATGTGTGAGGTGGATAAAAGGTTTTTTAGGTCTCATTATGTACCTACAGATTCAAGAGTAGACACACAGTGACAAACGTGAAGGTTGAGTAGTTTGATATCATTCAAGGTGACCGGTTGAAGATTTGTAGTGGCTGTGTGGAAGGAATAGGAAGGGTTTGAAACTTTCTTCACTCAGTGATTGAAAATGTAATCATTTGAATGTTTGAGATTGAATTTATTTCTTCTAAGATGGATACATTGGTTATTATGGAGATTACTGAGAGTCCAAGGCCTGAATTCAAGAAATATTTATTTAAGTCGATTGAAGATGATCCCCTATCTAGTGTGCCCTACAGTGTGATGCATATTGAAGATGTGCAACCATACATTCACTATAAGTTTGAAGATTTAGGTTTCTCTAACATTTTCAATCAATATATGGATTTGTGTGACAATCTGGTATTGAAGGAAGACCACCAAGTAGTTGCACATAAGGGTTTCACTCATGCAATTAAATTCCTTGATGATTTCAAGGAGGAGTAGGTTAGATATGTGTTGAGTCATGTACATGACCATTTTATGTGGCTCTATCATATACATAAGATAATTAAGGAGGTCATTCATGTAGTAACAGTATTGTGTGCAATTGGTGAAGTACCTCAACTTAGGTCAATCCCACGGGACTTGGTCATAGAGTTAACCAAATCAATATGGGATAAGCGAGAAATGACAATATATAATATCCCTAACCTAAACATGAAATTTTAATGCACAGTAATTGGCTATAAATTCTATCACTCCAACATGATCAACACTGTGACGAGTGTTGTAATACATATTGCATATAGGATGATAAAAGAAGATGCAGAATATGATTTATGTGAGGCGATGAGGATTCAATTCTTTCTAAATATGGAAAAGATCAAAAAGGATAAAATGCCAGTATTCAAATACATCCAACTTCTTATGGTTCTATTCTTCTATTCCAAAATTACTTTCTCAGTGTCAAAAATATCACATGGTCTAAGAACCAACTGGTGATCATACAAATAAAGAGCTGCATAAGGATTCTTGGTAATGAGTTTATAGAAAAATTATGGTGATATTTCAATTTTTTCCAAAATAACATGCATCAGAGGTAGATAATCCCTACAAAAGTTGTGGAAAATTATGAAAATGATAAATGCTTTATGTGGGATACTAATACTTGTGAAATTGAGGCAATGGTGCCTAGGACCTCATGGACCATGCCTATGGTTTATGAGGTAGAAAAAGACCTAGTGATATTACATGTTGATGACCTATTGAAGAAGCCAATAGATCCTAACACTCCCAGGTTTGGAACATACAAGGATAATTTCCTTGAAGTTTCTGACAAGCTAAATACATCAGTAATTGAGAAGAAAATCAGAAAGGAGGTTGAACAATTTTCTCTAAAGAAAGGTTTCACATAGGAAGCCATTGACAAGGCAAGAGAAAGACATGTTGCAGAGAAGAATAGAACATCTGAAGAAGCAACAATAACTGAAGATGAAGATGTAGAAGTTATCTCTTCTACAACTACTAGTACCCCAATCAATAGGTAGACAAGAATTTCCACAACTACAACAGTGAAGAAGGAGAAAATCTATGCAATAGAAAAGGCATCGGTGAAGGAGAAGAACAAACCTTCAAAATTAGAACCTAAAAAAATGAAGGAGTCCACTGCAACAAGAGGATTCACTAGAAAAGGGAAGAAGGAAAACACTCAAAGGTTTGAGAAGGTTGAAGAAGAAGTAGAAGTAGAAGGTACAAAGTCTGATGAAGAGTAGAAGGAGCTAAGGGAAAGTGGAGAAAGGTCAAAGGTAGTTGGACCCCCTATTGAAAAATTTGTTAAGTGTGATTTTAGTAATTTTTTTTCAATTGACAATATTATTGATAAGGTTAGAAAATGGGGAATACTTGTTGGTGTAAATAAGTACTATGAAAAGTTTGACAAGGATAATCAAATAAACCTTGAAGATGTTGTAGTATTTAGTATGAATAAACTGATAAAATCCCTAATTGAGATACAAGGATAGATCCCCACATCCTTGTACAGTAAGCTTGAAGCTAGGTGGCAAGGAGCAATCAAGAAAAAAATTAATTGAATTTTTTTTGATGTCATTGCAACCAAGTTTGGAAAGGGAAGAAAATTGATGAGATTCTTGAGAAAACAAGAAAGGAATTCAAGACTGAGACACGAATGACTAGGATACTAAGTGGTGAATCTTAGTGTGTATAAGAGGAAATTGAAAGTATCTTGAAGAAATTCTTGGGTCTTGTTGAAGAGGGGGAAGACGAGCACAAAGAAGATGAGGAAAAGAAAAAATATGGTGATGAACCTGAGATTACACATACTGATGGAAGGTTGATGGTGTAAATGTCACCATAGATGAAATTACACTCATAAATGATCCATATGAGCCTAAGAATACAACAGATGAATAGGTGGATGCTCATGATACCACATAGATAGAGAAAGAAATAGATCAAGTTATGATTGATGATACCTCAATCAAAGTTCCTACCGGTGAGAAACAACAAGTAATAGTAGGAGAGTCAACCAATGGAGATTAAGATAAGGAGAAGAAAGAGAAAAGACATACTAAGGATGTGTAGATGAAAGAAGAATAAGAAAAGCATGAGAAACCAAAGGAGAATATTACAGACAAGTAAAAAGAAAAGGTAACATTTTCTATGTCTTATGTTAAGAAAAGTTTTGACGGGATGGATGAATATGATATGCTAGTCATTCAAGGGAAAATAGACTTGAGTACAATGAGCCCTACTAAAATGATGAATGTTTTTATGGCTATTACATCTAAGGCTAAAATGGTTCAAAAGAAGGAGACATAAATAATACAGTCTACAAGAGATATATTGTTAGACTTAGTGCCTGAGGTAACCTATGATGAAAAGGATGAACCTATCTAACAATTGGGTCAATTGGTGCCAGTTGTAGGTGGTCAAATGAAAATTTTAGAAGATGCAATAGTAATGAAGGAAGAAAAGGATTATGAGAAGAATAAATTAAAAAATTTATCCCAATGCATTGCACTTGATAGAGGATTATTATCAGTTGGTGTTAATGGGGTAAAGGAAGTATTAAGAGAAGGTGATAAGATCCTTAAACCTATTTCTAATTTCTCACAAGTTTTGAAAGATATAGATAGGAAAATGTGTGAATCCCAATAGGAGATAAGGCTATTAGTAGAATTTTTTTTATCCTATCAACTAGTCTTTTATAAGTTGTGTAGCTCAAGTAAGTGTCATCAATCATAAACTCAAGACTTATAGCAATGAGCAGGAGAAAATGATAGGTACATTGTTGGAGTTGATAAGGCTAGAATTTGTCTTTGTTTTATGTTATTTTTATGCTCTATTCTAAGACATTTCTGAAACACTTGTTGTGACTTTTAGGTTCTTGAACTTGTATATATACTATAAGTACAACCAGATCCACAAACTTATGGGTAGATAATAGTTGACATACCTTGCTAAATATTATATATATATGCTGCAGTATTTTATATAATTTTTTTAATGTATGTCCTAACATTTGGATTAGATTGACTAGTTGAATACTTGAATATACATGCATGCACTACTAATCTGTTAGGATAAAAGGGACAACTAGAGAATGAATCAGTAACATTGATGAGGAAGTGATGAATTTTAGGACACGATGAGAAGAACCATTAAGACAAACACAAAACATGAATGAAGGAATGAAGGAATGAATGTCTCAGGGAATATAGGGGCACAACTATGCTAAATCTCCTCTACAATCAATATTCTGTTGAAATGGTTGTTTAGTCTTTATGATCTTTTGTTGTCGATTGTCACATTCTCCTTTCTTTATGGATGAATCAGTCAAATCTTATATATATGTTCAAATGTCAATCCTCTATATATAGGGATGTGATTGTTGGAAATCTAGTTAAACAGATGATTGTATTACTGTTATATTGGAAGCAAGTTACTCTTTAAGTTCTTTGCACTATTCTGTTATGATGTAATCATTTTTTTGAATATATACAACAAAGGAGTAATTTTGAGTTAAATTCTATGTTCATAGCTAATAGAAACCGACCAAGGGAGCCCACTTGGGAGGTGGATTAGGGTAGATTAATAGAGCAAGTAGTTTAAACATTTCCAGTAATAGAAGTAGAATTCACTATTTTCTCCTGTAGTATCAAAACCTGTGAATGTTCCTGCAGCACTTGCAGAGATAGTCATAGTCAATTATTTGGAATGATAGAATAGGTTGAAGTTAGAACTTATAGTTGCCAATGTCAATTTCAACTATTTAGCTATGTGTTTTTCTTTCCTGCAGCAATAATGTAGTTCTTTCCATGCATTTTCCTTCCTACAGCTTAAGTAAGATGAATTTAAAAGAGGCTTAGTGCACAAATCGTGTTGTCCCATTTCAAGTATACATCCCTGGATTGACAATTTAAATGCACTCCATGATAAGGAAATAATACTTAGTTTGAATACACTATTCCTAGGAGAATCTTTGGCATGATTATTACTACCTATTATGGGGTTGTTCATTTTTGGCACTGTTGTCAGGGATGGTGTCAAGCTAAGAATCTTATTGAGTCATTTTAGATAGTTCCCTATTTTCTAGATAATAGTTTGTAGGTATGAACTTGCTTCACAAGTTCATTTAACCAGTTGCATGCATCGAAGGGGAAGAAGAAGAGATGTCTATGGTAGGTTCCTCCTAAGAGAATCTCTTAATTTGAATGAAGATTCTATAGAAATAAAATTACCTTTAGTTGATGTGAGTCCAAATTTCCTCTAGTAACTTCATCAATAGAAGACCCATTTGATCCATCTGACCTTCGGCCTTTTGTTGAGATTTTGGCCAGTTTTCTTGCTAATTCCACCTCAAGTGCACCCGTTGCTAATAATCCTCTAGCCATAAATAATTCCCAATAGAAATTTCACTCCCAATTACCTATAGTAATGGCCCAACCTATATTTCCATTTCCTCTACCTAGCGTTATCAATAATGCTAATCTCAAAAACATATCCATTGCCACTCTACCAAAGTTTTATGGCCTGATAACTAAGGACCCTGACACCTTTTTAATTGAGTTTGACATTATCTACTGAATTTTTTACTATAATACTGATAGTCACAAACTCAAGATGTTTCTAGGAACATCAAAGGAGTCAACCCTAAGATGGTTTATGGGATTAGGGGCTAATGCGACAACTAATTGGAATGAGATATAGACCCTTTTTTTGAAAAAATATAAATAATATTGTAAGGGGGGTGATTTGAGAGGGGATTACATCTTTCAAATTTCACAAAAAGAAGATGAAACTATGGAAGATTACATTTCACACTTCTTGTATAATCTGTAGAAGAATCCTCAACATGCATTGTAGGAGGATTCATAAAAACTCATCTTCTTGAGAGGAGTAAATGACAACTATATCGAAGCATTGGACCTTATGGCTAGAGGGGATATATCTCAATACTCTTGGGATGATCTCAAGAAAATATTCCTAAATTATTCAAGATCAACAATAAAGAAAGGTAGAGGATTATGATAAACATTTGCTAAAGGAAATGGCTCTGGTATATCTAAGATGGAATTCTCAAATTTTTTGTCATATTTCAAACAAGACATTATCAACGATGTTGCCACACACCTGGATATAATGTAGGCCAAAAAGAAGCATGAACAAGTCAAGGTGAAGCTAGCTGAGTACTGTCCCCATTGTACACAACAAAAGAAGGATTATCGGTGTACGTAGGTAGAAAATTTGGAAACATAACACATTCCTACTGAGTTTAGGAAAATAGAGGGAGATGATGAACAAGTCTTCTTCATTGCTCAACGTCGGCCATGGGCTCCAAGAAAAGGTATTCCTCAGGACCCTTTGTAATCTTTTAATAATTATAGTAGCCAATGGAAAAAATAGAATTCCCAATATCCTTCTTAGTCCTTCCAACCTATTTGGAATAATTCCTAGCCAAATACTCAACTGAACCAGTGGTATACCTCCCAACAACCCCAATGGCCACAACCACAACCTCAAGTTCAATGGCAGCCACCATAGGGGAATTGGCAACCATATAACTAATAGAGGAGACCTCAACAATGGTCTAATCAAAATCTTGGCTATTAGTCATTACCACCTCCAGTTCCTCAACCAACACTTATGCCACCTCCTGCAACCACAAGTCCTCCTCCACGGCTAACATAATTACCTACACAGCCATAGCCAAATCCTAACAATAAGAAACTACAACCAGTCTATACTACTGAAGCTCAATAGTACCTTGCTTATGCATTAGACATAACTGACATTCACTTAAGATCTGGTACTACTTTTCTAGCACTAGATATCCCCTATTAATCCTCCTTTTCCTTAGAGGCTAAGGATGGACAAACCGATACTCCAAGAAGAAGCACCATTTGATATCCTTGACCAATTGAAGAACATGGATATCCAAATCCCATTGTTTCAGGGTATTAAAGATATTCCTCTCTATGGAAAATCCATTAAAGACGTATGTCTCAAGAAACCCGGAAGAAAGAAAAAGGATCCCAAAATAGTTCATGTTATAGGTCAATTGGTTGATATAATGTTGGGAAAGATAGTGATTCCAAAGTGTACTGTGATCCAAGAAGCCTAGTTGTTGATGTAATAATTAATGGCTAGTCAGTGAAGAATGCTTAGATAGACTTAGGTGCTTCTATTAATGTCATGACAAAGGATACTATGCATAGGTTGAGTATAGAGGGATTAATGAAAACTCCAATAGTCTTACAACTTTTAGATAGTTTCATTATCACTCCAAATGGCATAATCAAAGATATAGTAGTCACATTGGATTCCTGGGAATATCTTGCTGACTTTATGATACTGTCACCCAAAGTAACCCTTGTTGGTTATCCAATAATACTTGTATGACCATGGTTAGAAATAGATGATGCTAATATTAGTTTTAGATCAAGAAACATGACCATCTCCGATGGGCAAACAATCAAGAAGTTATCCTTATATCCTTCAGCCCAACCTCAAGTTGATTTGAGTACTCCTATTTAGCCTAACTTGGAAGATGAGGAAGAAGAAATAAACTCTGTTAAACAATTGATGATGTTACAAAGAAAATATTTTTTGAAAATACAAGAAGAGGATGATGCACTTCAGATCATCCTCACAAATGATTATGTTACAGTAAAAGATATTTCTGAAAGCTTAATTCTCCAATTGTCTACCTATAAAAATTGTGTCCTACAAATGGAACCTAAAATCATCTAGCAATTACTACCTTGTGAGATATCAACAAGCACTATATTAGAAGTATCTATTCTAGACTTGACAAATACTTTAGAGCTCTCACCTGGCCATAATCTTCATGTTAAAAATAAACTACCACCACAACAACTAAAATTGTTAACTCAGCTCCTATGCAAACATGAAAAAGATTTTTCTTGGGACAACAAAGATATGAAAGGATTAAGCCCCAAGCTCTATACACATAGGATTTACATTAATGAAGGTAGTCTACCACTCCATCAGCCTCAGAGAAGAATAAATCCAGCCCTCAAAGAAATTGTAAAAACTGAGCTACAAAAACTATTGAATGTTGGTTTCATTTATCTAATCTCATATAGTAAATGGGTTTCACCTCTTGTAATAGTGCCTAAGAAGGGGGGTAAATGGAGAATATGTGTAGATTATAGAGAGCTCAATAATGAAACAAAGAAAGACCATTTTCCATTGCCATTTATTGGTCAAGTTCTAGATACCTTAGCAGGTAAAAAGTACTTCTCATTTCTTAATGGATATAGCGGATACAGTTAGATTATAATTTCTCTTGAGGATCAAGAAAATACAACATTCACATGTCCTTGGGGAATATATGCATATTCTATGTTACCATTTGGTCTATGTAATGCACCTACAACCTTTCAAAGGGTTGTAATCAACATTTTTTTTGATATCTCACATGACTGCATGGAGATTTATATGGATGACTTCACTACATTTGGTGTCACTTTTGAAGAATATTTGGAGAAAGTTTTGATTAGATGCAAACAACACAATCTATCTCTCAACAGTGAAAAATATTTCATGATGATGCAAGAAGGAGTTGTACTCGGGCATTTCATCTCAGAAGCTAGAATACAAGTGATCCCTACAAAAATA
This sequence comes from Chamaecyparis obtusa, assembly GCA_027943335.1. Lineage (NCBI taxonomy): Eukaryota > Viridiplantae > Streptophyta > Pinopsida > Cupressales > Cupressaceae > Chamaecyparis > Chamaecyparis obtusa. Next base: position 362,528 of record BSBK01002447.1, on the reverse strand, counting down.
GAGTTAACTCTTATATTACCTACACCTACTAAGAAAAAATATGTTAGATCCTTTCTATGATATGATATTATAGATGTTTCATTCAAAACTTCAGTCAAATAGCCAGTCCACTATACACCTTGCTTACAAAAGAGGCTGAGTTCACACAAACCGACCCTAGCTTGTGATGCATCTTTCCTACAACTTAAAAACCTACATAAAAAATCACTAGTACTTAGAAGACCTGATTGGACTTTACCATTTCATATACACATTTATGCCTCTGATTATGCAATAGGATTTTTCCTAGGCTAGAAGTCTAATAAACTTAAAAATACCATTTACTATATCAGTAAAATTCTCTATGGACTAGAATTAAACTATACAGTCATAGAAAAATAATTACTGGCAGTTTTTTATGCTCTGAATAAGTTCTATCACTATGTAACAAGATATCCAATATTTTTTCATACTGACTATGCTGCCATAAAATATCTTATGAACAAACCTTCCATTTCAGGCATGTTGGCAAGATGGCTTATGCTCTTACAGGAATTTGATCTAACAATAATAGATAAGCCAGGAAAATCAAATGTTATAGCAGATTATCTATCTAGACTGGAGAATGATGATAGAGATACCTCTGTGATAGATGACACATTCCCTAATGAACATTTGTTCCACATTTATATTAAGAGCCCATGGTATGCTGATATAGCTAATTACCTTGCAACTGACAAGATGCGTATACATTTCTCTCCTAAGGAAATAAAATTGCTACTTGAAACGAGCTTTCAATTTTCTTGGATTGACAACACATTATTTTACACTGGCCTAGACCAAGTCATGAAAAGGTGTGTACGCGAAGATGAAACATATGACATCCTCCATGCTTTCCATGATGAAACCTGTGGAGGACACGTTACATCTAAAAGGACAACTATGAAAGTATTGAAAATAGGTTACTATTGGCCCACACTTCATAAAGATGCAATGAATTATACCAGAAAATGTGATAAATACCAAAGGATGGGTCATGCTACAAAATTAGATGAAATGCCTTTACATCCACAAGTGGTTGTTTACCTGTTTGATAAATGGGGCATAGATTTTATTTGTCCTATAGACCCTCCATCTAATGAAAAATTATACATCTTGGTATGCATTGATTAGGTAAAAAAATAGTAGATGTGAAGGCAATGAAGCATGCCTATGACAACAAAGTAGCATAATTCCTATATGAAGAAATATTCACTCGCTATGGTGTGCCGAGGGAACTAGTGATTAATTGGGGAGCACAATTCACATCCAATCTGATAACATACCTCATGAATGAATACAATTTCAAACACAAGAAATCTAGTCCCTACCATCGACAAGCCAATGGTCAGGAAAAAGTCACCAATAGAGAACTTGAAGAAATACTTACAAAAAAAAGTTCAACTCAACCATCGTGACTAGAGCAGTTGTCTCTCAAAAGCATTCTAGGCATACAAGACAACATGGAAAATAATAACCAAATTGACACCATTTGAATTACTATATGGAAAAGAAGCCATGCTTCTGATTGAATTTGAGCATAAACCATTGCAGACTTCTTTGAAGATGAACATTGACCTTCCTGCAGTACAGTGAGAACATTTATTAAATCTCAACTCCTTGGATGAGATGAGAAAATCTGCACTAGAGCACATAGAGATAGTCCAAAAGCAAAGGAATAAATGGCATGACTCTCACATCAAGAACAAACAATTCAAAGTAGGTGATTGGGCACTATTATTTGATTCTAGATATCAAGAAAAATAAGGAAAATTACAAAAAATGTGGTTAGGACCATATGGGATAAATCATGTCTTTGACAATGGAGCAGTCCAACTGACAACAATTGATCTAGTTCATTTCAAACTATTGCTAAATGGTCATTGCCTCCATCTATACCATCAAACTCAAACAAAGGAGGATTTCATGTAGCAATTTCATGAAGCCGTCCCAGCAGCCAAACATGTAATATCTCCTGTAGCAGAAGGTGTCGACCTTCTTCTTGTAGCTTCAACTTAAGATCCTTTTAGGGATGCCCATAATAAATATATCATTTCAAATGAGGTTTAATTCTCCACTCACTTTCTCAATTCTTCTTTCCAATACACCTCACTTCTTTACCTTCCACCCTCACATACTCCATGTCATCCCACTTTTTCTATTTTATATGTTTTCAATAAATTCCATATCAGCAAATGAACTCATTCAGCAATAGTACCTTTCATGATGAATTCCATTCTCATCACTTTCCAGTGCATCAGACAACATAATGACAGGTACAACTTTTCAATTTCTTTCCACTTTTAGAACACACATTTTGACAATTATATCTAATACTGCATATATCTATATCATATGGCATTATGCTAGTTTTCTCTCTCTTGCAAAGTACGATAAGTGTGGACCCTTGTCGTTATTTTTTATAGGGTAGGGAAGTGTATTAATTCTTAAGTCACTATTTTTTGTACCTATCATCCCAAATTAGATTATATGTTGTGTGTGTGAAAATTGTACCTAGCTGTGGACACAACACTTCAGTAAAATATTAGAGGTTAGCAAAATCAAAATCTACAAATACTTGAAACTAAGCTAACCAGGTGATTTACTACCTTCTAGTAGGTGAGAGTATGATGTTCTCAGATTGAAATCGAGATCAGTGACAATGCAGCACCTAAATGAAGGATTTGAATGCAAAATAATGAAAAACTATATGAATGTAGATTAATCTATATTTTTGTATTTTCTATGCAATTGGGATGAAAAACTATATGAATCTAAGCTAGAATGAATCAAAATGATATGTAGAATAATCTAAGAATGATATGAAAAACTATGAATGCTTATGACCAACAATGAAAAATCTCACAAATAGCCTGTCGCAAGTGCCCGATCCTTTAGCTGCAAACTTGCCAGAGTAATTGTGCGAATTCAAGAGTGGTTAATTGTGAACAGTTGAGCCTTGTTTTTATAGAAATACAAGGCTTGAGGATGCATTGAGAAAAGCCATAAATCACTCTTGATAAACTCAGGTTGATTTTTGAGTTAACAAGAAATTAGAAATAGATCAACTCACAAAATCATGCAAAAATAGCCTTTTAACTCAAATCAGAAGTTTAGATCAATTTTCAACTCAAAATAGATGTTGAGTTTCCAAAAGATAACAACTTGAATTGATTTTTTGATTCAAAGTTTAACTGCTCCTTCAAATGTGCATAGATAATTATGAATTAATATAAAAATAAAGTGATTTATTCTCAACTTAACTGATTTTTAATTTAAAATAATTAATTTATGGGTTAATCAATTATTAAATCAAACTTTCTTCAAAAACTATATCATTAAAATATTGACAACTGACATTAATTAATTAAATAAGAATTTAATCAATTAGTCATGAGATTTTTGGTTTATTGTCAAAATTAAATAATACAATTTAGGAATAAATATAATTAAACTTAATTAAATAATTAAGTGGCAGAATCAAATCTGATTAATTAAATATTTAGAATATTCAATTAATCAAACTTTAGGATAAATAGGATTTATCACTAGATAATTATTTAGTCAAAGATAATTAGGATAAAATAGGAATATTCCAAGGAATATTCTCCCATGCAGAATTTAGATAATCAATTAGGTTTTGATGATTTGATGATTTGATGTGCCTTAGGTTAGGACTTTGATACTGATTTCAATCGAAATGTTGATGTAAGAGGTTAATGAACCTATAGCCCATTTTTGGGGTATTACATTTTGCCCCTCTTTGAATTACTGTGCAAAGCACAGTGGTTCAAAGATTAGTCTATTTTTTATGTATGAAACTGATTTGAAAGATGAATCGATTCCGAGATAGAAATTGATTAAAAGATCTAAAGTTTTAGGTCATGATTGACCAAAGATAATGTTAACTATAGCAACAATGAACTGGTGATTATGAAAAAGTATCAAAATGCCTGATTCTGAACCTTATGATTACGAAGAAGTGAGTGACCTAATTCTAGACCTGAATGTCCAGAGGAATCATAGTGGTATCACATCTAAATCCTTCAGTTATGAAGAACCAAGGAAATAACACTAATGAACTGATGGTTACGAAAAGTTGATACAGTTTACAAGATTAAGATTAGGATACCAGATTGATATGGATCTTGATGAATCTGATATGCCCCAAGTGATGAGGTCTTTTGATGTGAATCAACAACTAGACACGGTTGTTGTCTTGATTACTGAGGAAAGATTTGATCGACAGGATTAGATTTACAAACTTGAATGATATGCAATACCATGCCCCCTTCGGGATGAAAATTGAAATATGACAAGAAAAGTCAGCGTTAAATGGTTTAGAAGCATGTTAATTGCTTTGAGAAGTGGTTATACATGTTTGAGAATGCATTCTGCATCGTTTATTGGTCCTGGAGATGAAGTTTGACTTGGTTTGACCATGAGTGGACCATGGGTGACCAAGTTGAAATTTTGATAGTTTGATGTTAGATAATCAGTTAAGTTGAATTCTAGATTTCTGTGATGATTGGAGATCGATTATGCAAGCAGTTAGCCATCCAGGGTCTGAAAATTTTAAATCACTATTTTGACAATATAAATGATCTCAAATTTTGATTTTGATCTCAAAAATGGGTTTAGAATGTTGAAATTATCCAGGGGTGCAATTTTCTTGGAAAATGGAGCACTTTGAAAAATTAGGTCAAAACCTATATAAGGGCCAAAAGGGTCATTTTCAAGTCATTATTCACATTTGACTTTAGAAACTTCCATAGAGCCCCCTAAGTGAGAAAATGGACGAGATGAAGGTACTTGTGTCTTCACACCATTTTGAGCACAATCGGAGACATCAAAGACCTCCGCAGTACAGACATCTGATAAGTGGACCTCTGTGCCTCTTTTTAAATTCCATTTTTGCATGTTTGTAGCCTTTTTAGATCATTTTTCGTATGTTAGGAATTTTTAATTTTCGTTAGCATAGAAATTTGTACAACAATCCCCTAGGACTCGTATGAATTTTGAATTTCCTATAAAGTGTCATCCCAAAACCCCTGTAAACTCATATGAGAGGGACCCAAGAGTCGTACGACATTTCATTGGGTCCCTCAGTTGTCGTACGAGAACATATGCATTGTCGTATAACCATGGTTTGTTTTATGGGACCTTGCTGAAACTCGTACGAGTTTTTATACTAGACTGTATTGTCGTATGGAAAATAGTGGGCTAAAAACATCCTTTTAGGTCAAACTTTTGAACTTTTTGATTTCATAGGCTGATTCCTGAGCATTTAATGTACCTTCTAAGATAGTCAACTTTTGAATTTTGGTGCTTTTAGCCTATTTTTCAACCAATTTACTGATATGATACCTTGTTTCTATGCTGTGTAGGTCATCTATCCTAATGTCCATGTTCGTATATCACACCCTACCACTCAGAGACTCTACGTGTCACTTCCTAATCTGATGAGAGTGCATTTGGCTTCATGTGGTTTTGAGTATCTCATTCGGTTACCTGAGATTTGGGTAAACCATGGGCTTCTGACTGCATTGATTGAGCGCTTTCACTCTGAGACACAAACCTTCCATCTTCCTACTGGAGAGTTGAAAGTCACACCAAAGGATGTGTACCATATTCTACGTATTCTAGTCCATGGCCCACGTCCTGACTATGTGAGTTCGAGGAACTCAGGTTTACATGCTTTAGGGAGACTATTTGGAGACAATACACAACTGACACAGTTGATCTCTTGGGAGTCCTTAGTTTAGGGATATGGGAAGACCCATAGGTTAGAGTGCATACTAGTTGGTATGATAGGAGGTATCATTATGTCCAACCATCAGCAGAACGGTCTCTTGATGGGCTGGGCGCCCCCATGGTTTCTCTTTTGATTGCCACTCCTTCTGAGATGGGTTGGGGTCAGTGTATGCTGGCTCATATGTTCTCTGAGATGCACGAGATTGTGTATCATGAGAGAAATTCATTTTCTTTAGGTGCATTAGTGCTTCATATTTGGGCATGGGAGAACATCCTAGTATGCAGACCGGTTTGTTAGCCTCAGCGCCAGCGACAGGAGCTGATGATTTATATTTATTCAAGATATGTCACACAGGTGCATATGGGCCATATGGAGTATTGGAGGCATGTCCTCGATGATATGACATGTGTGCTCTAGCATCCTTATTTATAGATAGAGGCACCATGAGCTAAGGCAGTGCCTGATGCACAGCCACCACCTTCACCAGATGTAGAGGATCAGGTAGAAAACTGATCTATCTTCATATGTTTCTAATATAGTTTTCTCTTTTTGTCCATAGATATGTTGTTCTAATCTGGCAGCTCTGAGCTGCTCATTCTTTTGTATACTGTGCCAGTAGTGCACCCTTGACTAGTTCAATTTATATGATATATATGAGATTGAGATTTTGGTTATGACTTCATTTGTACTTGTCATGTTTTGATTTATGATGATATCATGTGATGTAAATGCTATGAATAGTGTAGAATGTATGTATGGATTTATGCAATGCAATGATTTCTTTCAAATGTATGAATGTTATGCAAATGTAGTTGATTATGGAAAATGTATGCACATGTATGTAATGTAATGCAATATATTGAATGATCATGAAATGCAATGACACACATGATATATTTTGTAGGGATTGATGAAGACAAGTACTCATTCTTATGTCAAAAAGGATGTTCAACCCAGGATGGTGACTACGTGCGGTTCTGTGAGGAAGCCTTCGTGTGAGATTCAACTCTTCATGTCAAGTTTAAGTTTAGGTTAGAAGAATCGTTTAAGAATTTTGAGTGTGTTCAAGAATTTGTGAGATCATGCAATCATGCAAAGTGCAAAATGACATGCAGAATGAAATGCAAACCTAAGACCTAGGACCTAGTCACTGATCGTGTGTCGATTTGTTTTCATCATTGAAATTTTAGTAGGTAACTGGATAAATCAATACAACATCCACTAGTTGGGAAACTATGAATATATGAATATTTATTTTTGTGCCAAAGTCAATACAACGCCCACTGGCTAGACAACCATGGACATATGAATATTGATTTTATTTTTGGAATGTCAGATTAGATATAAGCACCAAGGCATAAATGCTAGGATGACCTGAATATCATGTCCATTTTGATATTGCAATTTGTATAAGAATCAAAACATAAACATCGTGATGACCAGAATACACCTTACGGTGAAACACATCAAACAGTCAAGAGATCATTCTAAATCTAGTGTGAATTAACCATAGTGACCCATTATCATTCACATCCTTATGTAAGATAATGTTTCATAGGAGTAAGAACTCACTCAAAAATACAATAGTTAGATCAAACTTTCTTGAAATTTCTGAGTATCAATGGTCAAGGTACTCATGGCCATCCAATACGAGATAGAGGCTCTTACAGATGAACACCATTTCAATCTAGAATTTACAAAGTTGTTAGATTTTCACTCAAAGTATAAAACAAAGAAACGATTATGCCCCTAGTCAGCACTCTCTAAACCCTATAAAGGAGATCATCGAAGAGCTCTAAAGGACATAATCTGCAAAAATCTCAATATGAATCAGTAAGCATACAAGGAGATAAAAGAATGTGAAGTAAAGATTGTTTTCAGTTTGTTGTTGATGTTTGATTACGTTGTTGTAGATGCAAAATCCTTTTTGGAGAGGAGATAGATTGAATGACTCAGATGTAGCTTCAAAGGACCTTGATTGGATATGACTCATCTGAGATATACTAGAGACCATAGGATATGACATTGATTACCCCCAAGTTTGAAACATTGATAGGATATAGACTTCGAGCTGATTGGTGCACAGACCGACTTTATTGAAAATAGAAATGCGAAAACAAACTAGGAGATATGTACAAACTAAAGCAAGACTGAAAGTTGGGAAAGACCAAGATTGCGCTCATAGATGGAGCATTTTGAACAAGTGGCACCCGTTTGCCGAGTTTTCACCATCTTGGTAGAGATTGTATTTTTGCTACCAAGGCACCTGTTTTCGAGTTTTCACCAAGGCACTTTTTCTTTTTCTCATTTTTTTGTATTTTTTATTTTTTCAATTTTTTTGTACTTTTGATATTTTTAAATTTTTTTGTGATACATCAAGGTGCCTACTTGAAATTCTCTATCTGAATTTCATGTTGTAACCTCTAGACATTCTCTTCTGATATACTCTGAGATGATCATACGCTTCTTGTCTACACTCATCTAGTAGTTCAAGTTCTTGCAACCTAGACACTCTATAGTCATCATTAGTTACTAGACCACGCATTCTGATTCTTAGTGATGGGATTTCAACTTCAATAGGTAGTACTACTTCAGACCCATAAACTAAAGAAAATGATATAGCCCCAGTGGGTGTTTTGATAGTTGTTCTGTAGGTCCAAAGAGCTAGATTGATCATGAGATGCCAATCTCTTCCTATTTTATTAACCGTGTGATGTAAGATTTTTAATAGATTCTTGTTAGAAGCTTCTTCTTGTCCATTCCCTTGAGGATAGCAGATAGATGATAAATGTTGTGTAATCTTGAATTTGGCACATAGATCATCTAAGTCTCAGTTCTTGAATTGTCCACCATTATTTGTGACTATTGAATGTGGAATACCATACCGACATATGATGTAGTTTAGGATGAACATTGATATTTTCTTGCTAGTTGCTTGAGTCAAAGGGATCGCTTCTACCCATTTTGTGAAATAGTCTATAGCTATAATAATATGGGTATGCCCATTAGAATAATGAGGATGTATGGATCCTATAAGATCAAATGCCAATTGGTTAAAAGGCCATTATGTAGTAAAGAGAATTAGATCTCTCCCTGGTGCATGAATTAAGTTACCATGTACTTGACACTTTTGACAATTCTTTGCAAACTTGATAGCCTCTTTTTCCATTTTAGGCCAATAGTACCCAGCCCTAATAAGTTTTTGAACTAGTATTAAACCATTGGAATGTGATCCAAAAATACCATGGTGGACTTCCTCTAATGCACGTTGAGACTCTTCCCATTCTAAACATCTAAGGAGTGTACCATCTAGACCTTGTTTGTACAAATTGTGACCAATGATGACATACCAGGATGTGTTTTGGATAAGGTATCATTTCTCATGGCGGTTGAAGGTATCGAGAATGATTTGATCTTGGAGATAGGAGAAAGGGTTTTTATATCTAGATGAATCATGACCAATAAAAGTACAGATCATGCGGGTTTTGGGGGAATCATATGTAGGATAAGATAGTGCTTCCACCAAGAACTCATAGCATAGTTCATGTTCGGGCTATTGTAATAGAGTAGATAACGTTGCCATAGTATCAGCAACCTTTTTCTCCATTCTAGGAATTTGTTCAAAGGTGATAGATATGAAATATTTCTTTAGATCATCTACCATTCTCTTGTATGGGATTAGCTTCCCATCTTTCATTTGGTACACATCATTGACTTGGTGTATTACAAGTTGTGAGTCTCCATGAATGTGTAGTTCTGTTACTCTCCACTCAATTGCTATCTTCATGCCATTAAGAAGGGCTTCATATTTAGCAATATTATTTGTGCAAGGAAACTTGATTCTAAATGCTTTAGGGATTGAGTATCCTTGAGGTGTGATGAACAATATGCCTACTCCAGATCCATTCTGTGTATAGGAGCTATCAAAGAATAGCTTCCATGCTCTAGAAGAAAGATTCATGATAAAGGAATCTAGGAATTCCATTTGCATTGGTGTATCATCAAACAAAGGTGCTTCAGGTAGTTGATCAGCAATAACTTGGCCCTTGATAGATTTTCTTTCAACATATTCAATTTCAAATTCACTTAATAACATCACCCATTTAGCTAATCTACCTGTGAGGGCAGCTTTTCTTAGTAGGTATTTTAGTGGATCAATCTTAGCTACCAAATGTGTGGTATGAGCCAACATGTAATGTCTTAGTTTCTATGATGCAAAGATCACAACTAGACAAGCTTTCTCAATCATTGAATAGTTCTTCTCATATGCTACCAATGTTCTACTGATATAGTATATAGCTCTTTCCTTCTTATTCTCATCATGTTGTGCTAGTAATGTGTCATGCCCAACTTTTTTTTCTTGATGTATATATATCATAGCATAAAACATTAAGTAAGTAATATCCAAAACTAGTCTTTTCACAAAATAAAGAAGATATTTTCATTTGCAAGGTTAGCCTAAATAAAACAATTCTCTCTCGAGGTTAAGATTCTAAAATCATGTGCTATGTAACCAATATAATGTGCTTTATCACCAATAACCAAAATTTGTGAAATTATTATTATTATTTTTGAAAGTTATTAATTGATTATAAAGTATCACTTCTCAAATGATCCCAGGGGTTAGAAAAGAAGGCCGATAGTAGCAATTTCTAGATTCTTGATAGTCTTAGTATTTATATTTTGTTGAGACACTAATTTTGGTGGTTGAATAGGTTTTTTCAACAATTTCCCTAAGATAGAACAAGCTGAAAATATTGTAATTGAATCTGCAGAATTTTGTCGCAAGTTTTTAAAAAATTTTGCAAGATGGTATCATATAAAGTAGTCCACTTCTTGATTAAATGTTGACATTGAGGCTTCGTTGATTCATCTACGTTAACCAATCATTTCAAGATGTTGATTTGATAGAAGCAGCTTGATAGAGGGTATTAATGACTTTGCTGAAATTTGGAATGGGTTGATATTGTGGAGATATTTATTACGTCTGATAGTGACTAATCCCTCACAATCACAAGCAAGAAATTATTTACTAGAAGGGCATTATCTATTGGTAGGGTGAAGCTATTGCCAAGATGAAATGACCCCAATGAACATATACCAGGTCCTGCAAGTTTGGGTGCCAATGTCTGGTGAATTTGGACAGTAATTTAGATCGGGGCGACCAACATAACAAGGATTTATCCTCTACTCTGCTATATTAACATAAATGGATAGTTTTCAGTTATTTCATAGTGATTTCCCCAAGCCATTAGAAAGTTAGGGAAACACAAAAAAAAAACCCATGAGAGGAGAATCTATGAACCAAATTCCAAGCCATTTTTTTTTAACCTAACTTCCTTCGGATTATCGCAGGAATGAATGAATATAAGGGCTGGTAGTGAATAGAATATCATTTGCACCCAGATACGTGAAAGAAGGAAGCATATAGTGAGTAAACATAACATCATGTTTTAGAGTGGTTGGAGAGGTGTGCATACCACCATAAGTCCTTGATAGTGCTGAACATGTAAACTGAGCATAAGGAAGAACCCCATGCAGCCTATTTTGACTTGCCATTTGGATTGTCGAACTAGAATGTCCATGAATGCTCCAGTGTGTGTATGTTTGAGTCTACCACCTCCAGTGACCTTTCAATGCTCTCTCCTCCTTCCATGATTTATCCTTCTTATGCACTTGCTTAGGCCATCTCTCTTTACTAGAAATTTGATACAGATTTGTTGAGATGTTCCTTGAACCAGATTGCAATTTTTTTTCCATCCTCTTTTTTTTTTTTTTAACCCTCCCCCTCATCAATAGATTGGTCCCATCATATTAATTACTACCATCTCTTTCCTTTGACATCCTTTCTAATAGGCACTATAATTCTCTCCCATCCATAGTCAGAGAGCATTAAAATTCTCCCGTCCCCCGCCACAAGCCTTCCTTCCATATTTATGAATGAGTCAGAGTTTTGGTACTTTGATATTGTCTCCTCGGTATCCAATAGCTTTCCACACTACCAAAGGTCATGGTAGTTGGCAATACTTGGTGAAATTTAAGTTGCAAGGAAATGTGATAAGAGAGAAGGGAAAAATCATGAATAATTGACTCCATTATGATGATCCTCATCTATATTCTAACCTCTTTAAGTTGATAACCAATGTCTAAAATTTCAATAAAATAATAAGGAATTATTCATAATCCAAAGATTGCGGGCCTACTATCCGTCATATTTGAGTTGGGAATTAGAAGCATGCCAATATGTCATCAGATAATTAGGAATGAAATATGAGTTTTCCTTAATTATATTTCCATACTCAATAGACAAGTAATTATGCTAAATGACAATTAGTGATAAGGTTTAATACTTTATTGAAACTAGATGCTTAATAAAAATGCTCTTTTGTTTAGGTCCATAAATTATCACATCAAGAACTTTACGATGTCTTCTCATTCTAACAATGTGCATTTACGATTTCACTCTTTTAAACTTATATCAAAATGTTCATTAATGATCGATTCCCATTATCTTCCAAATGTCTTGTGTATCTCGAGGTTTTATTTTTAGATCATGTCGTTCTAACCATTATACCCTCTAAATTTAGTATAGTATGGGTTTGTAAATTTGAGACACATTATCTTCTCTTGACGAGTATTAGACTTTTTCTAAAGTAAGAAACATTTCTACAACTTTCTGCAATCTAAATGTATAAATTCCTTAACGTAGTAATATCAAATTACCATGCAACATTTCAATATTTAATCAATTTTAATGATCACTTTTCATGATGATAAGTGCAACTAAAATTAAACTATATAATACTTGTTTGTAATTACATATTCCTCACATAGTTGTTTAGCTTTAATATATCATTATTCTATCATTGTTTATAATATTTAAAATAGTTCACATAATGAATGATACCTTAATATTTAAATTCCCCCAACCAACACTCTCACCATTACTCACATTTATGATAACTATTGTAGTACTAGAAATTAACATGCTCCTATTCAAATGACTAAATATATTAAAGAAATAATGTAATTAACACTAGGTGGGTCATTGCTACCACAAAAATAAGGTACTTACCTCTTTGTCTTGAGGTTAATTTTGTACCACTCGCTTCTTTCAAATCTAAGATAATTTCATTGTCAATAGAGATCATTAGTACAATAAAGCATTATGCACAAGGTGACATGAATTTATGATCAACATATAATTAAAAGCATTCCATTTCACCTAATCATGAACCATATGCTAGAGACCCTTACTTTACCCTTTTAATTATTTATTCATGCTAGGTTAATGATTCATTTCAATTAAACTATATTATATTCCAATTTTCACCATAATGTATAGAAAATTCAAGATCGTGGTTATACTATTCCATGTGAGAATCATAATGATAAATAAGATCTAATCATAACAAAATTTCCACATTATCAAACCCAAGTAATGTACCCAGAGGCAGCCTCAAAATATGGGGTATGTGGATTGATCTATGGGCGGGGCATCACATAATGCCCCCAGTGATGTATCTGTAGTAGAGACATAAAGAATCAATGGTTTTCCTTGAATAGGAGGCATCAAAATAGGAGGATTTGTTAGATATTTCTTGATATGATTAATGTTCTTTTCACATTCCTTGTTCCATGCAAAGGTCGCACCTTTATGTAATGTCTTTGTGAAAGGTTGTGATATGTCTTCTAGTTGAGATATGAAGCATCTAATAGATTGCACTCTCCCTTGTAATGTTCTCATTTGACTGATATTCTTGGGAGGTTGCATCTCCATGATAGCTTTAACCTTTGCCAGATCTACTTCAATTCCCTTCTTTGAAACAATGTAACCTAAGAGCTTTCCAGAAGTGACACCAAAAGCACACTTCTTAGGGTTTAGTCTAAGACTAAACTTATCCATTCAATCTAGTATTTTGCTCAAATTATTCAGATGTTCATATCTTATCATAGATTTTGCTAAAGTATCATCAACATAATCCTTCATAGTTCGATGCATCATGTCATGAAAATAGACATCATAGCTCGTTGATATGTAGCACCTGCATTCTTAAGCCCAAATGGTATGACATTCCAACAAAAGGTACCCCATAGACATGTGAAATTAGTTTTCTCTTAATCCTCTGGAGAAATTTTGATTTGATTATATCCACAAAAACCATCCATTAAAGAATACATCTCGAAGCCCACAGTCATTTCCACTATCATATCAATGTTAGGTAGTGGAAAATCATCCTCAGGGCATGCTTTGTTTACATCTCTAAAATCTGTGCATACTCTTATAGACTTGTCTAGTTTTGATACATGTACAATATTTGAGATCCATTCAGCATAATCAATAACACCAATGAATTTGGCTTTTAGTAGTTTCTCTAATTTAACTTTGACCAGGAGTGCAACATCTAGATGCATCTTTCTCATTTTTTCCTTAACAAGTTTGACACCTGGAGCTATAGATAAATGGTGCATTATAAGATCAGGATCCAACCCTGGCATATCTGAATATTTCCATGCAAAGTTGATCTTCTTTTCTGTTAGGAATGTAGTGAATGTATGCTTTTCTTCTTATGATAAGGATTGTGCTACATGGATCAATTGTGGGTCTTTTGATGTTCCCAAGTTGATGGATTGAGTGGGCTCAATTAGTACTGGAGATTTTTCTTGTAAATGACTTGGAAGGAAATCAAATATCTCATCTTTAGGCACCTCAGAGAGGTTTTCACCTTTGGAGACGTCATTTATTTTTACTTTTGTAGGTTCTGAGACTTCCACAAAGTGGTTTTCACCCTCAGAACTCCTTTTCTTTTTATTTTTACTCTTATTCTTTTGACTAAGATACTTGATGTCCGACTCCATCATGCTAATGCTCAGTTCACTAATGGAAGTCATCATAGGCTCAACTACATTGAGGTAACAAGCAAGGGCATAGTCATTTGGAAAGGTATAATTATTGTGGCTTGAATTTGTGGAGGTTTGGTCAAGAAGTTCGGGATGTTGGATAGTCAAAGTGGTGAAAGATTGGGAAATAGTGTTCACAGATATGGATCTGTCATCATTGGTCCTAACCTGACTCTTGGGTTTGAAGGTGATATTACAACTCAAAACATTCAATTAGTGAATAGGCTCAATGTCATTGTGGGAGTCTACTTCAGCCATCAGTGGATCAGACTTGTTAAGTTCATCATTTTTCTCTAGACTTACGTTGGGTTTAGGTACATATTGGTGAATAACATCAACATGTTTTTTGTTGGCATTAAGCAGAATTGCCACTAGTGACAACACTTATTTGCATTCACAGTGCAAACTGAGCAGACAGTGCAAACCGAGCAAACAGTGCAAACCGAGCAGACAGTGCAAACCGAGCAGACAGTGCAAACCGAACAAATAGTGCAAACCGAGCAGACAGTGCAAACTGAGCAGACAGTGCAAACTGAGCAAACAGTGCAAATCGAGCAGACAGTGCAAACCGAGCAAACAGTGCAAACCGAGCAAACAGTGCAAACCGAGCAGACAGTGCAAACCGAGCAGACAGTGCAAACCGAGGAAGTTAGTACAAACTGAACAGGACAATGTAAACCGAGTAACATCATGTCTACCGAGTCACCAGTATTTACCGAGTTCAAAACCTACTGAGTGATCAGTATGAACCATGCCTTCACTTCTACCGAGTGCATGACGATGCCGAGTAATGCAGTGGATGCCGAGTATCAGAAAGTCACCGAGTCAGTTTGCAGGAACCGAGTAATCATACTTGGGCCGACTTAGTAGCTCTTATGTTTATTTGTCAAGCCGACTGTGTAATTGTAATTGTAATTAATTGTTTAAGACTTGTATATAAACAATGTTGTAAAATGTCAAGATGTATGAATGAAGAAGAATATATGTGAAAAAGAAAGGCAGAGATAAGCGAATTACAGAAGGCTTCAGAAGTATAAGGAACAGCAAAGACAAATTCATCACAGAAGGTGATCAGTACATCAGTGAATCTCAATCAGCAATCCAGTTGCAAAGCCAGAGATCTACTATTTCATTCTAACAGGTGAATCAGTACTAAATCCTTTAACCGGGTAGACTTAACAGTCTTTTGTAAAATCTCTTTACCGAGTGCATACTTCATTGTATGTTTGTAAATCCTTTAACAGGGTGGATTTAGCAATCCTTATTGCTCCTAACAGGGCAGATCATTAGAAGTGATCAAATTGTAAGCCTTAACCGGCCAACTTTATTCTGCAGTATTAAAGCTTTGTGGGTTTCATCCCCACCCCAGTTTTACTTTCTTTTGGAAGGTTTTTGGGTAACCAAATCTATGTGTCATTATTGTGAATGCTTTTAAGTTTCATGCTTTCTGTATGCAAAAGGTTAAAAGTGAATTACATGTTAATACATCTGTAATTGTAAGAAAATTTGGAGTTACTGATTCACCCCTCCCCTCTCAGTAACTCGGTTAATTCCTGAATATTTCCAACAATTGGTATTAGAGCATCATTGGTTCTCAAGATAAAGCTTAACTAGCTTGAGCAAAGATCCAGGACAATGGAGGTATTCAAACTGAACAAGGTGATTGAAAATGAAAAGCTAGATTTGGAAATGGCCATAGCTAAACTCAAAGAAGCAAAAGAACATCTTTCCCAATCCCTAAGAAGAAGGAAGGAACTTGCAAATCAGATGAATGATCAGAATTACATTGAAGAAAAGATTGAAGATCTTTTTCCCTCAAATAACTCAGATGAAGCAAACAATGCTGTCAAAGAACTCCTAGAAAAGAATGGGTCTCTGCAGGAAGAAGTGAGAAAATTGAAAAGAGAACAAGAACTACACTCTACAAGATTCTGTGAGATCTTGGAACAAAGAAACAAGTTGAAAGATGAATTAGATGGAAGAAACATTGAAGTCCAAAATAAAACCCTTTAGCTAGAAAACCTAATTGATCAGATCTCTCATACAAATGAGGAAATTCTGAATCTAAGATCAGAAATAGAAAGCACAAGAGAAGAACTAAGATCTGAAAAGGAAATCAATCTAAGATTGGTGGATGACCTAAACGCTGAAAAACAAATCAATGAAGGAATGCTGAAAAGCCAAGAAGACTTGAATCAGCTGTATGAGCGAAATCTTTATAGGCAAAAAGGAAAAGCAGGACTTGGATACAAAGGAGAAGGCGAATCTTCTAAGCAAGGTACTCAAAGAAATAAAAAACCTACTTGTAATCATTGTGGTAAAATAGGACATACTTCAAATAAATGTTGGAATAATGAAAAAGCAGAATTCAATGGAAAATGTTACAACTGCAATCAACCTGGTCACAAAGCAAATGAATGCAGGAAAAAACCTAGATTCAGAGGTAATTGTCACAAGTGCAACAAACAAGGTCACAAGGCATCCGAGTGCAGATCCAAGACATTTAATCCAGCAGAACAAATTATGAAAGCAATGTTTGGATGGGACTACAACACCTGGTGTAGATGTCATTACTGTGGAGAATATGGACACATTGGCATGAATTGCATAAAACATCATCTAAGGAAAAGAGATACTACCGTAAGATGCTTCAAATGCACTAAACTCGGTCACATAGCCAGAAACTGCATGAATGTTAGTGAAGTTGAAGATGGAAAGAAGAATGAAGCAACTAAGGTTAGGAAACAGGTGAGACAAAAATGGATTCCTAAAGCTACCGAGAAATCCACTCCAAGTAATGGAATGGATGGCTCTACCGACTCAAACTAAATTTCCAAGAAAGCACTGGAACTGTATTCTCATAGACCAATCTCAAGCAGTTCCAGAACCGAATTAAAAGGAAAGATCTAAATCAGCATGCAAGATGCAGTAAGATCACAGGGAGGTCGGTATCAGTCTTCACCGAGCGAGGTCGGTATCAGTCTTCACCGAGCAAGGTCGGTATCAGTCTTCACCGAGCAAGGTCGGAGCAATATGAATTCCCGAGTTCATCGAGTTGCGAAGTCTTTACCGAGTAATTAATTCTTAGTGGGTGACAGTCTGTCAGAATTCATACCCTAATTTGAAATGAGCATTAATGATAGAGTTGTAAACAAAAAGCAAGTAATCGAACTCATTCTTCACCGCGAACCTTTAGCACTTTGAGAGCAGAAAATTTCAAGAGCAACCCGGCGATTCAATACTTTTGCGAGAGGAATTTTCTGTGAGCTACCATGGCATCATCCAGCACTTTAGCAAAGAAAGGATCTGATATGTTAGTCCAAGGAGAATGGAAAGCACCAAATTTCAAGATCGTGCCCGCAATTGCAGCAGCCCTAGATCCGAACAGAGCTCAATCTCAGATTCCTCCTAAGGTACTGCTTATTAACGATATCCGCAATCATTTTAACTATTCAATTCATGAAATGGGGAACCTAGAACTAGATATTGTGCATGAGGAACTATGTGTGGATGGTATTCTGAAACCCGAGCACAAACATCTGGAAGATAAAGGTTTAGTTCACATTGCACATCTACCTTGAAACTTTCAAGATAAATGGATTAGATACATTCTCAGCCGAGTACATGATGGCAAGATTTGGCTTGAGCAACCTATAGAGATCACAAAGAGGATGATTCAAAAAGCCACTGGTCTTCCCATGTTGAACAAAGCTAAAACTACCAAAACCCTAGGTCGGACGGAACTAGAGAAGAAAACCCTAGCCAAGTGGGACGGTAGAGGCATGAAAGTTAGCAGCATTACCGATGCTGAACTGAAGTTTGGTACACACATCATTGCCCATAAGATTTACAGTTCTAGTTGACAGAACAGTGTCTCCTGTGAAGCTATTGACCTAGCATACAAAGTGGTCAAGAACAACTTAACATTTGACCTAGCAGACTTATTGTTAAAGCAGTTTAACAAAAATATGGAAAGCATTAAAACTTCCAAGAACAATCCATGTAAGTTTGGATCCTTGTTGGTCTGTTTATTCTTCTATGTTCTGAAATTCTTCCCTTCTAAAGGAAAAGTTGTATGGAGAAAAGATGTGCCAGTCCTCTATGAAATAAATGAATACATCTCAGAAATGGGTGAGAATTTTGAAAGCATCATGGATAACTATTTTGAGTCTTTCAAAGAGAAAATGAATGACAGATTCCGGATTCCACAGAAGTTGGTGGAAGATTACAAAGATGACATTTGTTTTATGGTGGATTGTGATAATGTATATATTCAAGCAGTTAAACCGAGGACTGTATATGTAAAACCTCTTCCTTATGAGGTAAATATTGATGAAACCAAGGATATCATTGAAGCTCTTCTTAATCAGCCTATCAATCCCAAAGCTCCATATTTTGGAACATTTGATGAAGCTAAGGTGAGAATTGAACTAAGCATAAAGCTTCCACAGGCGGTAAACAAAGGAAAGAAGAGGATAGCCAAAATGCAGATGATAACCGAGGACAAAGAAGAAAAGGATGAAGAAGAAGAGGAAAAGGATGAGAAAATAGAGGAACCAGAACCTGCAAAGAAGAAAGGAAAGGTATTTATTACTAAGGCACCTAAGCCTCCTACTGCTATATTTACAAGAAGAAATACAAGAGGCAAGGCAGACAAGGTAGAAAAGGTGGATAAAGACATAGTATTCAAAAGGCCTCCTCTAAAACTTCAAGAAAAGCTCAAACTCTTTAGAGACGGATCAGGATCTGGAGTAAGTAACATAAAATCCTTAAGATATGAAGCCAGATCAGAAACAGAACAGAAGGAAATAGAAGATGCTGTTATTGAGAAGATGGGACAGTGGAAATACTCTCCTGAAGAAATAGCCCCACAAGTTCCAGCAGTTCTATTGAATCCAATAAAAATGAGATGGAGCAATGCAAAGCAAACTATGATAGATATATTTGATCAAAACCTGAGACAGTTGATGCCGAGCTTGAAAAATGATGAAGTAAAGAAGGCATTAAAAGAAAATGAAAATAAGATGACATTGAAGTTCAATACTTGTTTGATTTTGATCAACAATATTGAATTGGTTGTGAAGGTTGCAAATGCTACATGGAAGAACATATACCACCTTCACCAACCAAGTATTGAAACAGTAATAATAAAAGATATTGAAGATGACAGTGATGAACAATAAGAAGACACTGAGGTAGATGATACTGTGAGGATAGCAGCAGAAGTCATTGCATCCCTTCCTACCTCTCCAGTGAAAGTTTCTACATCCAGCCCAGAGACACCTTCAAGCATGGTTGTGACAACTTCCACATTTGTCCAATCATCCCTATCAACATCAGAAGCAGCTACCATTTCTTCTACCAAGCTGCAGTCTCCTGCACCATCAAGTTTTCCAGCAGTAAGTTTTCTAGTTTTTGAATCTTCAAGTATATTAAGTTCTCCAGTAGAAAGTATGCCAGTATCTATAGCCAACCCTACTTTATCTATTGTCACTACTACCAAAGCATTAAGTACAGATAAGCCTAAGGCTCTACCGAGTATAAAATTTTTGGGTAAGAATGTAGTAGAGGATATAGACCTAGATGAAGAGATAGAGATTCCTACATTAGATTTTGCAAATCTCTCAGCGGACCAAATGCAAAATATAGGTGAGATCCTCCAAAGGAAAGCAAAACAAAAGAAACTTAAAGAGGAGAGAGACAAGGAATATCAAATCTTCAAGGATGCTAAGGACATTTTGTCTGATGCATTAGGCATTAAAGTAGACTCCTCCCAGCATGTTTTGTTACAATTAGCAGAAGCAGTTGAGAGATACAATGAGGATTCATCCGGGATAGAAAAGTTAGTTGAAAGAGCCGAGAAGAGATTCAACAATAAAGTGCTTGAGCACATTGCTCAGCACATAGCTATTAACCAAGTAGAATTGTTTTCAGTTTTGTTTAACACTGAATCTATCTATTTGAATGCTACCTCTCTTTTGGCCAGACTGTGCAACATTGCCGAGTTCACAAAGGATATTAAGGATAAAATGAATAAAATGGATGAGGATATGAAGATTAGCATACAGAAGCTGCAACTTGAACCAAGTTCAAGCTCTGCTCATCACATGAAAATCTCACACTTATCAAATATGCAGTCTGATCTACTGAAAGAAGACACAAGGATCCGGTCCACACTGCTAGACATCCAACACATGATCCTTCCCATCATGAATACAATGTTTAAGCACATTGAACATTCCAAAACATTGATTCATGACAATCAGTTCTCTATAGCAGATCACATGATTGAACTCTCTGCAGAAGTCCAAATTGCTATACAAACATGTAAGATCCTGCAAGAAAGTTGGGACAGAACCGTGGCACTAATAATGAAGGTACATTCTGATTTTCTATCAAATTTTGGATTCTCTCTGTAAATAACTTGTATATGCACCTTTGGCATTATCGTCAAAAAGGGGGAGATATGTATAGAAGAAGATTTGTATAGAAACAATTAGCACATTGAAAGGGGGAGACAATGTATAAAGCCCTATAACAAAGACAAATTTTGAAAAATCAAAATAAGACTCAGCATGATTCATGTATATAAGTTTTGGCCAATAAGTGTTTTTGTCACTAATGCCAAAGGGGGAGATTGTTGGCATTAAGCAGAATTGCCACTAGTGACAACACTTATTTGCGTTCACAGTGCAAACCGAGCAGACAATGCAAACTGAGCAAATAGTGCAAACCGAGCAGACAGTGCAAACCGAGCAGACAGTGCAAACCGAGCAAACAGTGCAAATCAAGCAGACAGTGCAAAACGAGCAGACAGTGCAAACCGAGCAAACAGTGCAAACCGAGCAAACAGTGCAAACCGAGAAAATAGTGCAAACCGAGCAAACAGTGCAAACAGAGCAGACAGTGCAAACCGAGCAGACAGTGCAAACCGAGGAAGTTAGTACAAACCAAACAGGACAATGTAAACTGAGTAACATCATTTCTACCGAGTCACCAGTATTTACCGAGTTCAAAACCTACCGAGTGATCAGTATGAACCGTGACTTCACTTCTACCAAGTGCATGACGATGCTGAGTAATGCAGTGGACGCTGAGTATCAGAAAGTCACCGAGTCAGTTTGCAGGAACCGAGTAATCATACTTGGGCCGACTTAGTAGCTCTTATGTTTATTTGTCAAGCCGACTGTGTAATTGTAATTGTAATTAATTGTTTAAGACTTGTATATAAACAATGTTGTAAAATGTCAAGATGTATGAATGAAGAAGAATATATGTGAAAAAGAAAGGCAGAGATAAGCGAATTACAGAAGGCTTCAGAAGTATAAGGAACAACAAAGACAAATTCATCACAGAAGGTGATCAGTACATCAGCGAATCTCAATCAGCAATCCAGTTGCAAAGCCAGAGATCTACTGTTTCATTCTAACAGGTGAATCAGTACTAAATCCTTTAACCGGGTAGACTTAACAGTCTTTTGTAAAATCTCTTTACCGAGTGCATACTTCATTGTATGTTTGTAAATCCTTTAATAGGGTGGATTTAGCAATCCTTATTGCTCCTAACAGGGCAGATCATCAGAAGTGATCAAATTGTAAGCCTTAACCAGCCAACTTTATTCTGCAGTATTAAAGCTTTGTGGGTTTCATCCCCACCCCAGTTTTACTTTCTTTTGGAAGGTTTCTGGGTAACCAAATCTATGTGTCATTATTGTGAATGCTTTTAAGTTTCATGCTTTCTGTATGCAAAAGGTTAAAAGTGAATTACATGTTAATACATCTGTAATTGTAAGAAAATTTGGAGTTACTGATTCACCCCTCCCCTCTCAGTAACTCGGTTAATTCCTGAATATTTCCAACAGTTTTTATGTGATAAGCTCATCTTCCTCTAGAATGGATCCCCATTCATAGTAATTTGATTCCTCATCTATACCTCTAGGAAATCTAAGAATGCGTGTAAAGTCAGGATGGATACCCCAAGAAGGGTTACCCTCAGATTCTGATTTGAATTCATACTTGTGAAAATTTGTCTCAGAATAGCTACCACCTTCCTCCTTGTCTATGTGGTTTACTTTAAGATTAGCTGGTTCTTGTGGTACAATTGTCTTATGTTCTATAGTAGGTTCTTTTGTTTCTACTACATTGATTCATTTTATTGGGCCATCTTCAGCTTCAAGGAGGTCTTTTATTTCTTTAGGCAAATGCTCATATGGAATGAGCTCATCAGTGGTGTCTGAATCATCACTGTCAGATTGGTCTGTTGTTTCTTCTTTTGGTCCAATCTATTCTAAGACATGTGGGGAGTTCTTGCTAAGATAGAAAGGCTTCTTATTATATCCTAGACCTATTCTATTCTTGTTTGTTTAGCCATGATGATCAAGAGGTGATAGAAGACATTTACCTTGTAGTCCTAGAGGTCCTTTTCCAGTGTATCCCATTTTTGTGATCAATTTATCTCTGGGTCCATATGACTTCTGAGGAATTTTTCTTGAAGTAGAGTCACATTTTTGGACTGATTGGGATTGAGGCTCATCCTTATATAACCATGCAATCATGGCTTCATCTTCCTCAAACTCTTATTTAGATACTTGCTTTGTGACAAAACTTCCATTGAATATGACTTGCGATTCTTTAGCTATAGGTTTCAATTTTTCAGAAGGTTGTCCATAAGATTTTGGGGACAACGGGAGAGATGTGAGAGATAAAATAGGTTCCATTGTATATTCTCCCATGCCATTATCTTTGATTTCGACCTCTTTTGCAATGTATTCCATTTTGGAGGTTGAAGCAATGTCGAGTTGCTTAGTGGAAGATTCTCTATTATTAGGAACAAGTTTATCAACACTTTCTTTCAATGCATTGCAAGTTGTATATAGGTCAGTTGGAATTGTCACCTCTACTCCTTCATAAGGGAATTTCACACATTGATGGTATGTGGAAGCAATAGATCTCATTTCACCAATCCAGGGTCTCCCTAGAAGGATGTTGTAAGCCAAAAGTAGATCAAGAACTTGACATATGGTATCTCTGATAACGGGTCCTATTCTGATAGGTAAGACATTAGTTCCTTTGGAAGATCTTTCTTGCTCATCATATGCTTTGATAGTTATCTTCTTCTTAGGATCAATGGAAGTTTCAGATAATCCCAAGTGTGTGATCAAGCTGTAAGAACAAATGTTTAGGCCAATGCCCCCATCTATCAACACAAATTTGACATGATGGTTTTGGATCAAGACTTCAATGTGCAAGGGCTGGTTATGCGGATGACTCAAGGAGTTATCATCTTCCTCTGAAAAGGAGATATACTATGGAGATGTCAGATGACCAACCATAGTCTGGAATCTATTTAAATCAAGGTTGTCAGGAACATTGGATCCGAGTAGAGCTTTTTCTAGAATGTCTTTATGAGCTAGAGATATCCAAAGCAACTCAAACATGGAGATTTTTGCATTTGTATGCTGGAGTTGTTGGACAATACTGTATGATGTTGGCCTTGTGTCTTTAGGATTTTGTGATTTAGAGGCAACCTTCTATTTAGAAGTAGATGAAAGATTGAAAGGCATCTTAGAGACATTTGATGAATCTGGGATTTGTCCTTGCAGATGCACCTGAGCTTGTGATCGAGTAACTACATTTTCTAATTGATTATCCTTATCTTTTCTTACAATTGTGATAACATTACAATGCTCCTATAGGCATGGTTCAACCATATTTATGACAAAATTGTTGTTAGAATAAGAATAATTGACTTTAGCACCCACATTAGGCTGAGAAGACAAATCTCCTTGACCATGTTTAGGAAATGGTTCTGTGAATGTTGTATGTGTTAGTCCATTTTCTGGTTGATGCAAAATTCTTTGAAAATGGCCTGTTCCCTGCAAATGTTTTGTAATGCTCTCCTGCCATGCCTGCAGTCACAATTTTATCTTGCATTGAAAATCCATAGTGTTTCATGGTTTGAGCTCTTAGCCCTATGTTCTTCATTGTGTCACCAAGCTCTAGTCCAAATTGCACGTGCTGAATTGCAAAACCTAGGGAGATATTCAAGTTTTAAGGTCTGCAAGAAACAAATTTTAGAATCTGCCATAGTGTCGAAAACCCACAGTGTTTTTGAAAATCCATGATGTTTTTGGTCTATGTGAAAACCCTCATTTTTTTCAACCTTGTGCCTTCCATCTTTTGTGCGCTTATCTTTTGGCATCAGAAACCTTGTGTGTTTTCGATCTTTTCCGTCAAAAACCCTATTTGTTTCCAACCTCATAGTTTCCTGTTTGCTAGCATTCCCTAACTGTGCAAGTGTGATAGATGGTGGGTCTGGGTCTTCAAAGGTTTCAAAATGATTGGTTGTCACATGATCGCATGTCAGATTTTTCTAATATGCGACCATGCGACTGGTTACTTCTTTCCCGTGGGGCCGGTTGGTGGAAAGGGTGTGGTCCTGTTGGCAGTCATGTGGCAACCTTTGGTTGGCTATCGCATGATCACATAGCCCAATTTTTGGCTATGTGATCATGTGACTAGTTGACACATGTCTGTGGTGGTGAGGTGGTAGTTCATTGGTGGGACCTAGTTCTTCATGCTTCCAACATGGTTAAAGTTTGAACAGGATCAGTGGTCAGCGTAAGTTCACATGGAAAAGTTGCGCAATGTTTATCCCTTGAGATTTTGCGATAGCCATTGATTCTCATAAGGGAGGTAGGTGGGTCCATTGACATGTATGCATAGTTGGTGCTATTTTATTCATCCATGTATTTGCACAATGGCTTGTTGTCATTGGGACCTAGTTTCTGGATGTGTCAGTGGGTCCTGATCTTGTCAGTTAATCGACAAATGACGTATAATCTCATGAAGTGTGTTAGGTTTATGAGATTATGAGACGGCCGTGGATCTTCTTGCATGGGCCTGGTTGAATTTCTTGGTGTCTTTGGTAGTTGTGATAAATATTTGGTGGCCCAACAAATTTTCTTATTGTTCACTGGTTCGCGTAATGTTTTGGCGATGCCCTAGTTTACTTGGTGATTCAACGAATAGTGGTTGTGTGATTGCTAAGTTTTTTAGCGATGGTGGAAAGTATTTCATGAATTGGTGAAAGTTCTTTAGTCACCAGTTCACTAGATAAACTGGGGCCACTTTCTCGGTGATGTGCTCAGTTCTGATTGGTCAGCAGGGTGACGAGTTGGATTTTGTCAGTGGGGCCGGTGTTTTCGGTGACATGGGCATTCCTGATTGGCTGGCGGGTGACAGGGTGGCATTGACATGGATGCTTGTCATGTGTTTGCATAGCCCAATTTTTGGCTATGTGATCATGCGACCACTACTGGTGTCGCGGTTGTGGAGTTGGGCAGGTCCATGGTGCTTGTGTTGCTGACGTGCTAGTTTTTGATTGGCTGTTGACTTTTTGAGGGGCCTGTGACTATTGTGAATTAAGTATGACCACCTGATTTGCTAGGAAGGATGGATCATCAATGGCCATGTTTTAAAATGAGCTAGGTGCCAAAGAATTCACCGTTGGAATTCAAATTTAAACTTGTAGATGGTTTTCGCGACAAGAGGTACCCAAAATTTATGGTTTTTCTGGCCGTTTCTTGATCTGGTTGGTGGCATTGATCATTGCAGTGTGGTCCAGTGAGTTGGGTGATTGCTTCTAGATTTTTTTCCATGTGGAGGAGGATAGTTTTTGTTGGCTCAAGGTGTTTTGATGGTCTGGTAAGACTGTTATTCATGATGAATTTGTGATCCTGGGTACAGATTTGAAGATTTTATCTTTCTTGTGGATCATTCTTGTTTCTGACAGATTGGTGCTAGTTTTCCCTCCAGTGAGTTTTCAAATTTAGCCATTGTAACCTATACCCTAGCTGTCCGAAGCTTGTTGCATCCTATCTTTGGGATTCCAAGGCAGCTAGTGGTATAAATGGTTGAAGTTTTGACTTTGTAAGGGTTCCATTCTATTTGGTTCCTGTGGGAAGTAGTAAAATCTGTCGCATTGTAGGAAGCTGAATAGAACTTCTTTGCATCTTTTGCAGGTTATTGAAGTGGTAGTCTCATTTCTGGTATAGACATGTACATGCCTCATCATACTTAATATAACTATTCTCATGCTTTCAAGTCTCTCCTTGGTGTTAGTCTTATGAGTTTTGGATTTTCTGGTCCATTACATTGGGTTGCCTCTGTATATGTTCTAGTCTTTAGTTCTTGATCTAGGATCAAGTGAAAGATACTTTGGATAGGGCATAGATTCATTAGATTCATCTACAGAAGGATCTTATAAGTAGTGGATGGGTTGGAATAGTTGTATTTATGGCTTTGAGTCTTTGACAGTAGTTGGTTCATGTTCTATATTTGTTTTTGAGTGCTGCCCAATGGATAATGGCACTGATCAAGGACTAGTACATTCAACTGAGTCCAATGCTTGATGGTCTTTGGCTATTTTTGGCATCTTTGAATATCAATCACCAATAATACCCTTCACAAGGCCATTTTATCTTGCATAGCAATTGAGATTCAGTGAATGTCTGGTTAACATTTAGTAGTCTCTTGCTATCATCTACTTTGTTTAATCTAGTCCAAAGTCCTAAAATGCCATAAGTTACTGGATTAGGTGCACCCACCATGGTTTTGCAGAGCCAGAAGTGAAGAGGGCAGTCTTGTCCCTATAGTTGGTCTAGTTGTCTTGTAGAGCTCTCATACTTGGAATTAACCACTCCTAACATTAGTCTCAAGGCATATTGGTAGCCCTAAGTGGCGTAAGCATTTTCAAACACCAACAGTATGATCATTATTTCTTTTATGATTCTCAATCATGATTTCTCCATTATTGATTTTGTCTTGTATGATGTGTTTCAAGTGTATACATTTATTAGTTTTATGACCCTTATTGCAATGGAAGTCGCATAAATCATTCTCTCTCCACCATTTTGGTTTAGGTTCAGGATCAAAAACTTTTAGCTCAAGCAAGGTGATGATGTTGTTATCCAATAGAGTTTTCATGGAAGATTCCAAGGGCTCTCCAAGAGGAGTAAACTTGCGTTTAGGATCTGTAGCCCAAGGTTTATAGTCAAATGACTTCTTGTTTGATTCTATTTCTTTTTCTTCTGAGGCTTTGATAGCTTGGGTGCCAATAATGAGATTGAAAGTGGGTGCCTTAGATGGGGCACTGATAGTATAAACAATGCCGTTAGTGACAACACCTTTATTCTTGTTCCAATTTTTGCCTTTGTCTTTAGAATTAGATCTAGATTCATACTTGTCCTTTTGAAGTGATATGTCTCCTTTTTGTACAAGTAATTTCTCAATTTTGATTGCATTTTCTACCATTTTATCAAAGGATGTATGATTTTTCATTTGCAAATGGTAGTTGATATCTAGAACAAGGTTGTTGATGAAAATTTCCAGCTTCTTAGTTTCTGGAATAGGTCTAGCATATAGAGAAAAAAATTTCCTCCATCTTTTGAGAAAAGTTAGCAATGGTTCTCCTGAGTTTTGTTTCAGATTGCAAATGTCGATCATAGTGACTGGATGCTGGATGTTGTAGGAGTATTATTGATAGAACATTTTTATTAATTCCTCAAAACTTTTGATTGTAGGAGGCATTTTTGAGAGCCAATGAATAGCTGACCCTCCCAGAGATCGAGGGAAAAGACGCATTAGGTAGGTCGGTTCGTGCATGAAATCCATTGATTGAGTACAAAATTCTCTGACATGATCTTGAGGATTAGAGTTTCCATCATACTTATCATATTTAGGCATCTCCACTCTATTAGGGAATGGTGGTATGTACAAGTCTTTATCAAATGGAAAAGGGCATAGAGCCTCCATGGAGAACTCCTTAGGTTCCTTTTCTTTTTCGAGTTTTTTGAGTTTGATTTGCATGGAATGCATCTGTTTCATCATAGTGGTGATTGGATTTTCTTCCTCATGCGTAATGATATCTTCAACATTAAATTTGGGAGGAAGTTTAGCCCCTTGATGAGCTAACTCTAGGAAGTATGTTTCTCTGTCTTCTTTCAAGAAATGCCTCATCATTTTCTTGAAGTCATCATCATTTTCATATCGAGAAATTTTAGAAGGTGTGGGTTCTTGATCCACACCATGTTGAGAGTGATGTCCTTGAGACATATTATTGTTATGAGAGCTACTAGGGATAGATTGATGTGGAGTTGTCTGATAGCTTCCGTGAATTGATATAGGAGGGGTTGGTTGATTACCTACGTGAATTGATGCAAGAGGGGTGATGTAACCACCTTTTAAGAATAAATTACCAAGAGCATCTTCTCCAAATTTATTAGTGTTATAGGATTGATGAATGGTATGAGCAATCATAGAAGACGTCTTTGAAGAGATTTCGGGTTGTTCTCTTTTTTTTCATGATGAAGCTCTGGTTTCCACCATTAACCTTAGGTGAAGCAAGAGAACAAGATTAAGAGAACTGAAGAATGGATTGATTCAAGAAGATCGAATGACACAACCTTGTCAAGATTGGATTGGTTGAAGATTAGATTGGACGTAAATGAAGGATACTGTGCCCTAGTAGTATGGGTAGACACTCAAAAGATGGTGGACATGAGCTCGCAACACTTAGCCATTTTTAGACAAAGATTGAATTGAAGATAATTTTGACAAGGTTTTGACACAAGATGAAAAATACTCAAATCGATAAATCATAAGGCTAAATTAGACTCAAGAGACCACTTTGGGAAAATGATCAAATTCTTTCTAGTTTCTGTTCTGTTCCTGACACAATAATTTGTTTGGCAGAATCTGGAAGTAGGCTGTAAAACTGGATTTTTGGCAATTTTGGCAAGTTTCTGGAAAATTTTAAAAAATTCTCATACGACTTTCTATAGGCTCGTACAACAGTGGGTAAGCTCTAGCACAACAATTGACAAGACTCGTACGACAATTGCAAAGCTCGCATGACAGTTGATAGCAGATTTTGACTTATTGCTTGTGAGTTCTGACAAAACTCGTATGACAATATACAAGTTCTCATACGATAATCCGGGGGTTTTGATACGACAGAGGGTCAAAACTTGTACAGCTTTCTGATCCTGTGGGATGACTTCTGACTCCACAAAGGGATTTTATGTCAAATTTGCAATTTTTTTAGTTTTCAAAATCAGCGTGTTTTGCAAGGTTTTCTATACAGATTTGAAGTTTGTTTCAGGATTGTTCATTTCCAATAATCAAGTAAGTAAACAAGCACATGGAAAAAAAGGCAAGTGATTTCAAGAATGTCTGAAAATAATGAATAGGGAACAAAGCAACCCTGCGCATGAACAATCAAGTGACTTAATGTGCTAATCCCTAGGAATGCTAGTTGTGTATGTTCCAAAAAGTTTTTCAATAATGCACATAGTCCTAGAAAATGAAAGATTTGGCCTCACTAGGGTTTGTAGTTGTAGACACGCAAAAATGGACAAAGTTCTTTTAAATTGCAAAAATCAATAAAATGGCTTTAAATCATCAAAATGTACTAATTCAATAAAAAAGGGATCAAATCAATTAAAATGGACATTTATTAAATAAAGTTGGACAAAATCAATTAAAGAAAAGAAAAAAAATCAAATAATGATGTTAAATAATTAAATCAAAGCTTAAAGGGGTGAAAAGCACTACATAATTGATTTTAATCAATTAATTGTATAGTTGTTTAAATCAAAAATCAAAATGAACCTATTACCCTTACATGGCTAAATTTAATTAATTAATTGAATTTAATAATTCCTAATATCTTTCAACAAAGTTGAGCAACCAATGAAAATTGAGGACAAAAAGACACAAAT
Source organism: Chamaecyparis obtusa (assembly GCA_027943335.1). Lineage (NCBI taxonomy): Eukaryota > Viridiplantae > Streptophyta > Pinopsida > Cupressales > Cupressaceae > Chamaecyparis > Chamaecyparis obtusa. Next base: position 332,073 of record BSBK01002447.1, on the reverse strand, counting down.
CACTCAAAAAGGATGAACCTCAATCACTCATTTTAAAGTTTCAATCTCAACCACTCAATCTTGTCCTTTTGTCCAAAGCTTTGAGACAAACATTTAAATTGTCCCCCCATTTATGAACAAAGAAAAGTATTTGACTCAACCAAGGGTTAATCATGATTACTTCACTCCACCCCCTACCCTTGGGAATTTATTATAAATATGAAGCTTTTTGAGAGCAATTGATATCTTAGAAATTCATTTGCAAAGCATTGTTACTATAGGTGATTGAAGAACATTCTAAGAGCATTTAGAAAAATTTGAGCTAGAATCATCATCATAGAAGCATTATAGAAGCATTATAGAAGCATACATTCTCATTTTAGAAGTGTCACTAGTGGAGATTTGAGTTGAGAGCTTCACTTACCACATCTTTCTAGAGAGCCATGAGATGCTATAGATCTTAGTTTCATTTTTAAATAGATTTGCATTGTATTTACTTTAGAATTGTTGCTAATTTGATCTTAATTTCATGAAGGTGATTATCATCATCACACAAATGGCACCCACTGTGGGGACCTAGGCCTCATTTTATTATTTTCATCATAATTTGCATGCTTGTTTTGTCCATTTTCTGTGAATATTTTGTAGGAAATAGGTGAAGTCACACTTATGAGAGATTTAATCACGCCTGCAGTCATTTTACTGTTGCTTAAGATCTCTGTCCTAATGCCTGTTAGCTAAGGATTCACGTCTGGCATATAACTTCTATTCTACCTTGATTTCTTTACAGTCACCTATGAATCAGAAGCTCACGCCTATGAGATCAAAGCATTCATCCTTTTGTGCTTAAAGTCATGCCTGTGACTCAGGAAGTATCACTTTACGACAATTTGTTATCACCTGTCTTTATGCTTTGCTTCACAATTTTAAATAATAGTTACGCTTATAATATTTCAATTAACGCTTACTGTTATTAAATTGTCTCTTAGCATAAACCATTTTTTGTAATTTTAAATTCTATTCATGCTTTGTGATAAATTATTCACATCTGTGTAATTTTCAGTGTCGCCTGTGTCACTGCAAAGTGTCACTTTCTATCACTAAAGTTACGCCTGCTGATAATTTTTTCACACCTATTAGCTAGACAATGTTGCTTGCTATTTGTTTCCTTTATTTACTATTAAATTGATTAAATCATTTGTCTAACTCTCTATTTACATGATTTGACAGTAAATGAGCAATCACAGAAGCTGGAAAGCAGATTCAATCAAGAAGGAAAGGCGCTAACCAAGAGGATTAAGAAGGAAAACATTGCACATATTAAGGCTATCCTTGAGACTACACAAGAGGAGGACAATCAGGTATTCCAGAACTATCTTGCAATTGTTGAAGCATATAAATCAAAATTTGTCTCTTTAAATTGGATTTTTAGTCCTTAGATCAAGTTTTCCTTTGAAAAATTTGCAAATAAGTTCCCTAATATTCATAGACAATTGTTGCTTCATTAATTTTTGATTTTGGTTTCCCCTCATTTTGAATGGCTGTGTTGGACTAACTTGTTGGAGGAGGGAGTGGGAACGATTGCCACTAGGTGAGTAAAAACAAGAGAAAAGGAAAAAATCACAAAAAAGTGCCTAGCCATTGCTAGCTACAAAGGAAAAGGTATTCATCGAATCAAGCTTGCACTTGCTTAAATTGTGGCATTCATTGTAGCTTAATTAAAATAAGGAATTTGACCAAACACCTCAATTATAAGAATCTCTTTGTTACGAGATTGAAAAAGAACATTGTTGCTTGAGTGTTTGAGAAACTAAGAGAAAGTTAGGGATATGCTCTTCACCTTTTAGGTGAACCAAATTCCCAAAAACTTCCTTTTAATTTCATTTCCTTGCTTTATATGAACATGCTAGTTAAAATAGAGAATTAGTGGGCTCACCTCCCGAGTTGTGCCTTAACGAGGCCGGTGAGAGGGATAGCCCAAAGTGGGATACACTCACTTTTTCTATAGGAATCCAACCCACTCTAAAATGAAACACATGAATCCTTAATGGGGTGTGTGACAAATGGATTTTAAATCTTTCAAATTTCCTCTAGTAATTCTCATGGATTACGCAAAATCATACCTTGGTGCGTGTGGGAAACCCCTTAACATACTTGGGGGATGAAAGTTTAAAATCTAGTTGAACAGAATCCATAATAAATCCTTGATAAAGTAGCAAGACCACCTTTTAGAGCCAAATTTGACTTTAGGTAGGCTACTTGGAATTCTTTCTTGAGTTATACCTATGGAAATGATCAAGAATATACACACTAGATTGTTTTAGGGATATGATGAATAATTGATGTGTGTGTTGTGATTGTCTTCTATTTTCAAACAAGAAAATTTCATAAGACCTGATCTTAAACGTTTAAAAAATTCAAAATTTTACAAACTGGTCAGCAAAGTGCCACCTGTGCACAAAACAATACGCCTATCAGAGGCCAAGTCATGCCTATGAATTTTATAAAAATGCGTATCAACAGGGAAGTCACACCTATCACCTATTGAATCACGCTTGTTAAAACTGGAAAATTGCTTATCAATAGCAAAGTTCCACCTGCATACCTGCAGTGTGCCACCTAACAATATACCAATTCATGCATATGAAAAATTTAGTTTTGCCTACACTCAGGTCAGTGATGCCTAGAAATCTAAAAGGGAAAACAGAGATTATTTGCAGAGGGGGTCAAAATTTTTTGATCATATATTTAGATACCCTTTTTCGTGTTCTTACTATTCCAACATTCAGCCCAGTCATAAATCTTGTTCTACACAATTTTTGTAAATTTTACAAAGGATTTGACCATGGGCAATATTGACTCTTATTCTCCAAAGTTCATGCCTACTTTTACTAGATCCTACTACATCAAGCAAACCTTGCAAGTGTAAGGAAACTCAGGTGTGGAAACAACTTCCTACGCTAATCTCTATAGGAGAGTATTGTGCAAATTCTTATAAATCCTTACAATTTCAGATTCGTTAACTACTTTAACAAAGATATTGCAACCACATACCATGAATACAAAAAAATAGAGAATGACACAATGATATACCCTGGGGAAACCTTTCGGTAAAAACCCCAGCACTCCAAAACCTACACAATGTATTGATCAAAAATATTACAGCTTACAATACACTTGCAATGCAAGTTCTTTTAGAAGATTTCCAAAACCTTGAAGACAAATCACGGCAGCATAAAAAATGTTCCAACCATACACTCACATCACCTCTCTTCACAACCCTAAAAAAGCTTATATCATGCGCTTCACTTTTTAGGGCTACTCTCGAAGATAACCGTATTAGGGTTTTACCATTCTACGATTGGGGAAGAGTGTACAGTACTCAAATTTATCAGTTGCCACATGTCTTCACCTATCATTGAATCTTCCTGACATAGCTCTTATGTGTCATAGGAATCCGTCATAACCATTTTAGCCATGATCTCCTTACACACAATTCAAGATGCTGACACATCAACATTATTTGCAAGAAATACATTTTACAAAACAAATAATAAGAATAAGAATTATCCAAGGTTGAGACACCTTATTCCTAACAACAAGCAGATGAGACTTATTTGAGTCAAGAGCTCCCTTACCTAGGTGACAATTCTACCACTCCAAGAGTACCCCAAAAATCACCCGAACAAGAGTAGAAGACAACATGATGTACTATGATGGTTTGGGTAATAACAACAATAGTGGCATTGACCCGAATAACCAAGGTGATGCAAATAATGGGGGCATTGACACAAATAATCAAGGCAATGCCAATAGTGGAGGGGTAGATCAAAACACTCAAGGGATTGATACCACTCACCAAAGAACTAATACCGAACCAACCGCTGATGATGCCACTGATGACAAAGTTGATGAAGCCATTCAGTGCCCCTATTTCTTAAGACTCATGGAAAAAGTAATGACAAGAGATAAAGAGAAGTATTTCATGGACCTAGCCTGAGTAGGTCTTAAGCTTCCATGAGATTGTGATGTGAATCAACTTAGACCACCCGAAGTTGAAGAAAGTGCCATTGACATCATGAACAAACAGTTCAAAATATTTCAAATGAAACTAGATACAATCAAGCAAAGTGGGGCTCCTAAACCCTTTTCTATCGAAGCATTATGCCCATTTCCATTCGATAAAAGTCTAGTAATGGCACCATTCTCGATCAATGTAGTGTTTCCCAAATATGACAAGTATGAAGGAACGTCAGATCCACAAGATCACTTATGAGATTTTTTTTCATTGAGCTTAGAGTTCATGCATGATACCACCTATTTAATGAGACTATTCCCAAGAAGCTTAGGAGGTATGGCTATGGAGTGGTTTTCTAAGTTACCATCCGACATAAAAACCTTTGAATAACTAGCTTCAAAATTTGTGGCCCTTTACTCATACAACATCAAGCATGAGGTCATGATGATAATGTTATGTAATAATAAACAAAAGGATGGAGAAGCATTCCTCACTTTCTTACAAAGGTGGAGGACAATATTTGCTAGGTATCCTAGGAGTGTGCCCAAAAAGGAGAAAATGGATATATTCATTAATAGTTTGAGAAACAAGATGAACTATTGATTGAGAATGCAATGCCCCAAGACATTCCAAGACCTCATAGAGAATGGAGTAACAACAGAAGAAGTGTTGGTTAAGAGTGGAGAACTGAAATTGTATAAAGATAACAAGAATAACTCTAACAACAATAACTCTAACAATGGCACCAATCAGAATAAGAATTGGTTCAATAGCAATAATCGGTATAAAAACAACAATAAGGGAATAGTCAATGATGGGGTTGTTGATTCTAGAAACTTGAAGGTGACTCCTTTTTCCCTTACAAGAACACCTCATTAGGTGAATAACGCAAACCAAACCTCCAACACAACTTCCAACAACAATGCTAATAGTGGCAACCAAGGAAATAATCAAAGGAGTAATAGATCTGATAAATTCTTGGTACCAACTCCTTAAAGGAACTTCACACCCTTGGGTGAACCACTTGAAAAGGCACTAAAAATGCTCATAGCTAACAACATAATTAATCTACCTAGCATTCAGCCTTATGAACCAAACAACAAGCCTAGCTGGTGGAGTGCAAATAACCATTGTGAGTACCATAGGATTCGAGGGCACATGAAAAATGAATGCTTATAGCTAAAGAATGTAGTGCAAGACTTAATCGATAGTGGCATGATCACCATTGATGGACCTCAAAGCAATGAAGACCACATGGCTTTCAAACAACCCTTCTATAAACATGGCAAAGGGGAATCATCCAATGGCAAGAAACAAAGCAGCAATAACATTAATTTTGTGCCACCCTATGATAATGTTGTGAATGCTATAGTGATCAAAGAATAGCCCCAAAGAGAGACATCCAATGTTATCACTAGGGGGAAAACTTCAAGGATTACCCTACAAGGGGTTGATCCTAAAACTATTAGCACTCTGTAGTCCAACATTGTGATCAAGCAATCTTCTACATGAGAAAAACCGTATAGCTTGGTAGATCAGCTACAAAGAACTCTAGTACAAATCTCCATCTTGGAGCTATTGAAGTTATCTCCCAACCATAAGGAAATTTTAGAGAAAGCTCTAGTAGAGATGAATGTTCCTACTAACTTAGAAGAAGGGAAATTTCAAAACATGGTAGTTCATCTCATTGCACCTCATTTCTTGTCATTCTCTGACCAAGATGACATGTCCATTACTCATCCCCAAAACCTACCATTTCATATAGAGGTCTTGATTGAATGACATAGAGTCACAAGAGCTCTCATAGATGGAGGAGCTAGCCTTAACATCTACACACTGAGTCTTGTCAAATCCCTAGGGTTATCTGAGTCTTGCATTGACCCTATGAAAAGAATCACCATAAAGGCCTATGATGAAGCTGAAAGAGCCTCCAAAGGCATGATCGTATTGCCCATTCAAGTGGGGCCTATCAAAAAGGACACAAATTACCAAGTATTGGACATGAAGCTAACTTATAATATTTTATTGGGGAGGCCGTGGATCCACGAGATGCAAGCAGTCCCATGCACGTACCACCAATGCATAAAATTTTCATACATGGGTGAAGAAATCATGGTTGGAGGGGACTCAAATCTGTTCCAATATTGCAATGCACTCAAACCCCTTCATGAGCTATTTATTCCACATAACTAAGAAGGAATCATCCAAAAAGCCACCATTGAAGATACCAAAATGAATGATCCCATGATAACATTAAGTGCTACTTCAAACCATTCTCAAGATAGCTCAATGACATCAACTAAGGGAAAGGAAAAAGTGAGCTACGAGGGTCCAACTCCAAATGAAGAATCCAATCAAGCACATAAATTAGAGATAGTACTTTACAAACCCAACAGAGAAGAAAAGGATAAATCTAAAAAGGATAACTACAAAAAAATGAGTGAGATGATGGAAGCATTTGACAAACAATGTAAAATCAGAGCCAAAGGAGTAGGGGAATACTCTATTTCCTTATTTGAATCGCCCACATCTCCAACAACACATGGAAAACCATCAAAAGGACACCTACCTCATAAGTATAACTCTTACTTCATAAGAGAAAGTGACAAAGAAACATTCGACAAAGAGGAGAATGAAGTCCTTTAATGGCTTTATCATGACGAAGAGGATAACTCAAGTACTCCTATAGAAAGAATCTAGCATATCAACATTCAAACTGATCAGTATGGGAAAGGATTTGAGATAATGCAAAAAACACTGGTACAAGGGAAGAGGACCCTTAGGCTGAAGAAATAGAGGTTTATTAGAACCCATTGAACTTGCTTGGAGGGGAAAAGAAGAAAGATCTGGAGTAGGCTACCAATACAAAGGAGAAAGCTCCAGCCTAATGCAAGACTCATATCCTCAAGTAAACACATTGGAATTTGATGTAGATAGTGATGACTCTTGGGATTATGAATGAGATACCTTATCCGATGAATCATACCGGGATAAAGAAGTAGTCACAATACATACTTATGCAAAGATCCCAAGGCAAGAAACTCAACACAATGAAGAGCCTAATATAAAAGATCTTAACATAGGACCAGCACCTACTAATCTACCATGGATAGATACATTTTGGATGCCTTCGAAGGAGGGAGATTCAAACTTTAGTTTTAATCTGCTCATGGTTTTTCCCATGCTATTTCCTGTAGAAGTTGATGAGGACTCAAGTGAAGGGTATTTCGATCCTTCTTCCATGGACCATCTCGAGGAAGCTCACGTCATAGATCTAAACGATACAATGTATGAACCCTCAAACAAAGTCATGTCCATAAACCCAATTGATGAAAACTTGCCTAATGAAATCTTATCCTTGATAAACCCCCATCTTATTGATTGGGACCAAACCGAGCCAAGTGACTTGCTTTACTTTCCAAATGACCAAGCAATGAACCAATACCTTAATGTAGTTGAACTCTCTTTCACCAACGAATTTGAACCAAACATGATGAGAATAGTGGGGGTCCAATCTCTTAGTCAAAAGAAAAAAATGAAAAGTTCTAGTGATGAAAACCACTATGTGACAGTACTAGAACCAAAAAAAGTAAAGATAAAAGACATTTCTAAGGTGAAAACTCAACTGCAGCACCAAAGGAAGAGATATTGGAAACCCTACCCGAGCATGAGGAAGAAAGGTCACCTATTCTCATAGAGCCAACAAAAAAGCTCAACATTGGGACATAATGGGATCCAAAATTTATACACTTGGCCGCATTACTTACACCTCTAGAAAGAGAGGATTTCATCAAGTTTTTCCAAGAACAACAAGTTAACTTTGCATGGTCATATGTCAAAATGCCCAGATTGGATCCTGACTTCATAATGCATCATTTGAATGTTAGACCAGGGGTTAAGCCTGTCAAGAAAAAGTTGAGAAAAATGCACCCACATATAGCTCTCTTAGTCAAGGCAGAGTTAGAAAAATTGTTGAAGGTGGGATTCATAAGAGCAATAGCCTATGCTGAATGGATATCTAGCATTGTACCGGTCATGAAACATGAAAAATCCATTTGTGTATGCACAGATTTTTGAGACTTGAATCTTGCATGTCCTAAGGATGACTTCCCACTTTTGAGCATTGATGTAATAGTCAACTTGAAAGTGGTTCACTCCATGTACTCATTAATGGATGGTTTCAGCAGATATAATTAGATAAAAATTGCACTTCAAGACCAAGAGAAGATAGCTTTTACATGTCCTTGGGGTACCTTTTGTTGGAATGTCATGCCCTTTGGCCTTAAAAATTCTAGAGCCACATATCAAAGGGCAATGACAACTATTTTTCACGACATGATGCACACATTTTTAGAGGATTATATGGATGACATATTGGCCAAGTCCCACAAAAGAGAGGAACACCTACAAATTTTGAAAAAGATATTCATTCGGTTGGAGCAATTCAAAGTAAGACTAAACCCAAAGAAATGTGCCTTTGGTGTCCAATCCAGAAAATTTTTAGGCTATATAGTTTTGGCAAAAGGAATTGAAGTGGATCTAGAAAAAGTACAAGCAATAATGGATATGGAAATTCCAAAGAACATGAGCCAAATGAGATCTCTACAAGGCAAAATAAAATCCATAAGAAGGTTCATTTCTCAATTGGCCGAAAAATGTCATTCATTCACAAGGTTGCTACACAAAGATACTATTTTCATGTGGGATGAAGAATGTGACCAAGCCTTCACGTTATTGAAGACTTATCTAATAAATCCACTGATCCTAATGCCACCAATCAAGGGAAAACCGTTGCTGTTGTACATATCCGCTATCAAAAGATCTCTAGGAGTGCTTTTGGCACAAGAAGATGAACAAGGAAAGGAATGAGAAATCTACTATTTGAGTAGGACATTGATCCAATATGAACTTAACTACACATTCATGGAAAGGGCATGTCTAGCGGTTGTCTTTGCATCTCAAAAATTGAGACATTATATGTTGATGCATAAGTTGAAGCTAATTGCCAAAATTGATCCTCTCAAGTATTTGCTAAGTAAAAATGCCTTAACATGTAGGATAGCACAATGGGTCATGATATTGAGTGAGTTTGACATTGAGGATGTGGATAGGAAGGCAATAAAAGGACAAGTGATAGCATATCACTTAGCTAAAAATACAATGACTTCTACACAAACCATTCAAGTGGAATTTCTGGATTCTGCAATTGTAAACATAGAGGCTAAAACATGGAAGTTGTGCTTTGATGGCTCATATACTCAAGGAGGTTCCAGGGCCAACATATTATTAGTTAGTCCTCAAGGGTACACCATTCCTAAGTCCTACAAGCTCTTTTTTCCATGTACAAACAATATAGCAGAATATGAGGCTCTAGTCATAGGCATCAAAATGGCTTTAGAATGGAATATCACTGAGCTACAAATATATGGAGATTCTCAACTCATCATCAATCAAGTCAACAATGAATACAATACCAAAGATGAAAAATTAATGCCATCTAAGACTATGATTGATGGATGGAAGAAGTACTTTTCCTTGATCACTTTTGAGAAGATTTCGAGAGAGAAAAATAGAGCAGCTAATGCAATGGCCACCTTGGCTTCCTTGTTACAAAAACTAGATCAGAATGAGAAGTACTAGTTCTTGGTGGAAGAGTTGGTGAAATCGGCATTTGACCTTCCCTAAACCCAAATTGTTTCCCTACTTCATGGATATGACTCACTTCGGTATGACCCTATATATACCTATCTCAAAGACCAAGTGCTACCTTTAGACCAATCCCGAGCCCAAAAATGAAACTTCATATGCCAATCAGCCCATTACATAATCCTTTCAAAAACATTGTATCATAAGGGCCTCAATAGGATGATACTTAGATTCTAGAGGAAGAAGAGTCTAAGCTATCTTTACATGAGGTTCACGAAGGCATTTGCGGGTCACACTCAAGCGGTTTAAACCTAGCCAAGAAGATCCTTTGCTTAGGGTATTTCTGGAAGACCTTAGAGAAAGATGCTTCTCACTTTGTTAGGATATGTAGCAAATGTCAATATCATGGCGACATGATACATGCACTGGCACAAGAATTGCACCCATTTGTTACACCATGGCCATTCTATCAATGGGGGTTTGACTTGATTGGCATCATATACCCACCTTCTTCAAATGGTCACAAATACATCATAACCGCAATGGAGTATTTCACTAAGTGGGTCAAAGCAGTTCCTTTGATCATGGCCATGGGTAAATAAATTTCCATGTTCATCTTGAACCACATCATTTGTAGATATGGTATTCCTCATGCCATAATAATAGATAATGGAAAGAAATTCAAAAACAAGGATGTGGATGAACTTTGTGCTACATTTCATATCACTCACCATTCTTCATCCATTTATTATCCTTAAGGAAATGGACAAGCCAAAGCTACGAATAAGAACATTTTGAAAATCTTGAAAAGATCAATAAATAAATTGGGAAGAGATTGGCATGTGCAAATCAATTCAGCATTATGGGCCTATAGAACTAGCATTCTGACACCTACAAGAGCCACACCATTTTCATTAGTCTATGGAGTCGAAGAAGTTCTACCATTGGAGGTTGAAATCCCATCTTTATGAGTGTCATTGCAAGGGTTGATCATAGATGAAGACTATAGAGTCGCTGGACTTCAACAATTAGAGTTGCTAGAAGAATACCAAACACAAGCCTATGAACACTTGAAAGTGTATCAAAATAGAATCTCAAGGAACTACAATAAGCATATCAAACCGAGAGTCTTTCAGGTAAGAGACTTAGTGTTAAGAGAAAACCCAAAGAATCAAGCTAATAGAGAAAATAAAGGAAAATGGGAGGCTAATTGGATTGGTCCGTTCATCATTGTGTCTTCATTTGGAACGGGAACCTATAAGTTATCAGATTGTGAAGGAGAAGAACTCCAAGAACCTATTAAAAACATTCATCTCAAAAGGTTCTACACATGAGGGAGACAACAAAGAGTATAAAGATTATCAAATGAGGAGCATCATATTTATAGTACATAGTCAAAGAGATCTTGAAAAATATAAAAAAATTGAAAAAAAGAAAAATACAAAAAAAATTTTAAAAAAAAAACACAAAAAAAAGAAGAGAAAAAGTGCCTTGGTGAAAACCTAGCAATAGGTGCCTTGGTAGAAAAAAAAGAAAAAAATCCAAAGGGTGAAAACGTGGTAAACAAGCACCTTTTGTTTCCTTAAGTCTATCTTTCCAAGTCTCATGTGTACATATTGCATTTCCAACATCCCATTTGTAAACCTATCATTGCATTGGCCATTTGTACATAGTCATAATAAAGCCTTTTACTTGCATTGTTGCATTGCCTATCAACCCTAAGTTTGTCGCATGATCACATTCATCACTTGAGGGTAGGAAAGGATTGGAAATTTGGTACTAAATGGATTCAATAGTGCTACAATTAGTCACGTCAGAGAGAGACTTATCAGAGCTTTAGAAGAATGGAAAGTTTGTTGAACCTTTGATGGATATCATTATTCAAACCCAAGTATTTGATCCTACAACAAGATCCTTGAGATTTCATTGACTTTATTATTCGGGATTAAAAATTGACAAAAAACCTTAAAGATCATAATGCTTGGAAATACTTTTTGAAAATCATGAAACATTGCAAAACACTTGAAGTTTTCTTTTGATAATCTTTACAAAATTGAATTTTATCACATCTTTTGAGCTAATTGATGATGTTTCAACTAGATTAGCCATGATAGAGACATGATATTTTCTTGCCTTTGAGTGATTGTTTTGAGGAAGATTCATCAACTTATGAGAGTTGGTCTAATGACATGGTCATCAAAGAACCATCAAGGACTATCCCATAAGAGGAAGGATTGACCTTTGCTTGTTTACACAAATCGATCCCTTGGCTATTTAGATTTTCCATATCTTAATACCAAAAATCCACTTGCAACATTGAATCTGTTGACACTGGTATTTAGATTCCCATAGTTTGGTCATCCAACTAGTGAGGGTTGTATTAGGTTCAAAAAGAGGTTACCAAAAGCAATAAAAAGAAGTATTCATATCATCATGATGTGGTCAGTGATGATTATACTTGCTTTCTAGTCCCAAAATTCTCAATGATGAAAATTTAGCTCCATGGCATTTCTTTGCTAAAAAGCTAGTGACACTTAGGTTGCATTGCATTATCATGTTAGATTAATTGCATTTGTTTATGGTTAATTTTCCAAGGAGAAGGGGGTACATCAATAATATTAGTTAGTCAAAACATTAAAGAAATGAGGGGTTCAATCAAACATCTTACTCTTGATAAATCAAAACAAAGGAAATGAGATTATCTTTTGCATTCATGCATAGCATTAATCATTAATCATTATCCATATATCAGAAAAAGAAAGAAAAAGAAAAAGAATCATACATCATTTGCATACATATAGTTAAGGATAGAATTGCATACATTGAAAAAATTCCAAAAACATAGGGGCATTTACATATGCATTTCCATAAAACATTTTGCATCAATAGATTGAAAAAAACCAAAAAAAAATGTCATTAATCGATACATCATTGCATTCATTTATTTATATCATAAGGTAAGATAACTGCATCCATAGCATAAATCAAAGTAAATGCATAAAACATCATATAGTTGCATAAAAGATAATCTCATAACAACTCATCAAGGAGAAACCAAGGATTATATCATCATATATCATCAAAAAAGTGTTCATCAATGATCCATCAAATCAACATATCAAGATACAATGTCATACAAAGTGATACATCAAATGGTCTGATCAATCAAATAACATGACATGTGATACAAGGACATTAACAATGAGTGAATCTGTAATCGATCAATCAAGATCCTGTAGCACCAGATCCATCTAGACCTCTACCATCCTATGGAGGAGGAGCCTTAGAAGTGCTTGCTCTGCTTTGTCTTTGAACCATAGCAGACATAAACTACTACATCAAGGTAGCAACCTGATCTAAACACCCAACAATAGTGGATACATCTATCTGTAGTGACTGCACATCCTGTGATAAAGTACCAATAGTAGGAGCATCCTGCAAACTCTGTCCTACATCCTATGGCTACTGAACTTATGAAGGAACCTGTGGAGGCACCTACTATGCTAGAACCTGATCTTGTTGTGTTGGAACATCATCCTACTGAGCCAAGGAAACTCTTTGCAACTAAATCAAAGGATCTAATCTACCTGGAATCTACCTAGCAGCATCAACTTGAGCCTGTCTCTCTCATCTTTGTTGTCTATGAGCTCTATGCTATCTATCTGCTACTCTAGGATGTACATCAACTACATCATCATGTCCTCTAGCTCGATCTCTATCCCTAACATGAAAACCTCTCACCCGTACTTGACCAACAATCAGAGGATCTCTCTATCCTTTCCATCTCCACTATCTACCACCACCACCTCCATCACCACCACCACCATCACCCTAGCCCGGGATAGGCTCTACTAGATCAGTGAAACAAGAAAACCTATTACGAGCCCACCAATCTGCATACTCATGAGACATACTAACATCTTCCATACCAGGAAGCATCTCCCATTTGCAGTAAGCCATGCCATCAATCTAATCCAATGCAAACTGATAATCAATGAGAGGACCCCACATAGATCTCTTTGCCTATACCCAAGCATATAAAGCTGCACCTTGAGGCATATCCTATATTTGACCATACTATTTAGTAACTCTACCAAAGTAGATGTGCTTAATAGTAGTAGTAGTATGACCAATCATCCAGCAAAGGGAAAACATGTAAGGTAACTCGTCATCATCCTCTCTCTAGTGCTCACAACCAATGTATGGTCTCCATAGAACCTGATCAAGATCGTCAACCTATCATCACAAATAATCTAGATGACCCAGATGGTGCTGAACAACCATACCAGTATATAGAAAAGCATATGGAAAACCACGAGGGCAAACCCTATCAAAAATCAGCCTAATGATGGGAATATGCTCCCATATCCACAACTGGAGAATAACTACACTAGCTGACAAGGACACACTCTCTCTATAGACTACTTTGTGAAAATCATGATAGAGCTATGCAAGAACACATGAACCCCAATTGAAGTGTTGAGGATGAGCAAGCAAATCCTCCAAAATCCTACCCCATTCAAAAGAAAAACCATGACCTCGCCAGTTGGGAAGAAGAAAACCACTGATCAGTGCACCAAGTACTGCTGGCAATGTAGGAAATGAAGCAAACTAAGGCCAGGTGATAGTGTCATCATCAATAGAATTGTCCCTGAACACTTATCGATAGATAGTGGAATCATATATAGAATCATAATAAACTAACTTGCCTCTGCATGGGATACGTAACAATCTATAAACATCCTCAGGCGTGATAGTCATCTTTCCAAACGACAGGTGAAGGTATTGTGGTCAGAGTGCCATCGCTTTGCCACTACAGTCAACAAACCATGATTCAATAGGAACTATGGAAGGTCAAGAAGGAAACTCAATCTGCACAACTCCATCACATGAAACTCAACATCTGTAAGTGTCTGACCCAAATCAATGACCCAAGATGCAATTGTCCAGATGTACAGAGTAGGAAAGTTTTCCTATAGGCAAAGAAAATGAATCATATCAGTATACCATATCAATGAATTATCTCAAGTCAATCAATTCTATCAAAAGTATCAAGCAATCACACCCAATACCATTTGTTCATGTCTCTGTGTCCTAAGAATGAATTATCAATAGTATCAAATCATATCGATTTTCACACTGATTGATTTATCCTATTAGTATCCTATCCTAATTGGATTGACAAATCAAATTCGTTGGTACCACTATTCTGATATCCTAATCAATTTTTTTGTTGAACACAACAAACCTAATCTAATCATTCTAATCTAGCATCTGAATTTATCAAATTTTTCATCAGACACAATAAAGTACAAGTGTAATTTTTTTTTTTCAAAAGTCTAGAGGTGTGATTTTAATCATACCAGGTGACATTTCTCTTAAGCGGTACAAAAAGGATGTTACGCGACACTTTGTAGGTGTTACATGATAATTATCATGTCACGTGACATTGAATTATGCTAGGCAATAATGAAATTTGACTTAGGCGACAGTGAATTACTAGGGTTTCCTACGAGGTAAAATATGTTAAAATTGGCATTTCTGCCCTAACTCTACACGTGAACATTCTATTCTCAGGAGAGAATGAAATTTTCTTAGGCGAAATTTTACTACGTGGCTACATGAGTAAAAAATGTAGATGTGACAGTACAAAGGTCTAGGCGACAATGAAATATTCCTAGGCATGAATTTGCATATTCAAGGCAATGATGAAATGAAAAAATGAAATAAATGCTAATAAATGAGCAATAAATGCAAAGAGGGAGTTTGAAATAACTCATTGGAGGTCCATAGTTAGGTGGCCTCACATATTGCTGACACCTCTTGAATCAATGCTCTTGGATAGGGACAACCATCTCAAAATTCACCGTGGGACCAGAGCAAAATCACCAATGACAAAAGTGCAAATGAATAGTAAATAAAGGTTTTTAAACCTATTTAAGCTATTTGACCTAATTTTGGAGCTGAAAATTGGCTTAGACCTATATGTTGACCTATCAAATGAATTGGGGCATATTCTTGAATCATGCATATCATCAAGGTTTTTCAAAAATGAAAACAAATTCATATTGAATCAACATCATCAAATTTTTCAAATCAAGCAATCAATATGTTTTAATTTCTGAGGGGGCATCAGAGTATCAAATCAAACATCATTGGAATCAGTGGGGCATCAAAAAATTTTGTATCATTTTATCATTATCAGAAGCATATCAGTTCATCAGAGGCAACAATGATATCATATCAGAAGCAGCAATTAGTGAATCAGTGAATCAGCAATCAGGACCTAAAAAGCAATCAGGACTCAAAAGAATCTTTGAATCAATTTTCTTCGCACATCAATTCAAAGAGGGGCATTTGTAGACACGCAAAAATGGACAAAGTTCTTTTAAATTGCAAAAATCAATAAAATGGCTTAAAATCATCAAAATGTACTAATTCAATAAAAAAGGGATCAAATCAATTAAAATGGACATTTATTAAATAAAGTTGGACAAAATCAATTAAAACAAAGAAAAAAAATCAAATAATGATGTTAAATAATTAAATCAAAGCTTAAAGGGGTGAAAAGCACTACATAATTAATTTTAATCAATTAATTGTATAGTTGTTTAAATCAAAAGTTAAAATAAACCTATTACCCTTACATGGCTAAATTTAATTAATTAATTGAATTTAATAATTCCTAATATCTTTCAACAAACCAATGAAAATTGAGGAGAAAAAGACACAAATCACTCAAAATGGATGAATCTCAATCACTCATTTTAAAGTTTCAATCTCAACCACTCAATCTTGTCCTTTTGTCCAAAGCTTTGAGACAAACATTTAAATTGTCCCCCCATTTATGAACAAAGCAAATTATTTGACTCAACCAAGGGTTAATCATGATTACTTCACTCCACCCCCTACCCTTGGGAATTTACTATAAATATGAAGCTTTTTGAGAGCAATTGATATCTTAGAAATTCATTTGCAAAGCATTGTTACTATAGGCAATTGAAGAGCATTCTAAGAGCATTTAGAGCAATTTGAGCTAGAATCATCATCATAGAAGCATCATAGAAGCATTATAGCAGCATACATTCTTGTTTTAGAAGTGTCACTAGTGGAGATTTGAGCTGAGAGCTTCACTTACCACATCTTTCTAGAGAGCCATGAGATGATATAGATCTTAGTTTCATTTTAAAATAATTTGCATTGTATTTACTTTAGAATTGTTGCTAATTTGATCTTAATTTCATGAAGGTGATTATCATCATCACACAGTAGTAATGGTCCGACTCTACAAATTTTATGATCTCAAGAGGGCAAACTCCAATCCAGGGGCACCGGGGTACACAGTCCAAGAATTTAATCAATCGGGAGCTGCTAAGGAGATCTGAAAGTCCAACAAGAGACCACACCTATGAAGATTTCCTCCACAAGGACATTTATATAGTGGCTGTTGCTACCATGACAAAAATGGCTATTACCGCTTAAGGTTCCATCCACGTGGTTGACCCAATAAAGGGAATGTCCACTATGGTTAATCCTCTCTAAAGGTGAGTCACAAAAGATACCACAGGTGGACTAGATCAAATTCAAGGATTTGGGTTTTTGGTACTATCCAAAAAGGAAGTAGAGCATAATCCCCTAGCCTCTTCACTTCACCAAACAAAGTAGAGAGATTTATCTGACACACTAAGACTAAAATTATCTCACCAAGATCTATGATGTCAAAAACTATGGTCTATCGATCTCTCTGGAGAGAGAATGTATCGATCAAAAGATGAGGACTCAAAACCTAGTAAAATGCAAGATAATCTCAGTATCCTCCCTACCTACAAGGGGATCCTTTGTCAAGAAGATCTTCACATGCATGAACAAGCGAAAGAAGCCCACTCTCTCAATATCATCCACAAATAGTGTTCATAGGGCCTATTTACTATGTGTAACATATATGCAAAAAGAAAATCTATGTTCATTTTATAGCCCAAAAATTGAAGTCTGTGATATGAAAGAAGAAAAGGCCACACAAGCTTGACATGTGAGAGTTCATTTTAAATCTAAACCAAAATGTTATCAAATCATAGTAGAATACCCAAATTCCTCACAACGCGCTTAGTAGATTTTACCTGTTTTAACATTTTTTCTTGTGCTTTTCTAACCAGAATCAGTGAATACCAATTAGAAATAGAAGATCTCAATTGTTAAGGTTAGTTGTTAGTCCATATCCAAAAATCAAATCTAGAAAATTTCCTGAAAATTTGAAATGACAATTGAAATCTGGTATCAAAACTCGTACGACAGTAAGTTGCCTCCCGTACGACAATCTGGAAATGCATACGATAGTTGGTGCCTTCCTACATGATAATATATCTCCCAAATGACAATGTGTAAGTTATGATATGAGCCTCGAAAATCTCAACTATCATACGACAATCAGTGGGTTATGGTACAAATTTCTGACAAAAGTCATACGAAAAATGTACGGACAAAATCTGAAAATCCCAGAAATGGCAGAAAATGACTTAAAATTGAATGAAATTATTAGAATAGAAATGGAAACCTGTTTCAGGGCCCTACAGTGGACACCAGAAATGTGTGTGAAAATTGTACCTAGCTATGGACACAACACTTCAATAAAACATTAGAGGTTAGCAAAATCAAAATCTACAAATAATTGAAACTGAGCTAACCAGGTGATTTACTACCTTCTAGTAGGTGCGAGTATGATGTTCTCAGATTGAAATTGAGATCAGTGACAATGCAACACCTAAACGAAGGATTTGAATGTAAAAGAATGAAAAACTGTATGAATGTAGATTAATCTATATTTTTGTATTTTCTATGCAATTGGGATGAAAAACTGTATGAATCTAAGCTAGAATGAATCAAAATGATATGTAGAATAATCTAAGAATGATATTAAAAATTATGAATGCTTATGACCAACAATGAAAAATCTCACAAATCTCCTGTCACAAGTGCCTGATCCTTCAGTTGCAAATTCACTAGAGTAATTGTGCAAATTTGAGAGTGGTTAATTGTGAAGAGCTGAGCCTTATTTTTATAGAAATCTAGGGCTTGAGGATGCATTGAGAAAAGCCATAAATCACTCTTGATAAACTCAGATTGATTTTTGAGTTAACAAGAAATTAGAAACAGATCAACTCACAAAATCATGCAAATCATGCAAAAACAACTTTTTAACTCAAATCAAAAGTTTAGATTAATTTTCAACTCAAAATAGATGTTGAGTTTCCAAAAGATAACAAATTGAATTGATTTTCTGATTCAAAGTTTAACTGCTCCTTCAAATGTGCATAGATAATTATGAATTAATTTAAAAATAAAGTGATTTATTCTCAACTTAACTACTTTTAAATTTAAAACAATTAATTTATGGGTTAATCAATAATTAAATCAAACTTTCTTCAGAAACTATATCATTAAAATATTGACAACTGACATTAATTAATTAAATAAGAATTTAATCAATTAGTCATGATATTTTTGGTTTATTGTCAAAATTAAATAATACAATTTAGGAATAAATATAATTAAACTTAATTAAATAATTAAGTGGCAGAATCAAATCTGATTAATTAAATATTCAGAATATTCAATTAATCAAACTTTAGGATAAATAGGATTTATCGCCAAATAATTATTAAATCAAAGATAATTAGGATAAAATAGGAATATTCCTAGGAATATTCTCCGATGCAAAATTTAGATAATCAATTAGGTTTTGATGATTTGATGTGCAAATGTTTCGTAGGTTAGGACTTTGATGTTGATTTCGATCGAATTGTTGATGTAAGAGGTTAATGAACCTATAGCCCATTTTTGGGGTATTACATATGTCAGTTCAAATCTATACTTATGTGCTATGTCATTAAGTCAATGTATTGTTTACACAAGTATTGTACCTAAATTCCTAAAATTATACTTCATTCTTGATTGATGCAACTGTAGATGACATAATCAATTTGTGTGGAAGTTAATTGCACTTAAGGAAATAATTCCTTTCCTTAAAGTGTCATTATTGCTCATATTGCCTGTTTTAAAAATAATGCAACATAGAGATTGCAAGGGAGTTGTAGTTTGTGAAAGATTTGAGAATACAAATCTGCACAACCCATGAATATCTGCAAACTAGAATAACCTATTACAAGAGAAGAATGGAGACAAACTGTAATAGCTCTCAAAAGTAAAATTTCATTAGAGAAATTGAAAAAAGCAATTACAAGATTCATCCTTAAATAGGAGAATGAGAAACCCTAAGTGAATCTTTAGAGAGGAATAAAAGATAGAAATAATCTATTACTCTAGCACCCCCCTTAAGATGAGCTTAGGGAAAAGATGCAAACTAAAAGCTAAAGAAGCGAATGAAAAACAAGATGAAGAACAAATTTGGGTCCTGGAAACAAAGCTTGATTAGGTACCCAATAACAACCAAATCTCTGTAAAGTGGAGAAATAGAGAAAACCTCATGGGAAAAACTCTACTCCAAAAATAGATGAAACAACATGATAAAAAGAAACATGAAGGAAGGCCTCATTGAGACGCCCCTAGGAAAACTTCCTTCACCCCAAACATCAAGTGCAACTGAAGGTAGCGTGGCGAGGAAAAAGATTTAGTGAAGATGTCAGCAACATGCTTAGCTGTAGGAATATAATCCAAGATGAGAACAAAATCTTGGATCAAATACCGAATGAAGTGCATGTGAATCTCAATATGTTTGGTCCGCCGATGCTCTAATGGGTTGCGTGAAATGTGAATAGCTCCCTGATTGTCACACCATAAAATAGTGGGACTATCTAGAGGAAATCCAAACTCAGTCAGCATCTGTCAAAGCCATAAAACATCTTGACTAGCTAGCATAGATGCTCAGTACTCTACCTCTCTAGATGATAATGCATGAGCAGTTTTCTTCTTACAAGACCATGTGATAGGACTAGAGCCAAGACAAAAAACAAAGCTAGAAGTGGACTTTCAATCAGTGGTATCACCAACCCAATCAGACTTACTGAAGCTGACAATGTGAGGATCTCCTGATGTGTAGGTAATTCCATACAAATTAGTGCCCCAAATGCACCTCAAGATATGTTTGGTAGCTTTCCAATGACTCTCATGTGGATCCTATGAGAATCTATAGACAAGGCCAACTACAAAGGAAAGATCTAGATGTGTGTGTGTTAGGTACAACAAACTGCCAATCAACTATCTATACAAAGTAGAGTCTACTGATGGAGTAGGACATGATGGTGACAAATCAACACCTGACTGAAAAGGTGTAGGGGAAAGCTTGCAATAAAGCATGCCAAATTGTTGGAGCATATCAAGAGCATACTTCTACTGGAGTATGGAGATCCCATCCGAAGACCAAATAACTTGTAGGTGCAAAAAATAGTGTAGAAGACCAAGATTTGTCATCTCAAATTGCTCCATCAATGCTCTCTGAACACTATGAATCATAGAGGATGAGTTACCTGTGATAAGAAGATCATCAACATATAGAACAAGAATCAAAATATCACCCTCATGATACTAAATGTATATTGTAGGGTTTGAATGACAACATGTGAAATGTAAAGAAAACAGAAAAGATTCCATCTTCTCATACCAAGCCCTTGAGGCTTGTTTGAGACCATATAATGATTGTCTAAGTCTACAAACCAAAGAGGAATCATTCAAAAAACCAGGTGGTTGCTCCATATATATCTCCTCTTGTAGGTCTCCATGCAAGAAAGCACTCTTCACATCCATATGAAATGTTTTCCATCCCTGTGAAGCTGCAAGAGATAGTACAAGGAAAATAGAGTTCATCTTGGAAACACAAGAAAAGGTCTCAAAGTAATCGATACCCTCCACTTGTGAAAACCCCTTCACAACAAGACGTGCCTTGTACTTATCAATTGAACCATCTGCAACATATTTGGTATGATACACCCACTTGCATCGAACCAACTTTCTCCCTTTTGAAAGAGAACATAAATCCCAAGTATGATTCTTCATCAAAGAAGAATACTCCTCATCCATGGTCCTATCCCACTATAAGTTTCTTGTCTCCTGTGAAAAATCTAAGGGTTAGTAGAAATGGCCTGACTCAGAAGACTAGAACCTAATGTCTGTGCATGAGTGCAATGAGTATTTGAAGGATCACCTGACAAAGGTCATGCCACATCAAAAATATCATGAGCCCACTTGGGCACTTATAGAACATCTAGTGATGGTGGGGAAATTGGATCACCATATGAATCTTCCTAAGAGGATATGGAATCTTGCAGAGGAGAAGAGGAAGTACTAGCCAGTGAGGTAGATTCTAAAGATGGAGGATCCATTTGAGGATAGCACTCATCAAACTGAACATCTTGCTGAAACAAGACCTCTCTAGAATCAGGATCAAACAACTTGTATGCCTTCACATCCTTACAGTAGCCAAAAAATATGAGTTTTTGACTCTTCCAGTCCATGGCTTTCCTCTGATCAATTGGAATAAATATCCAAGCTTGACTACCAAAAACTCTGAATAAAGAAACATTAGGCTTGACATGAGTCCAAGCCTCCTCAAGATTCATATGTTGTAATGCCTTGCAAGGCATCCGATTCTGAATATAGGTGACATAATTGATAGCCTCAACCCAAAAACAAGCACTCATAGCTCGAGATTGTAGCATACAATTGGCCATCTCTCATAATGTCCTGTTCTTTCTCTCAACAATCCCATTCTATTATGGAGTATGTGGAACTGTGAACTGATGTTGTAAACCATGCTCAGTGTAGAAATATCTAAAAGTTTGATTCACATAGTCCCCCCCATTGTCAGTGCATATATGCCTGACAGAAAGACCAAATTGTTGATGAACTACAACTAATTTAGAACCTGAATGAAGAATCTATGATTAAAGATCACTGAGGAGTTGCTGATTAGATATGTAAGATGATTAAATTAGTATTATGTTGTCATTGATGTCAACTAGCTTGACAATACTTATCTTGTAAGTTACTATACCGAAACATTTGAAGAAAGGTGAAAGAGATGAAGAATAGAAATATCTACATGAGGAAGATGTGTATGTCAGATGAGGATAAGGAATACAATGAGTAACTTTTTGATGAGTCTATGACTTGATGATATTGACTTTATTATGTTGCACTCATCTATGATGAAGAATAGAGCTAAAAGACACAAAGCAGTGTTGTCGGTAAATGAAGCATTCCAGTATACACCGATGGAGTGAAGTGTATACCAAGCGCAGTGTTAACTAAGCTTGTGTTCACTGACACATTTCTTTGTTAACTGAAAAGAACATAAATGAATTAAATGACTAGTGTAAGCAATAAATTGATGAGCTAGAAAGTGTATGAAATTGAGGTAAAATATAAGGTTTGTTATGAAGATCGACGGCTAACATAATTCAAGGAAGATCTAATGGAGTAGATTGAAATGTGTTACTAACACATCAGCCGAAG
Organism: Chamaecyparis obtusa; assembly: GCA_027943335.1. Taxonomy (NCBI): domain Eukaryota; kingdom Viridiplantae; phylum Streptophyta; class Pinopsida; order Cupressales; family Cupressaceae; genus Chamaecyparis; species Chamaecyparis obtusa. The sequence goes on along the minus strand of BSBK01002447.1, from coordinate 308,966 downwards.
AAGGTTAAACAAGCAAAATCAATGAATGAGATTAAGTGGTAAAATCTGATGGACAAAAAGAAAATGATTTACTCATCTATATAAGAGACATTGGTTTCATTTTTGAAACTATGCCGAAGGAAGAAGATACTATAGAATCATCGCGTGAACAATTTTTCATGCATTCTGATCATACTGGTTAGTGAGAACCAAGCTGAAGAACAATTACCAAGCTACAAAGAGTAATTACTGATGAATAGTAAGTTGATATAGAGTTGAATCTGAAGTGATATATTGATTAGAAAGATTTGTATGAGCTGAATATTGATTTGTAAACTGCAATTAAAGTTGTATCAAGGTAGATCATCCACTGTTACATATTTAACCATTGTACATAGTCAAATCTCTTAACCAAGTGGACTAAGAAAGTCTTTTTATGTTTAATTCATAGAGTGAACATTGTTATCCTGTCAACCCCAGAGTGACTGCTAGTTGGACGATAACTTCTGGTCTAAAATCCTCTAACAAGGTCACACCTAACAGTGTGTTTGTAACATTTAATAGGGTTGGGTCTTCACCAACCTCACTTCAGAAGAGTGAACATTTTTGAGTTGCTGGTCCTAGGTGGTTTTTTCCCTTCACAGGGTTTCCACGTTAAATCTCTTGTGTTATGTGTTGATTGTGATATTTGTTTGTTATCATACTTTGCATATTACATGTTAGATTTGATTGGTAACTACTATAAGTTTTAGATTGATAATTGGTAAAAGCACAGATAGTGAAAGTATTTTATGTTTACCAAGTAGCAGAAGTTGAAGAATTTGTTTTGGATTATACATTTCTTTTGGGGACACTGGATAACTGATTCACCCCCTCTTAGTTATTCTAGCAATTGGTATCAGAGATGTGGTTGCTTAGAACAAATTTTTAAGGACTCCAACACAAAGATTTCAAGATATATAAGAGGGAAGTGCCAAAGTTGAACAAAGAGAAATTCGTAGTATGGAAAAGCTAGATGAAGATGCACATATCTAGAATTGAGAATTCTTCACTAGAACTGATGCAAAATGGCTACATTGAACCGACACCAGGTCCCCTGACACTTGTTTAATTGAAAGACAAGCATGAACACAATATTACTATGATGGAACTTGCTACTGCCTGTACTGATGCTGAATTTGAAGACATTGAGGGATGCACTACTACCAAAGCCATGTGGGATAAATTGACTCTAATATACAGTGGAGATTTGAATGTTAAAAGAGCCAGAGCAGAAAGCCTAAGAGGTCGATTTGATGATATGAAGATGAAAGAAGGTGAGAACATTTTGCAATACTCAAATAGACTAAAAGAGGTAGTACATGCTATTAGAGCATCAGATGGAATTATTGAGGATGAAATAGTGATAAGAAAGATTCTTAGAACTTTATTGCCAGTTTATGCAATCAGGATCTCTGCAATTCAGGATACAAGAGCTACATCCAACCTTACTCTTGACACGCTGATTGGTAAGCTTACAACCTTTGAATTGAATAACTTTGACAATAGTGTTGTACTGTCTGTTGAATCCGCTTTCATGTCTTCTTTAAAGATTGGTAAATCTAGTAGCAAGAATAATAAGAATAATGATAGTGATAGTGGTACCAATGAAGAACTTGATGAGCTTGAAGCTCTTATGGCCAGAAGATTACCCAAAGGTAAAGGAAGGTATAGAGGTAAGCTACCTTTGGCATGCTTTAATTGTAAAGAAGTTGGCCACATCACTGCTAGATGTTTGAATAAGAAAGATGATGATAGATCCAGAGACCAATTCAAAGGAAGCTATGGGAGAAGAGTCAACAGAGGCTACCGACACAACAACAAAGATAACTGAGATAGCTATGATAAAGGGAAAAAGGTATGTTACATAGCCAAAGATATTGAATCTGAATTTGATACTGAAGATGATGTAGAAGTAGTATTTTTTGCTATGAAAGATGACTCAGAGGAAGAAGAGAAACATGAAGAAACATCACTGATCTCTAAAGTAAGAAGAAATGAAACATTGATCATAGACAGTGGCTGTACACATCATATGACTAGTGATGTAGAGAAATTTGATCTACTTGATGAATACGATGGAGGATATGTTAGGATGGGAAATGATGCACCCTGTATGGTAAGAGGTAAAGGTTCACTGATGATTAATGATAGAATAAAATGTGAAAATGCATACTAGGTAGATGGATTGAACTATAACTTGTTAAGTGTGGCACAACTGAATAACTCAGGTCATCAACTTGCTTTTGAGAATAAAAAGGTAAAAATCTATGATGATGGAGGAAGACTTGTCGGAACTGGTACACAATCTAGAGGTAATCTATTTTATCTTGATATTGATCAGTCTTCTTGTTTATTAATGAAGGATGAAGATGCATGGTTGTGGCATAAAATGTTATGCCATGTGACCTTTGATAACATGATCAAGATTAGTAAGAAGAAAAGAGTTAGAGGGTTTCCTAACTTGTCAAAACCTGATCATGCTATGTGTCATGAATGTCAGAAAGGTAAGATGACTAAGTCTAGTTTTAAAAGAAAAGACTACTCAAAAAAGAAGATACTTGAGTTGGTTCATACCAACCTATGTGGTCCTATGAGAACTCAGAGTTATTATGGTGATAGATACTTTATTCTTTTTGTTGATGACTATACTAGATTGATGATAGTTATGTTCTTAAAAGAAAAATATGAAGTATTTAAGATGTTTAAGTGGTATAAGGAAAAGGTAGAAAAAGAGACTGGAAATGAATTAAAATGCTTAAGATCTGATAGAGGAGGTGAATTTATCTTTGATGAATTTACTAATTTCTGTAATGAGCATGGTATCAAAAGATAGGTCTCTGCATCAAGAACACCTCAGCAGAATAGGATTGCTAAAATAAGGAACAGGTCAATAATTGACTGTGCAAGAACATTAATGCTACAAAATAACATTTCTCATACATACTAGAGGGAAGTTGTCAGTACTTTTGTATATGTGCTTAACTGAGTACAACTAAAGAAGGATACCAACTGGACACCCTATGAGCTATGGTTTGGACAAAAACCTACTGTAAGTTATTACAAAATTTTTGGAAGCAAATGTTATATTCTAAAAGATGAGAGAAATGGGAAATTTGATTCTAAAGGTGATGAAGGAATATTCTTAGGATATTCTACTAGGAGTAAAGCATACAAATGTCTGAATAAGGTTACAAATAAGATAATTGAAAGTACTAATGCTCGTGTTGATGAGTTTGATGACAAGAACATAGAAGAAAGTAGAAAGGAACCAGAAGACTATGGTAGATTCACTTACATTGAACATCCTTATTATCCACCGAAGTCATAACCTGTGATAACCGGTTAGCATGAAAATAACTTGAGGAATAGGAAAGGGAAATCGATGAACAAGATGGAGCTACCGAGCAAGCACATGAACCTAAATAGGATGAACAAGAAAGAAGAAACCAAGTACTAGCTAGTTTTGTCAGGAGACATCATCCAAAGACACAAATTATTGGAGATAGATAAGCTGGCATGTAGACAAGAAGCAAAGCAAGACAAGGTACATATCTAGTTTGTGAATTTGAACCAAAAAATGTGAAATTTGCATTAGAGAATGAAGAATGGGTTAATGTAATGAAAGAGGAAATAGAACAAATAGAGAATAAAAAACTTGGTCCTTAGTACCCTAACCTAAAGATAAAAATGTTATCGGTACTAAGTGGATATTCAGGAACAAATTGAATGAAAATGGTGAGGTGACAAGAAATAAAGCTAGATTGGTATGCAAGGGATATGCACAGGAAGAAGGAATTGACTATGGTGAGACGTTTGCACCCATTGCTAGATTGGAAGGATTTAGAATGCTACTTGCATATGCTGCACACAAGAAATTTAAATTTTATCAAATGGATGTGAAGTCAGCATTTTTGAATGGTATACTTGAAGAAGAGGTCTACACAGAACAACCTAAAGGATTCATTGATCCAAACAAAAAAGACATGGTATGTAGATTACATAAAGCTTTATATGGTTTGAAGCAAGCACCGAGAGCCTGGTATGAAAGGCTGCATACTTACTTGTTAAGTATTGGATTTGTTAGAACTAGTGAGAACAACAATTTTTACATGAAAGGTGATACTGACGACACTATTATTATTGCTGAGATATTTGTTGATGATATTATTTTTGGAGGTCAAGATCATGTATGTAAATCTTTTTCTAATGAGATGAGAAAAGAGTTTGAGATGTCTATGTTCAGAGAGATTAAATTCTTTCTAGGACTACAAGTGATTTAGCAGAGTGATGGGATATTTATCTCACAATCTAAATACATAAAGGAAGTCTTGAAGACATTTGGCATGGAAGATGCTAAACCTATGGGAACACCGATGGCTACTGGATGTAAATTGACAAAGGAAGATGGAACTACAGAGGTAAACCAAACACTTTACCGATCCATGATTGGTAAGCTAATGTATGTAGTTCATATTAGACTAGATATAGCACATGTTGTGGGAATTGTTGCTAGATTTTTTGCTAACCCTAGAGAATCACACATGATTGCTATTAATAGAATCTTAAGATACTTGAAAAAGACAAAGGATTATGGATTATGGTATCCTAAGGAAGGTAAGTTTGAACTGAAGGTCTATACCGATGTTGATTGGGCTGGAAATGTGGATGACAGAAAAAGCACCACCAGAGGAACATTCTTCTTTGGTGAAAGACTTGTAACCTGGACAAGTAAAAAGTAGGCTTGTATTTCTCAGTCTATAGCTGAAGTAGATTATGTTTCTGCTGCTACTAATTGCTCAAACATTGCATATATCAAGCAAGTGTTGGAAGGAATGAATGAGGTAATCACTGACCCGGTGATTATATACTGTGACAACACCAGTGTTATTAATATTTCAAAGAATCTAGTGATGCACTCTAAGACAAAATATATATCAATTAAGTATCACTACTTAAGAGAACAAGTGCAAGAGAAGCAAGTGAAGTTAGAATTTTTTACATCTAAAGAACAACTTGCAGATATCTTTACAAAGCCTCTACCGAAGGACACATTTGAATACTTGAGGACTAGACTTGGGGTCCGTCCCCTGTCTACTAGTCACTAATGTGATCTAGATGTTGCATTAGCTTAAACTTATTAGAAGATCACACATGTTGATGCAGCATAGTTCACACTTTGAATAATGTTCAAGGTTGTGATTAAGTTTGAAGAACTGAAATAGATTGGGATATTAGTATAACAGAGATACAGAGACTGTATTGGACAATAGAGAGTTACTTAGCTACTACAAAGCTGATTATTTATTTGTTTCTTTGGCATTGTTGTCAAAGGGAGAGATAAATAATATGAAAGAAAAGTTAAACATGCACCGATGAGAACTATCTAAGAGAGAGATAATCCAAAAGAAATAGAACATTGAAGATTAGTTACAGAGAATAGAAGCAGGAACCTGTGAGCTGAAAAGATCATATCTACAGAATGACAAAGTTGTATTTTATAATGTTGTTTAGTAACGTAGTGATTAAACATATTAAGCTAGGGAGAGCTTGCACAATATTTGTTCACAAAGTTGTAGAATACATGTTTGGTATGTGTATGGTACACTTCATATTACCTGAGTTTCCATTAATGCCAAAGGGAGAGATTGATGAACTACAACTGATTTAGAACCTGAATGAAGAATCTATGATTAAAGATCATTGAGGAGTTGTTGATTAGATATGTAACATGATTAAATTAGTATTGTGTTGTCATTGTTGTCAACTAGCTTGACAGTACTTATCTTGTAAGTTACTATACTGAAACATCTGAGGAAAGGTGAAAAAGATGAAGAACAGAAATATCTACATGAGGAAGATGTGTATGTCAGATGAGGATAAGGAATACACTAAGTAAATTTTTGATGAGTCTATGACTTGATGATATTGACTTTATTATGTTGCATTCATCTATGATGAAGAATAGAGCTAAAAGACATAAAGAAGTATTGTTGCTAAATCAAGCATTCCAGTATACACCGACAGAGTGAAGTATATACTGAGTGCAGTGTTAACTGAGCTTGTGTTCACCGACACATTTCTTTGTTAACTGAGAAGAACATAAAGGAATTAAATGACTAGTTTAGCCGATAAATTCATGAGCTAGAAAGTGTATGAAATCTAGGTAAAAGATAAGGTTTGTTATGAAGATTGATGGCTAACATAATTCAAGGAAGATCTAATGGAGTAGATTGAAACATGTTACTAACACATCAACCAAAGAAGGTTAAAGCGGAAAAATCAATGAATGAGATTAAGTGGAAAAATCTGATGGACAAAAAGAAAACAATTTACTCGTCTATATAAGAGACATTGGTTTCATTGTTGAAACTATGCCGTAGGAAGAAGATACTATAGAATCATCACATGAACAAGTTTTCATGCATTCTAATCATATTGGTTAGTGAGAACCGAACTGCAGAACAATTAATGAGCTACAAATAGTAATTACTGACAAACAGTAAGTTGATATAGAGTTGAATCTGAAGTGATATATTGATCAAAAAGATTTATATGAGCTGAATATCGATTTGTAAACTGCAATTGAAGTTGTATCAAGGTAGATCATCGACTGTTACATATTTAACCATTGTACACAATCAAATATCTTAACCAAGTGGACTAAGAAAGTCTTTTTATGTTTCATTCATAGAGTGAAAATTGTTATCCTGTCAACCCCAGAGTGACTGTTGGTTGGATGATAACTTCTAGTCTAAAATCCTCTAACAAGGTCATGCCTAATAGTGTGTTTGTAACCTTTAACAGGGTTGGGTCTTCACCAACCTCACTTCAGAAGAGTGAACATTTTTGGGTTGCCAGTCCCAGGTGGTTTTTTCCTTCACAGGGTTTCCATGTTAAATATCTTGTGTTATGTGTTGATTGTGATATTTGTTTGTTATCATACTTTGCATATTACATGTTAGATTTGATCGGTAACTACTATAAGTTTTAGATTGATAATCAATAAAAGAACAGACAATGAAAGTATTTGTTTTGGGACACTGGATAATTGATTCACTCCCCTCTCAGTTATTCTAACAATTATTTCTCCATAAATGTCTTAAACATTCAAAAGGAATCAAAGACACCAAACTTGTACTTCAAGAAGTACACCCATGTGCATCTAGAGAAATCATCTATGAAGGTGAGTACATAGCGGGCACCAGAAAAAGATGGAGTGGGAAATGACATAAGATCACTGTGTATCAACTCCAAAAGTGCAATAGCTTGTGAGGCTCTCTCTGTCAGAAAAGGATCTTCATGATATTTTCCAAGGGCACAACCGTGACAAACACCATTAATACAAGAAATCTAAGGTAACCCAATCACTAGCTCCTATGTAATCATCTTTTGTAGATATCTATAGTTGACCTAGCCAAAAATCTCATGCCAAAGCTTTCTCACTATGTCTGCATGAGAAAAGAGAGAAACACTTGTATAATCAGAGCTCTTGAAGCAATCAAACCTGTATAAGTGAGACTCTGAATCAACACTCCTAGTAGCAACAACTAGATCAAGATCATGGAGGTCTTGAATAACCACATCATATGGTGAGAACTCAACTATTTTATTAGATACAAAATGATAGATCTGATAAATAGATAGGAGGTTTGTAGAGATGGATGGAACCAAGAGAACATCCTATAGAGAACCACCATCCAATGAAATAGTTTTAGAACCTATAATTGAAAGCTGTGCTAAATCACCAACTATAATCTAAGTAATGGAACTCTAAGAAAGTGTGGTAATCAATCCAGGTGAGTGTGACATATGGTGCGAAGCATCTGAGTTAATGATCCAAGGAGAATCTACAGGTATAGCTCATGCAGAAAGAGCATGACCTTTGCCGGTGGAAGAGGAAGGAGGACAAGGAGAGGTGATATTATGCTACTACATGGATGCCTCTAAAGCCTCTAGTCATGTTCAACACTTGGAAATTGGATGTCCTTCCTTGCCATAAAAGCTACATGATTCTTCTGATTTAGTCTTTGTCTTGGAGGAAGACTCACCAGACTTTGAAGAATTTCCCTGTTTGAAATTAGGATTTGTTTTGGAATCAGATTTAGAATCAAATTTCTAAAATGGCTTGGAGGGACTCTCATTTCTAGGTGAATCTCTCTTGGTCTTCAATTTGGTCTTCTTGCTATTTGTAGGTGGTTGAGAAACCAATGCTTGGTTCTTTGATCTTGAGAGAGAATCCAACTATTTAAGCTTAGATTTCTCTCAATTAAAATGATCACATAATACCTCAAAAGAGAGCATAACAAATCTGGTTCCCAAAGCATCCATGGTGGAATGGAAAGTAGAAGATAAAATCTAAAATTTTTCTCAAAGCTTAGAAAGAATTAGGTAAATACATTATGTATCAATCTTGATCTTACCACAACCCTGTAAAATAGATCTGATGGATTTGAATTTCATCAAGTAATCCTCAATAGAAGGAAAGGAATCAGGTACCATGGAGGTCAATTTTGCATCAATATGAAGTTCCCTAAATTCATTAACTGTGCCAAAGAGAGTTTGAAACCGTGTCCACATAGCCCTAGGAGTATGAAACTCATCAAGATGGAAAACAAGGCTGTCTGAAACATGCAGAGATAATACACCATAGCCTCATCTAGTTTGGTCATGTGCTACATAATATCATAGGGGTGACTGAGATGAGGTGTTCCTTAATTAAATAGGACCATAATCCACGTGATCTGAGAAGCCTCATCATGTGAGTTTTCTAGATGTGATAATTGTGCGGAGTGAGAAGCTCAACTGAAGTTGGATTTGCCATGTAGATAACTGATTTGATCACCTATTTGTTTTTTATTATTATGGTTTTTATTTCAAAACTAGACAGAAGATGCAAAAGGTTTTGTGTTTTTAGTGTTTTTGTTTTTTGAAACAAATGATAGACAGCAAGAGAAAAAATACCCCCCCACACATAGAGAACCCAAAACTTGGTACAATCAGAATGCAAGAAAGAAAGAAATTAATATTTCAAATAAATTTGTATGTATCTGAGAAATTTTCTAAAAATAAATGCCAGATCTGAAAAGATCTTTGAATGAGCTTTCCGACAATATTTTGTTTTTTAAAAATGGAGCCCAAATGAAAAAGTTATGGCTCCCAAAGTGCACTGAGGTACCACATCCTTTGATAGAATAAATGAGCAGAAAAATAATGAAATAATAATTGAAAACCTTCAAATATGAATAAATCTCTGAACTATCTTCCCAACGATAATTTTTTGAAGAAAATGGAGCCTAGATGCAAAAGTTATCGATCCCAAAGCATAGGAGGTCTGAAACCCAAGAGAACATAGAAACCTAAGAGAACACAAAAACCTCTATCTTTAAAAGCCAAAAAATGGAGAACTTAGGAAACCAAACCATAAAATTTGGATTGGATTCAGAACTAGCTTTCCATTGGTATATCATTTGCCCAATTTCGATCCTGGACGCCCAAGATATTGGCCAAAAACCAATTGCCTGTCAAAATTCATGCAAGAGGAGGAGAAAACAATGTCATCTAGGGAGATGACATCACTTTCATAACCTAATGATGTTAGTGCTAGGTAGACCCCACATAAACCACATGGCAACTACAATTCAACCACAGGTTAATCGTGGGTCATTCGACGGTAGCACCAGCAGTTTAGCTATGCGGTGTCACCAGCGGTTATACCATCATGGTGACACCATTATGGTGATCACGTAGTAGTGACCACTTGGCAGAGCTGGGGGGTGCACCACCCAAAAAAAATTTAAGGTTTTTTTTTTAAAAAAATTTTGAATTGTGTGTAGGTCGTATGACCTGGGGGCCTAAACTTTTTATCCTCAGAGGTCAACGTTGGCCAAATTCAACATGCTTCATATAGAAATAGTGGTTTTTGGGCCTTTTGAGTGCAATGGAGAGGTCCATTTGGGCCCAAAGTGCATGAAAAAACTAGTGACTGCCTAAGGATCCGTGTTAGGTCCAGTTGCAAAAAAAAATTCTCACAGATTCCAACATTGTCCAAATTGGACAAATTTTATATGGATCTAGGGGTTCTTGGACACTCTGAAAGCAACCATGAGATCTGTTTGAAGCTAAGATGAATAAAAAGAGAGGTCCCCCCAAATTCAACAGAAAACCCTAAAGCTCCATAAAACTTGAAAACATCAAGAACACATAGCAACAGATCTGAGCTTTGATACCATGAAAGATTTGAGAATATAAATTTGCACACCCCATGAGTATTTGCAAAGTAGAATAACCTATTACAAGAGAAGAATGGAGACAAACTACAATAGCTCTCAAAAGTAAAATTGCATTAGAGAAATTTAAAAAAGGCAATTACAAGATTCATCCTTAAATAGGAGAATGAGAAACCCTAAGTGAATCTTTAGAAAGGAATAAAAGATAAAAATAATCTATTACTCTAACATTTTTAAGTGTAGACAAGAGCTTAATTTTAGGGTATTTTAGGAGGATTTAAGAAAGTGGAGGTTTTAGAGTAGAAGGAAGTTGTAAATTGGAAAATTGAAAAAGAAATTTGGAGAAGGAATTTTGAATAATGGGGGGGCAGCTATTATGGCATGAGCCAGTGGCTCATACTATTTTTCTCACTGATGTGCAAGCCATTTAAAGATTTCATGTATGTGGATGGCTTGGGTATTTCTTGAAGTTGACAAAGTTCGATGAGGACGTGGCTACTAAATTTATGAACGCATTTGTGGAAGAGGAAGAAAATGTATGTGGTTTGATAGTTTTGTCAATGGAGGAATGCATTGTAGAAGTGATGGGGTTGCCAACAATTAAGGAGCATTACCCTAATGAACATGATGCTAGGTCAGTACAAGCTCAGTTCACTCTTCCTTCCAACCCTTTGTTGGAAGTAAACAAGCAAGGGTGCAAGTGCATTTCACTTCTTGCTCCTTTCAATGAGCTAGTGTCTCACATTATAAGGTACCTCACCTGTGAAGGAAGGTTTTCCCATTTGCATGCACACCATTTTAAATTGCTTAGCTATATCAGGCATAATTTTTAATAAATATTCTAAATTTTGTACATAACATGATAAGCATTAGTACTTAAGAAAATCAGAAGGGTAAAACAAATTATGTTTCACATCATGCCCTAGTCAAGATACTAGTTGAAAGATCTCTTAGAGATGTATCTCCTTTGGCATGGGATGAATTTGTTTGAGTCAAAACCTTACAACCTCAAGATGAACCTATTGAACAACTAGTTCTTGAGAGTGAAATACCCTCTGAGCCAGTTGTTATTCCCCAAGAAAGAGAATATGAGAATCCTAAAGAAAAATAACCTTCTCCTATTCTAGAAGATAATGTACCTACCTCCTCCCAGAAGAAAGGAAAATGAAAGATTGATGAAGGAACTCCAATCCTTGAAATAGAACCCCAAAACCCTACAATTTCAAAAAGTAGGAAAAGGAAATCAGCTCCTGCAATAACTACTCCTACAGTAGAGAGACCGAAGAAAATTGTCAAAAAGAAAACTGTGAAGATAACATAAAATCCTTTGAGAATAAGTTCTAGGATGAGTGGGTAGATTCCCCAAGTTTCCCCAGATAGTCAAGCCATTCCATTGATTAGGAAAGCCTACTACAAAGCCTCATATTGATTATGTTTCAGATGATTCTCCAATTCAACCAAATATTTTAGATCCTCTCAAAATGTAAATGATTCATTTCTTAATGAGCCTTCCATACAACAAAGTGAACCTGAAGAAATAACTCAAAAAATTCTAGAAGGCCATCATGAGGAGCCTCAGTTGACTCAATCATTAGTTAATTCTTTTACTCAGAATGCGAAAGTACCTTTTAGGAGAACTTGGTACACTGATTATCTAGAGCAGGCCCATATCATGGAGAAGAGACAGAAGATGTGAGGCCTCACCCCAACCCATCATAGCATTACTAGTTCATTCACATTTTTATACTTTATGTTTTGATACTTCGATACACTTTTTGATCATTTTGACAGAGACTCATGATGTTATGTTTTATGATCATGACTACATTATGCGGACTATATTTTGATGTTGATTAGGACCTAGAACATGTGGTTGATTTTGGTTATACATGCTTACATATGTGATTTGATGAGAATGAGTTAATCATGATTAGATTTGATTGTTTCATGGATTATGCTTTAAGTTAGGAAGTAGCATGGATGATATGTCATGATGATTTATGAAGATGCTATGTTTAAACATTACAGAATGAAAATTGTAATTAGGAATTGAATTCTACATATTGATTAATGTTGCCAATTATGAATTGTATATATATATTTGCATGTGATTTTATTGCCTTGGACTATTGATGCTCAAGTTTAGTGTGTGTGAAAGAGAACCATGGAATTATTTGGAGAATCAGGGCTAAACACATGTGAATTGAGTAAGCCAAAGTTTAATCTGATTAAGATATTTAAACCTCATTGTAATGTGATCTTGTTTGCAAATGTGATTTGTATGTGTGTTAATAGTTTGAATTCATGTTGTTAATTAGACATGTCATTTGTAAATGTGATGTGTATTCCATGGTGTCACTTGACACTTGTATTGTACATGTGGAGGGTGACATGTCAAATTAGCGCTTGGGCAAGAATCACCTAACCTTTTAGGATATTATATTAATCCCACTTGCATGTAGATGTCTTGTAGGGATCACATCAAGTTGGAACTCGGATTTGAACTTCATAAGTACTTTAGAGGGGTCAAAAGTGACCCTAGAGTGTATTTTTGGCCTAAATTAGCTAACCCTAGGGGGGTACCTTAGGTTGGGGGCTAGTTTTTACCTATGGGAAAGCCTAGATCACCATTATGGCCCTCTAGAAAGGCCACTTTTCAAAAGTGGCGAAAATGGAGATGGCCACATGCATCTAACTTGTCCCACACTCCTTACCAAACCCACAATTAAGAGTGGGGGACAAGAGGGAAGAAAAAAGGACTAGATGGCATGTCTCATTAATTGCTAGGTCTTGAGTACTCTTTTGGAGGCCTTTTTAGAGGGTTTGGAGAGACTTAGTGGGTGTTCACCCACTCTCTCATTTTAGAGACACTTAGGGTTGGAGAAAGGAAAAAGACAAAGGATAAGGAGCTCTTCTCAATTTCATTCTTTCCATTTTTCTTGAGCCAAGGTTGGTGAATTCTTTCCATGGAGAAATACTCTTGCATTTTAGCTTTGTATATTGTTTCTTTGGATGAACATGTAAATCTTGTATGGTGTTCATATATGTAAATCTTATTTTTGTTGTGTTGTGTTGGGTTTCATTTGGATTTTGAATCAATCTTGTTTCCTTATTTTTGGGAGTGTTGTTCATGGGAGTTGAAGGCATCACTCACCCTTTGGGAAGGGAAGTAGTGGCCTTGGGTGAAGGGGTTAGTTGTGCTCTCCATTGTAGTGAGTCTCTTCTCTTGGAGAAGAGGGAAAAATTCATGGGGTATGGGCTCCATGAAGCCATGTTGTAAATCTTGTATTTGAGTATGGAAATAAAAAAATTTGTTTATGGAAGGAATGTCGATATAGCCTTGGAAAGGCATGGAAAAACTCTTGTTGAGAACTTGTATTGGTATGGAATTCTCCTCCTTGGAAAAGCCCACCTTCACCCTATCTCAATGGATTATAGAAATCCATTTGTGAAGCCTTGGTTGGGAGTTCATTGTTGTTTTTTTCATATATATGTTTGTGAGCATGGTGTTTTGCATGAAACTGTTTAGTCTTGATTCTCCAAGATTGGGGGTGGTCTCCTTGAGACCTTGGATGGGAGGTGAGCTCTCCATGGTTCTCCCCTTTATTTGGAGGTTTGAAGGCCTTGTTTTTGCAAAGGATAAAACTTGGGAAAGTTTTATTTTGTGTCCATATGGAAGAAAATTTTATTATTGCATTGTTGTAATCATGAATGAGAAGAAACTTATTTGATTAATGTATCAGTTGTATTAATGTGATATACATATCAAACATATGTGAAATTGATCCTTGATCATTGTAGACTTGATTCAATGTTGAAAAGAAAACCATGTATTTTAGCTCTTAAAATGTAAAGTCTCATGTTGAAAATTTCATATTGGAAATATAATGATGTTGCAATCTTGTTTATCATTGTATTGTATGTTACTTTTAAATTCATTAGAGCATTTTTTATATTTTAAGTAATAGTGTTCTTGTTGAAAACAATGGACTAATATGGAGATTGATAACTTAGTTAGGTAAATGTTAGACATGTTACCCTTGATTGTTTGGCCATTCTATAGAGATTAGTGTCTTGGTATTCATTCAAATCAATGGATTGAATTTTATTACCTTTAGGAAAAGATGAGGCAAACAAACAATAAGTTATGTTTAGAGAAAAATAAATAAATAAATGAATAAACCACTAAGAGATAACACAAAAAAAAACTAAGCAAAAGGCACAACAACAAAAAAAAACTCAAATAGAGACCTACAGGTCTCTGGAAAATGTATGGGAAGAAATTCCCATACATTTTCCTACCACAGTCAATATAAAATTATTTCCCTAAGCTTAGTGGATGCCAAGTCCACTTGGTGGGACCCACTTGGGTCACCACCCAAAAAAGCCCTTAAAAAAATATTATTTTAAAGCAACTTGTTCAATAAATATATATATATATATATATATATATATATATAGATATATATATATATATATATATATATATATATATATATATATATATATATATATATATATATATATATATATATATATATATATATATATATATATATATATATATATATATATATATATATATATATATATATATATATATATATATATATATATATATATAAAATAAAACTTCATTTACACCCAAAAAGCACATATGCTTTGTTCATTTAAAAAAAGTGAGTTTTATTTATTTAATAAATTAAAAAAAAAACAAATTGAAATACATTTGGGGGGGGTGGGGGGGTGGGCCCCACACCCTCGTGAGGCGTGCCTTGGATTGGCTGCCCTCGGCAGCTGGTCCCCTTTGCTTGGCAGGGTACCGCCCTACCTTGGTAGCACGGTACACTGGCAACGACAGGGTACTGTGCTGACATGTGCGGGCCCTGCCTAGTCCCATCGGACTTAAAAAGAAAAGGTGGGGTATTTTAATTAAAGTTTGTTTAATTTTTATTTTATTTTGTTTTTTATTATTTTATTTTATTTCTTTTTAAAAATTCATTATTATAAATTGAAAATTTGTTAATGCTAATTTATAATTTATTTAAAATTTAATTATTTTGTTAGTTAATTAAATTAACTCATAATTAAATAAGTTGCTTTATATTCAAGGTATATTATTTAGTTTAATATAATTATTATTTCATCTTATAAAATAAGCAATCTTTATAGGGATAGTTCATCTTAGAAAATTATTTATAGACCATGTAGGATAAAATTTTACATGGAAAAATTTAGCGTTGCAAAATGTATTCATAGATATTTAATAATACAACTATGCACGTAACGACTATAGGGATGGTGTAATAGGAAAGCTAAACTTTGTTCGTCAATGATTAAGATTAATATTTAATATCATTGTATCTTTATAACCTTGGTAGTGGATCTGCATACATTGATGTGTTATTATAACTATTAAACCTGAAATGGACTCATGAATAGATATGTGAACTACTATTGCAAGATAAATTATGGATATGGAATTTAACAAGGAAATTGTAGGTTGTAGGGTCTAGCTTATACAAAATTCAAAGTTTATGGCAATGGTTATGAATTCAATCCATTGGTACAACAATGACATTAATACTTCTAGGTACCCATTAGGGCTTAACAAAGATAAATACATCATTAAAAAACCCCTTCAGTAGTCATTATTGTATTCACCTTGTGATTTGGAATAGTCTAATGAGTTCATCATATCTTAAGCCTTTATGGAAAACTTGGTATCTTATTGTAGACCCCCTCTAAGAATGATGGTGGATTTAGTAAACCAGTGCAATTCTTGGTGGTCGTTAATTGATAAAACTTGTTGAACTAGAAACCCTAAGCTATGATCGATCTATCTTTAGTTAACTTATCCTTGAAACATATGAATGTATTGTCAACCATCTACTTTAAAAAAAAAAATTGTTGCGGTTTTGGGTTGGTTTATTTTTTGGCATGACAAAAGACTCAACCAGATGAGTTTACCCCACCTACCTTGCAATCTATTCTCTTCAGTCTATAAACTTAGTTTATCTTTAAGAACACCTTGTGGAGAGAGGAAAGGAAAAAGATACAAAAGGAGATTGATGATCAGAAAGAAGAAATTGAGGACATGAAAGAGAAAATAGAGAAACAAAAACAAAAGATGGATCATGCCTTAAAATTGGCTGACCAAATCATAGTGTGTAGGCCTCCCTCAAGGGTATATGCCATTTTCTTGAAAGATAAATTCCTCTTGTTCCAATTAATGATGACCATCCAGGATAAAGAATCTAAGTTTAGAACAACTGAAGAATTTTATGGTTTATATCAAACACTTCTTTTTTGGCTGAAGAACTTGCTTTGTGAACTGTATCTTCACAATTTCATCATTCCAAATGAGACTGATTGGAATCCCTTACTTTACATAGGGGAGATAAATTTGAAGGCTTTGATGTCGTGTATGCACAATAAAGCCAATTATGATAGACAATTGGACAATTATAGAGATCAAGAAAAATTAGAGCATTTACCTTTGAGGGTTGAATCTAGTAAGCTTGATGTTCTATTGAGAGATTGGTTCACACTTACCTATGGAAAGACAAAACCAGAAACCAAGGATAGGATTTTTTCTATCAAAGATAAAGTGTATAGAGAATACCAAGGATTTCCTTATTTCACATTTTAGAGAGCCCTAGGTGGAGTCAGAAGTAGATGGAACAAATTTCCTGAGGTTTTCAAAAAGTCTGAACCACATAGTCTTATCAACTTAGAGGCAACAATAAACAAAGCACCAAAATACATGTAGTTGGGAAGATAAATTAGGCACGAGCTCTAGAAAGATAAACCTTGCTAAATATTATATATATATGATGTAGTATTTCATATAATTGTGTTAATGTATGTCCTAACATTTGGGTTAGATTGACTAGTTAAAAACTTGAATATACATGCATGCACTACTAATTTGCTAGGATAAAAGGAATGGTTGGAGAATGAATTGGTAGCATTGATGAGGAAGTGATGAATTTTTGGCCACAATGAGAAGAACCATTAAGAAACCATGGAACATGCCTGAAGGAATTAAGGAATAAATGTCTCAGGTAATATAGGGGTGCGACTATGCTAAATCTCCTCTACAGTCAATATTCTATTGAAATGGTTGTTTAGTCTTTATGATATTTTTTTTTGGACTATCACATTCTCCTTTCTTTATGGATGAATCAGTCAAAACTTATCTATATGTTCAAATGTCAATCATCTATATATAGGGATATGATTGTTGGAAATCTAGTTAGACAGATGATTATATTACTATCATATTGGAAGAAAGTTACTCTTTAAGTTCTGTGCACTATTTTGTTATGATGTAATCAGTTTTCTATTTATATATAATAGAGTAATTTTGAGTTAAATTATGTGTTCATAGCTAATAGAAACTGACCAAGGGGACCCACTTGGGAGGTGGATTAGGGTAGAGTAGAGAAATTAGTTTAAACATTTTCAGTAATAGAAGTAGAATTCATTGTTTTCTCCTATAGCATCACAACCTGTGAATATTCAAGAAGCACTTGGAGAGATAGTCATAGTAAATGCTTTGGAATGATAGAATAGGTTAAAGTTAGAAATTATAGTTGTCAATGTCAATTTTAACTATTTAGCTATCTATTTTTCTTTCCGTTGGATATTTCTAATGTATGGGGAGGTGATTGAGACATTTTATATGTTTAATCACTATGTTACTGAATGGGCACTTATACTATTCTCATTTTTGTTTTGTCACTAATGTCAACATATGTTTTTGTGGGGAGAATAGGTTGGTTATCATAGTGTACGAACACTGTACAGATATTTCAGATGCTATGAAGTCAAATGAGAGTTCAAGAAGGTTTCATGATCTTATATCCAAGATCACATCATGTAATGTTTCATATTGGATGAGTTACATATATTTTGGTGAAGATTGGTCACTAGACAGTAATAGTGAGAAATGACAGAGTTAGTCTTTGTGTTTCAGGTATATCTTCTAGATGATATGGATTCAAGGTAGCGAGCTTAAGGGATGATAGACAAGGTACTGAAGGATGTTCTTTGGTCAGCATAAGGTATGGAATGCTTGGTGATGTTAGTTGTGGCATGTGTTCTGGAGAAGACCTATTTGGAAGCGGACTTAGGAGATGTAGCATGTGTTTTTCTTGGAAAACATAAATTAAGGATGTCAGTCCTTAAATATTGTAATGTAATCATTGTATACTTTTTTTAGATATCATGTGTATCTTAGAAAGGTTTTATGTAATTATTTGTAATTAGGAAAGGCTTATGGGCTGACCTGATCATGAGAATTGTAATAAGGTATAAATGAGAGGTCTTTTCTTTGGAAAAGACATAGATGGAAAAAGGTGATATAAGAGGTTGTGAAAGCTTCAATCTTACATCTGATGTATGTAGAGAACAAGTTTAGTAGTGGACTTCATTGGAGCTGATCAAGCAAAGACAGTTGTTTTCAAAAAGTTCAAAAAGATTGTGTATTTCTTCATATACACTTGTGTTGTGAACAGTGAGTTATGAAGGTGGATTTAACCTTCTTTGGGTAGTGAGCCCTCCCTTTCTTCTTGACTCCTAACAGGGTCTGTCATCTAACAAGGACTATGTACTGTAATGTTTCAATAAGCTCCTAATAGGGCTACATCTTATAAAAATGATACTATAATCTCAGTACATCATTTGTGGGTGCTAATTCCCACCGGGATTTTTACATTTAACAGGGTTTCCCCAACACCAAAATATTGTGTTATTGTGTTGGGATTTATTGTCTTCATTGGATCTGATATTGCTGCTACTTAAAGTTCAAAGTTTAATAATCTTCCATACAACTGATTCACCCCCCCCTCACTATTGTATTGTGAACTATTATTTCTAACAATTGGTATCAGAGCTTGTGGTTCTCAGAGAGAAACCTTAACAGCTTAAGGTGATCTTGGAGATGGCATAATATAGGAAGGATAGTCCAAAGTTTGATCTTGAGAACTTTGACAGTTGGAAGAACAAGATGTGAATTCATTTGCTGTGTTTGGGTATCGAGTATTGGATAATTATAAATAATAAGGTAGCTATGAAGACTGAGAGTGATTTTCCATCAGCTCTTGATGATGAAAAGAAGGTATTCTCATACAACATGGTCACAAGGGAAGCAATGATAAGCACACTATCTAAAGGTGAGTTTACTGAAGTTAAAGACTTGGATTCAGCATATGAGATTTGGAGAAGATTAGAAGCATTATATGAAGGAGACAAATATACCAAGAAAGTGAAGTTACAGAACTAGAAAACCAAGATGGAGAAGCTACAAATGAAGGATGATGAAAGCATTAGGGCTTATATTCAAAGGGTTACAAAAGTTGTGGCTAGAATCAGAAATTGTGGAGGCACTTATGATGAAGAAGAAGTTGTTGCAATGATCCTTAGATCATTGACACCTATATACAAGTTCAAGGCTATGTCTATTAAAGAGACTATACCCTTAACTTTGAATTTTAGCAGAGATATGTTGATTACAAAGATAACTACCTTGTTGGGAAGTTGACTATAGTAGTGTATATGACTAAGATGACCATAGCATCAGCGCATGTGTGTATGACTGAGTTTTGGTATGCACCCTTGAAGGTAATCTTTTGAGTATGTTAGTAAGATATGTATAAGAATGCATGATTAGATGAGTTAGTATGAAGAAGTTATAGTGAGTTGAAGTAACATAGTCAGTGAGCGGTAGAGTAGAAAATGGCATGTAGCTAACAGGAAAGATTTTGATTAGCGATCATTATTTTATTTTGTAAAGGCTATGTGCCTATTGTAAATGTGTTGTAAACATGATAATATCAATGTATGTAAACACCCTTGAGCCAATTCATTTGGAAGTATTGTATGTAATAGGTTATAGGCTGACCTAGTGAATAGTTTTGTTTGCGCCTATAAATAAGACATGTGCCTTTGTATTTAAGTATAGCATGAGATATAGAGTTGATATAAGAAGAGAATAAGTATGCAAAGATCAGTCAGAATGATATAGAGCTTTGCAAGAGGTTTTAAAGCATCAATGCACAAAAGGAACAGATTAGAAAAGTAGTGTCATAGAAATAGTTCACCATTATAGATATAGCATATATTTGATATCCAAGAGGTTGTAGCCTTCTCTATTGAGTAGTGAGCTTTGGCAGTGAGCCTTCCAGCCCTAATAGGGTTTGTTACTTCAAGAATCCTAACAGGGTCTGACCCTTGACAAGGTCATTATACTAAAGCATTGTAATGACTACTCCTAACATGGCAAAGGAACATTAACAGGTTCATAATAAACAAGTACAATTATTAGTGGGTATTAATTCCCACCAAGGTTTTTCCTTTGGCCAAGGTTTCCCCATAATCATATCTGGTGTTATGTGTTATGGTTGTTTAATTTACTTGCTTTAATATTCAGTTCAACAATTAAGTTATTAAGTTAAGTTTCAAGTATCAGAAAGTAAGATTTTAGATACCGATTCTCCCCCCCCCTCTCAGTATTCCCATTCCTAACAATTGATATCAGAGCTTTGGTCCTTTGAAAATAAGTTTAACCACTTGAGGAGATCATGGATATAGGAGAAGTGAAACATCTGAAGAAGAATCTTGAAGTAGCTCTTGAAGATCTTGACAGATCTGAAAAGGAAATAAAAGAATTGAAATTGAAGGTCAATGGCACACAAGTATTCATCAAGAAACTCAAAAAAGATTTGAAAGATTGTTCAAACAATGATTTGGGAAAAATGGTCAAAAATATGAATGAAGAAAACATGTCTCTGAAGGATCATATTGAAGAGTTGGATGAAAAGTTATTCAATAATCAAGAATCCTATGAAGAACAGGTCAAAGAAAACAAGCAGTTGGATGAAGAACTAAGGTAAGAAAAAATGAAAATCTTGGAGTTAGAAAACATCAAGAAAAAGGTGGAATCTAAATTGACTAAAGCAAAGAATCATATTGACAAATTGTACACAAGTAAGAATCTAATAGAGTCACATTTTTATGCACAAAAGATTAAAGGAGATACCACTAGTATTGGATTCAATGAAGCACAAAATCAAATCAATGATATGCGAGAAAGAAAGAAAGAACCAGAAGAATCTACAAAAGCTAAGAATATTGGAAATCATACTAAAGCTAAAGCTAAACCATCTAAGGATGAACTCAAGCCACTAAACTGAACATGTTATGCTTGTAACAAGAATGGAAATATAGAAAGATATTGTAAAGAGGCAAGACCTTTCAATGGTTATTTTTATTCATGAAATAAGTTTGGTCATAGAGCTATGAATTGTAGATCAAATGAAAGAAATCAGACTCAGCAAAATCAGAGAAATCATCCACAACAAAATGCTAGAAGTCCTTAGAACATTACATGTTAGATATGCAATTATGATGGTCACACAACTAGACAATGTAGTATGGTAACTCACATCAATGCACCAAGGAATATAAGGCCTCTAGTTATTTGTCACTCTTGTAACAAGGTTGGACACATCTCAAAGTTTTGTAGATCAAAAGTACAAAGACAAGAAGGACCTAATAAGTCTCAAGAATCAATTTTGGATGAATCTGGAGAATTCAAGTATGTTAAAGCTACAGATGACATGAGCAAGATTTGGATGGAAGTAAAGAAAGATAATGTTGATGACTATGTAGTGGATGCATCTATAATGGATGCACCTTCTACTTCTTGATAAATAACCCTCATAGTCATAGGGGGAGCTAGATTAGCTCTAGACCCCTGCACAGCTGGTATACTCACCCTCAGAGTATGCACCTTTGGCTTTAGATGTTTGGATGCTAGTTGATGCTCTATGAAAGAGCTCACAACTTGATTGTTAGTAGAGATGGGGATTGAAATTCACTGTTACATTTTGTGTTATGGTGACAAGCATTAATGGTAGAAAGTTGCTTTAATATTCACCAAAGATCCATTATCCACACATTTGAATTCGAGATCGAGCCTTTGGAGAGCACAGGAGATCAACAAAGTTTTTGTTGAAAGATTGAAGTTGGTTTATCAGTGAAGAACTGTGAAATTGTTGCAGAACCCTAGTTTGGTCATGATGATTTAGAAACCCTTTGGAAACCTATTTGAGAAATTAATCAAGTAAGTAATGGCCACTCTAGTTGTTTTTGATGTTACTAAAAGGAAGAGGTACATATTTAAGGAGCATCCTTTCAAGTCAGTCCTAGATGACCTTGAAGGGGAATTTTCTAGAACTCCTATGGGAGTGATACATGTAGAAGACATATGCACATACATTTATTGTAAGAAGGAACCGATAGGATTGGATATAATAAGGTCACACTTACAGGCAATGATGAAACATGACATGACATTCATGGATGAGTTCACACACCTAGAAAATAACCCTATCATAGAGTATGTGACTCCATATGAGTTCTATGAATCAAAATGGATTAAGATATTTCTTAGAAGAATACATCATGACTTGTTTTGGGTTGGATAAGTCCCTATCCATATAACTACTAACCTCATTTATGAGATGACTGGACTTCCTAAGACAGGCACCATTCTTCCTACTAGCAAGGATGTCAAGAAATTGGTGGAGTAGGCTTGTAAGTCCTAGAGTGATAAGCATGACATGACTATAGAGCTAATTGAGGAGAAGGATATCAAGCTCATGGAAATGATACTTGGTTAAAAATTCTAGTATGTAAATAGAGTTAATAGTGTGTCAGTAGCAACTATTTTGGTAGCCATCAAAATTGCAAGGGAAAATGGAGAATTCAACATGTGTGAAATATTGCACACATAGTTGTTGGATAATATAAGGGCTATCAAAAATGATAAGAGAAAAACATTTAGGTTTGGGTCATTGATCATCTATATGTACTTCCATATTGTTGGAAAAGTATCAGATCTCTATCTAGACATGAGCATACCTACAATGCCATAGATTTTATTGAAGTCAACATCTAAAAGAACCTTAAAATATTTCATGGACTTGGAAATCAAGACATTCATAATCAAGATGCAAAGAAGGTATAGGATACATGAGAGTATAGTGGAAAAGTATAAGGATAGTATTTGTTTCATGGTGGAGATAGATAGCACCTACATGGAAGCAGTGGAACCTAGAACTAAGTGGATTCATCCTCTTGGTTATGAAGTGGAGGAACATATTTTAGAAGCATATGCACAAGTCCTCCTATTAGCACCTAAGGATCCCAATGAACCAAGATGGGGTACTTATGAGGAAAAGACAAGACAAGTAGATTCAGTCTTGTATAGTGTAGGAACAAAAAGGAAAGCATCAAAGATAACATCAGACATATTGAAAATCCATGGTTTTACACAAGAAGACTTGGATAAAGCTACGGAAGCCAAGATTGCAATGCAACTTGAGAGAACACCCTCTTCTGAAGTGAAAATAGAGAAGACTGATGATCCCAAGGAGAAGAAGGAAAAGATAGAATAAAACACTCCTACGCCTACATATACTATTGACCTGGACTCCACACCACCTCTTGATCCTAGCAAGATGCCTAAGAGGAAAAAGTACACTGGCGCAAGCCACCCATCCTCTAGAAAAACAAGAAGAAAAGGAATAAACACTCAAGTACCTCCAGAGGTAGGATTCAGACTGAATCTTGAAGTGTTGAGAACCAGGGTAGTAGATGAAGGAAGAATTGATCAAATAGGAAAGTTCTATGATAAATATTGTGAGATAGATAAATCAGGGATCCATGTAATGATAATCAAGCACATGATTAAGTTGAAGAAAATAGTCTTGGAACTTAAGATAGCTATACTGGATAATGTATGGAACATTTTAGACTTTTTGAAGAGACAAGCTATAGAAGATCTTAGGATAAGAGAAAAGATATTGGATGAAAGCCTCCTAGTTTTTTCATTTGAAGAGAAATCATTGTTATTGGATTTGGTGAAGCCGCACCTAAGAACTAAACTGAGAACTCTATAAATTATGAACATGGATTATGATTTGGTAAGGTATTCTTGGATAGACACATGTATCCTCCCACTGTGTGTGCAACCCAAGTCCCCACTGAGCAAGTAAAAGAAGTTGAAATTCCCAATGCACCAATGATAGGTCCACTGGATTCTGCACCCTTAGTGACAGTGCCTACTAAAGCAATGGAGTCTGCGCCCATGCCTGAAACAAAAGATGACACTATCATGATTGATAATGTTGAAATATCAATGATGGAAACAAATAAAGACCTAGATAAGTTTGAGGAAGCCTTTGTGAGCACAGAAGAGGCTAAGATACTATGTGGTGATGACACTGTTAGAAAGTAAACTCCACCAAGATAACTAAGAGGGGGGGGTGAATTAGTTATCAGATAAATATAACTTTTATCAACTTCAACAAATTTTAACCATGTAAGAAATGTAACTAGCAACCATAGAAAGATATACATGCACAATAACACAATGACATAAGATATGTTGACTAGGGAACCTCTTGATCAAAGAGTAAACCCTGGTGGGAATGATGCCCACAAAAGATACACTAATATGAATATTCCTTGTGAAAGGATGGACTCTATTAGGAGTCTTATGAAATACATTCAGTACATATGAATCCCTATTAGGAGATTTTGAATCCCTGTTAAAAGATTCTAACTCTGTTAGGAGTTATGGAAGATAGAAGGACCCACTGCGCAAACAGCTTCAGGGTAAGATCACCGAACTCACTATCCAACTAATCTTGTATTACTCAATATAATAATACCAAAAGATTACTAACCTCAACAATTCAGTACTCCTTCTCTGACTATGCCAAACTGCACTAACTCCTTCAAATCCCAATACCAGATCTCAGTACTTCGCATATCTTCTTTCTAAAATTTCACTTCCACAATACACTTCCATTCATCACATTCCATATCACAAAAAGGAATACATTACTTCCTTTATACCACACTCAAGTAATTCAAATGAATCGGCATACAAATTACAAAATAAAGTTTCCACACGTTACATCAAAATTACACAAAACTATCAACTTCCAATTAATATAATTATTCACTCATGTAACCTCAAAGTTTGCACTATCATCCACATCACTATCAACATGTCTTCAACTACTCTCTAACTGTGCATAAGTAGATTCCATCCCGATTAGGAGATATCATCTAATTTCCACAAACTGCTACTCAAGAACACTGTCTGAATACTGCTTCCATTGATTTTCTCATAACTTCCATGAATAAATGAATTAATGTATGTGCTCTTAACCATGATCTAATAATACATCATATAATAATTCCTCAATTGCACATAGCTTCATCTTCAATATCCCAAGTGCGCTAACTCAAACACTGTATGCTTCTCTGCTAAGCTTTAGTAGAGCACTGTGTTGACATCAATGACAATCACAGTCATGAATGCAACAAAAAATGCTATAGAATGGCTGCTAATACTCCCCCATAGGATATATTCAGCATTCATTCCTAACAATCTCCCCCATTGGCATTAATGGAAACATAGATGAAAAGACATCCAGGTTCCATAAATCCAATCACTGCAATACTACTGCACTGAAAATGCTTCTAGCCTTCTTCATCAATCAAATCTTGCTTCATTTTCCTATTTAGTTCTCTCCAATAGATGGTACAAATGGTTTTTCATGTACACTTCTCCCCCATTGACATCAATGACATAAATTTCATCATTATGTCAACAACAACTTCAATGTCAAAAGACACTATTTAGAAAATACATTCACTAGAGTCCTCATGACTCAGCTCAGATACACATACTCCACCATATAGGAAGTACCAACATCCAGTCCAAAAAAAAAAGGGCTTATATACCACTGGACGGATGCAACATTCAGCATCACTTCTCAAAAGTAGGCTGGGGCATAACCCTAAGCATACCTCTTAGATACTCAAATGCATCCTTAGGAAAAGGTTTTGTAAATATGTCTGCAATCTGCTCCTTTGTGCTAATGTATTCAAGTTTGACTTCTTTTTCTGCTACTTTCTCTCTCACTACATGATACTTTATATCTATATGCTTTTTCTTAGAATGCAACATAGGGTTCTTAGACATACTAATTGTGTTGGTGCTATCACAATGTATAATAACAAGCTCAAAAAAATTTATTCCAATATCTTTCAGCATCTACTTCATCCAAATTATATGGTTACAATTTTTTGCTACTGCTACATATTTTGCTTCTATTGTGCTTTGTGAAATACAATTTTGCTTCTTGCTTATCCAAGAAACTAATCTTCCTCCAAGGAAAAATGCTCCACCACTGGTGCTCTTTTTATTATCAAAATTGCATCCCCAATTAGCATCTATATGCACATAGGGTAAAATCATCAGATTTTTCATACCACAATCCATACTCAAGTGTGCCTCTTAAATATCGTAGTATTCTCTTTACTGCTGCATAATGTGATTCTCTAGGTTCAGCTTGAAACCTTGCTACAATTCCAACTAAATGTGCTATATCAGGTCTTGTGTGAGTCAAATACTACAATCCTCTAATCATATATTTGTACTTCTTCTGTTCCACTACAAGAGTCTCATTTGTGCTAGATAGCTTATGTCCAATTACCATAGGTGTTCCAACAGGTTTACAGTTCTCCATTCCAAATCTCTTCAATAAATCATTCAAGTACTTTGTCTAACTTACAAAGATACCATCACTGTTCTATGTTATTTGTAATCCCAAAAAGTATTTCATCTCACCAATCATACTCATTTCAAATTCAGTCTTCATTTCATCTACAAATTTGTTGATGTCTTCATCTTCTTCTCCAAAGATAATATCATCAACAAACCTTTTTCAATTTATTTTGTATACGGGTTTCTATCAGTTGTGCCTTTTGTAAATCCTAATTTCAACAAATACTTATCCAACCTTGCATACCAAGTTCTAGGTGCTTGCTTCAATCCATATAAAGCTTTCTTCAATTTAAATACCATTTCTCCTTCTTGAGTTAAAGGAAAACCTTCAGGCTGCTCAATGTAAACTTCTTCTTCCAATTCTCCATTCAGAAATGCTGACTTTGCATCCATCTGATACACTTTGAATTTCTTAAAAGCTACATAGGCTAAAAACATTCTTACTACTTCAATTCTTGCTACTAGTGCAAAATTTTCTTCATAGTCAATTCCTTCTTGTTGTGAGTATCCTTTACATACCAATCTTGCTTTGTTCCTTACCACTTCTGCTTGTTCATTCATCTTGTTTCTGAATACCCATTTTGTTCCTATAACATTCTTATCTTTAGGTCTAAGGACCAATCCCCATGTCTTGTTCTTTTCAATCTAATCTAGTTCTTCTTTCATAGCTTTAATCCAATGTTCATCTTCACAAGCTTCACTAGTAGATTTAGGTTCAATTTGAGAAATCAAACATAACTATTCTTGTACCTTATTTCAAGTCTAAACTCCTCTATCTATGCTCCCAATAATTTGCTCAATAGGATGATCCTTGATAAATTCTTGTTAGGTTTCACTATCTTAGATCTTACTTCAGGTGTCAGTTCTTTAGTTACCTCACTATGGCTTTCATTCAACAAATCACTATCAATTTCATAAAACAATTTAGTAGTCTTAGGGTTAGGTCTAGGATGAGTTCCTTCATCTGATTCATAATCAAGCATTCTTTCCTGAAATCTAAACTTTTCATCAACTTTAACATTTGTGCTCTCAAAAATAGTCATAGTTCTCTTATTGTAACATCTATAAGCTTTTCTCTTCAATGAATAACCAATAAATATACCTTCACCACTTCTAGGATTAAACTTTCCAATATCATCATCTCTTTTAATATAACATTTGCTTCCAAAAATTCTAAAATACTTAACTAATGGTGCATGTCCAAACCATAGTTCGTAGGGTGTCTTGTCTGTGTCTGCTCTTATTTGTACTTTGTTTATTGTATACATTGTTGTGTTCACTGCTTCTCTCTAGAATATCTTTGCTAAGTCATTCTCAAATAACATAGCTCTTGCTGCTTCAGTTACTGATTTCTTCTTTCTGCAATACCATTTTGTTCAGGTGTCCTAGGGGCTGAAAACTATCTCTTAATACCATTTACTTCACAAAAGATGTTAAATTCTTTAGAAGTAAATTCTCCACCTCTATCTGATCTCAGACATTTAATCTTCATTCTCAACTTTGTTCTTAATGATCTTAAACTTATCAAAAGCTTTAGATTTTTCTTTAAGAAATGCAATCCACATCATTCTTGTAAAGTCATCAACTAGAATCATAAAATACCTTTCTCCATAGAATCATCTGGTCCTTGTAGGACCGCTCAAGTCTGTATGAACAATCTCCAACTTCTCTTCTATTGTAAACTTCTTGCTAGGAAATGAGCTTCTCTTCTGTTTAGCCATCACACATTCCTTGCACATCATGTTAGTAGGCTTCATTATTTTAGGCAAATCTCTTACAGCAAGAGTAGTACTTACTTTCACAATGTTATCAAAGTTTATATGAAAAAATATTATGTGCTATAACCAACTGTCATCAATATTAGTAATCAAACATGTCATCTTAGTAGGATTCAACTGAAATAAATTACCTCTGGTTCTAGATCCAGTACCAATCAAATTTCCATCTGTCTTTTATCACACAAGTTTTCTCAATAAACCAAATTTGATATCCCTTATCAACTAACTATCCAACACTCAAAAGATTATGTTTCAAACCATCCACAAAGTAAACATCATCAGTATTAGTCTTTCCATCAAGAGTAATAGATCCTATACCTTTAATCAAACAAGGTGCATTGTTTCCAACTCTAACAACTCCTCCATCATAATTGTTAAACTTTATGAACTTTTTCATGTCTTCATTCATATGATGTGAACAACCAATGTCTATAATCCAATTACTACTTGAGAAACTAAAGCCTTTTCTTGCTTAATTTCAGTTTCAGGATTTTCTTCTTTAATTGCTACAAATCCTATATCATCATTGTTCTCAGTATCACTTTCACTCAAAGATTTCTCCAAACTAGTTTCAAATTATTCATCATTTGCATAGTAACATTCTTTAGATCTTCTAGGATTAAAGTTCTTCCTATACTTCTTGACTCTTTTAGGACATTTAGATGCAAAATGACCATATTCTTGACAAGTCCAACATTTAAAAAATTTCTTACTGTCTGGTTCTCTCTTCACAAGAAAGGAAATACCTTCTTCAATCTTCCTTTCTTCTTCATGTCTAGATATGTTTCTGCTAGCATAATCTCTACTCACACTGATGCTTCTTGAAAAAGTAGGATGAACACTAAGAGCACTAAATGCTATCTCCATTCTAGGTAGATCTCCTGATAACCTCAGGTTCATTTTAGCTACCTCCAATCTTCCAAGAAGAGTCTCTCTTGTAAAGTTCATAGTACAAGGTATGACTTGTTCAATCATTTGTGTTGTCTGCTTAAATGTAGGAGTCAATGTCCTCAGAATTTTCCATATCACTTCATTCTCTATCTTTGTTCCACCACAAGATTTTATACCTACAACAATCTCTGACATTCTACCAATATAGCTTCTAACAGATTCATCTTCCATCATTCTTATATCTTAAAAAGCACATATCCAATTATGTAATCTGACTTTCTTTGCATTCACCTTCAAAATTACACTATAAAGCTAACCAAATTTCATGAAATGTTTTTAAATATTTTACCTGACTATACTCATTCTCCAGAAGGGCTGATAGGAGTGCTTCTCTAGCAAGTATGTTACACATGAATAGATCTTTGTCATTATTAGTACATGTTTCAATGTTATCCTCATCAATGATAGTCTTCTCATTCTTTGTAATCAACCAATAACCTGGTCCTAAACACAATAGATGTGTCTTCATCTTTTCTTTCCAACTATCAAAATTTACTCCATTAAACTTAGGGATTTCTTTCCTAAAATTTGTCATGGATCTCCTTAAGCTGTTAAACTTTTCTTTCAAGGACCTACCGCTCTAATACCAATTGTTAGAAAGTAAAGTCTACCAAGATAACTGAGAGGGGGGGGGGTTTGAATTACTTATTAGATAAATATAACTTTTATCAACTTCAACAGATTTTAACCATGTAAGCAATGTAGCCAGAAACCATAGAAAGATATACATGCACAATAACACAATGACACAAGATATGTTGACTAGGGAACCTCTTGATCAAAGTGTAAACCTTGGTGGGAATGATGCCCAAAAAATATGCACTAATATGAATATTCCTTGTGAAAGGATGGATTCTGTTAGGAGTCTTATAAAATACATTCAGTACGTATAAATCTCTATTAGGATATTTTGAATCCCTCCTAAAGATTCTAACTCTATTAGGAGTTATGGAAGATAGAAGGACCCATTGCCCAAATAGCTTTAGGGTAAGATCACTGAACTCACTATCCAACTAATCTTCTATTACTCAATAGAATAATACCAAAAGATTACTGACCTCAACAATTCAATACTCCTTCTCTAACTCTACCAAACTGCACTAACTCCTTCTTCAGATCTTAGTACTTCGCATATCCTCTTTCAATAATTTTGCTTCCAAAATACACTTCCATTCATCACATTCCATATCACAAAAAGGAATACATTCCTTCCTTAATACCACACTCAAGTAATTCAAATGAGTCAGCATACAAATTACAAAATAAAGTTTCCACAGGTTACATCAAAATTACACAAAATTTTCGACTTCCAATCAATATAATTCTTCACTCATGTGACCTTGAAGTTTGCACTATCATCCATGTCACTATCAACATGTCTTCAACTACTCTCTAATTGCGCATAGCCATATTCCATCCCTATTAGGAGATATCATGATTTGCACAAACCGCTACTTAGGAACACTGCCTGAATACTACTTCCACTGATTTGCTCATAACTTCCATGAATAAATGAATTACTATCTATTATCTTAACCATGATCTAATAATACATCATAGAATAATTCCTCAACTGTGCATAGCTTCATCTTCAATATCCCAAGTGCGCTAACTCAAACATTGTCTGCTTCTCTACTAATCTTCAGTAGATTACTGTCTTGACATCAATGACAATCACAGTCATGAATGCAACAACAAATACTATAGAATGGCTTCTAATACTCCCCCATAGGATATCTTCATCATTCATTCCTAACAAACACACCTATGTAGCAAGAACAAGTCCAAATTGAAGATCTAACTGGATAGGAAGAAGAAAAGGAAGTTGAAGACCTGACAGGACATGAAAGTGAGAAGGAAGAGGAACATAAAGAAGAACCCTCTATGGAAATCCTAGTGGATGTAAAGACTAAGGTTATGGAATTAATTCAAAGCTCACTTCTTAAACCTAGGCAATCAGTCTCATTATTGTCAAGTTTGGCCCCTGATACAACCAGTTTAGACTCTTGGGGAGAAGTAGACTTAATAAAGATCTGTGTGTTAGCAATAGAGAATGTGAAGGAGAAACATGTAATGATGAATCCATTATTTTTTGAATTAGTAAGCATACTAAACAACCTACTACATGAGGAAAAGAAAGTAATAAAAGTTCATTCAGTGGATGATGTAAGCAACATTCTATCAAGTTTTAAAGAAAATTTCTCTAGTCTTGAAGAATCAACATCTAAAGTTGTAGAAGAGAAATATCTTAAGAAGAGGCTAAGTGAATTGATAGGTAACTTTTCACTTGACCTTAGTTCTCTAAAAGTTGGTCAAGCTTTGCTGAAAGATTTAGCAGCTAAAGGAAGAAAGATAATAGCTGATTGTATGAATAAAGACAAACTTACATCAAATCTTTCCAAGAAGATTCA
Source organism: Chamaecyparis obtusa (assembly GCA_027943335.1). Taxonomy (NCBI): domain Eukaryota; kingdom Viridiplantae; phylum Streptophyta; class Pinopsida; order Cupressales; family Cupressaceae; genus Chamaecyparis; species Chamaecyparis obtusa. Next base: position 276,925 of record BSBK01002447.1, on the reverse strand, counting down.
GGAAGTTGAATCTCTGATGGTAGCTATGAGAAAATTAGTGCTAGATCCCTCACAAGATGTAAACATGTGCAATAATGTCTATCAAGGATAGTTAGACAAAATTGAGAAGGCAAAAAAATAAATGGCTAAGATAAGGGCTAGGCAAACTTAGTTAAGGAATGCACTTGCACCCTCCCTAGATGTGTTGAATCAAAATATCAAGGAGATAGATGCCACTATTCTAACATATGATCAAGGTCCTAGAAAATATCTAGAAATGATGGAGAAGTTAACTTATGCATTATGCACCCATCTCCAAACAGTAGATGCACTCAAGGCATTTTGGCAGCAAGAGATCCAAAACCTCAAGATTGCATACTCGGATGTACTCACTATGTAAGTACTTGAAGTTTCATTTTTTAGCACCTTTTTCATTAATGTCAAAGGGGGAGTAGAGTAATATGGATTAGTAGAAGGATAGAGTAATATAAGGGAGATATAAGATAGAGTATATGATGTACAGAAAAAGATAAGATATATGTTAGAAAGTTTTTTGTAAGGATGTAGTTTAGCAACTTTGCCATATTCCTTTGTTTCCATTAATGAAAAAGTGGGAGATTATTGGAAAGTTGACTATAATAGTGTATATGACTAAGATTGGTGTTTTCATTATGGAAAAAAAGTCATATGGAGTTTTGGTGTCAGCGCACTTACTTAGAAGATCAAAATTTGGCTATGTATGGAAGATAGAACAGTTAGTTAAGTACCTAATGAACAGAGCATTAGTGCACATGTATATGAATGAGTTTTGGTATGTTCCCTTGAAGATAATATTTTGAGTATGTTAGTAAGCTATTTCTAAGAACACGTGATCATATGAGGTAGTATGAAGAAGTTACAGCGAGTTGAAGTGACACAATCAGTGAGCGACAAAGAAGAACAAAGTATGCAGCTGATAGGAAAGATTTTGATTAGCGATCACTATTTTATTTTTTAAAGGCTATGTGCCTATTGTAAATTTGTTGTAAAAATGATAATATAAATTTATGTAAACATACTTGAGCCAATTCATTCGAAAGTGTTGTATGTAATAGGTTATAGGCTGACCTAGTGCATAGTTTTGTTTGCACCTATAAATAAGACATGGACCTTTGTATTTGAGTATGGCATGAGATATAGAGTTGATATAAGAAGAGAATAATTATGTGAAGAGAATTTAGAATGATATAGATCTTTACAAGAGGTTAAAGAATCAATTCACAAAAGGAACTGATCAGACAAGCAGTGTCATAGCAACAACTCACCATTATAGATATAGTGTATATCTGATATCCAAGAGGTTGTAGCCTTCTCTATTGAGCAGTGACCTATGGTAGTGAGCCTTCCACCCCTAACATGGTTTTTTACTTCAAGACTCCTAACAGGGTCTGACCCTTGACAAGTTCATTGCACTAAATCATTGTAATGTCTGCTCCTAAGAGGGAAAATGAACATTAACAGGTTCATAATAGAAAAGTATAATTATTAGTGGGTATTAATTCCCAATAGGGTTTTTCCTTTGGCCAAGGTTTCCCTATAATCATATCTGGTGTTATGTGCTATGGTTGTTTACTTTACTTTCTTTAATATTCATTTCAACAATTAAGTTATTAAGTTAAGTTTCAAGTATCAGAAAGTAAAATTATAGAACACTGATTCACCCCCTCCTCTCAGTGTTCCCATTCCTAACATACCTTTGAGGCTACTAAAATGGGAGATTTAGTACCTAAAGTGGAATCTACATTCAATGCATCTACACACAAGAAAGAGTCTACACTTTTAAGCACCAACAGTGAAGACCTAAAAGAAGAGCTTGGTGAGTATGCTGAGGAATGGGAATAGATAATGGCAGAGGAAAGAAAGATGGATGAGCTTGTTGCACTAATTCCTAGAAGAGAAAAGAGAGGTAAGGGAAAATGTGAAGGAAAGTTACCCTTGAAATGTTTTCATGCAATGAGGTAGGTCATTTTGCATCTAGATGTCCTACAAGAGTTCCTAAGTACAAACCTAAGTTTTTCAAGTCTAAAAGGGATAAAGAATGTTATTATGCTAGTGAAGGCATTTCTGATGATGATGATTTAGATTATGAAGAGATTGGATTTTTTGCTATTATAGATGAAACAATGCATGAGGAAAAGGATTTAGTATCTCATGTTGACAAGAAAATTGAATGGATAATAGATAGTGGTTATTCACATCATATGACTGGAGATAGAAACAAGTTTGTTAAATTAATGAATTATGATGCTGGTGTTGTGAGATTCAGAGATAATCTTCCTAAACCTATCATAGGTGTAGGATCTATTACTTTGGATGGAAAGATTAATATAGAAAATGTGTTTCTTGTTGATGGACTGAAACATAACTTGTTGAGTGTTGGATAGTTAATGGATAAAGAGTTTCAATTAAGTTTTGTTAATGGTAAATGTTTTATCAAAAGTAAGGTGGGTAAGCTGATTGCAACCAATACTAAATCTAGAGGTAATGTATTTGAATTAAATACATCTAGAGCCTCTTGTTTTGTTGCGAAGGTAGATGATAGTTGGTTATGGAATAGAATATTTTGTCATGTTAATTTTGATAACATTGTGCAGGCAAGTATGGCTAATATAGTAAGAGATCTACTAAAGATTGTGAAACCATCTAACACTGTATGCAGAGAATGTGTTATGGGAAAACAGACTAGAAGCAGTTACAAAAGAAAAGCATATACATGAAAAGGAAAGTTGAATTTGGTACATACAAATCTATGTGGACCTATAAGGACAAGATCATACTATGGTGAAAGGTATTTCATACTTTTTGTTGATGAATTTTCTAGAATGACGTAGGTTACTCATTTGAAAGAAAAATCAGAAGCATTTGATAAATGCAAGTTGTTCAAAGAAAAGTCAAGAATGAATTAGGTTTAAAGATTAAGTGTCTAAGGTGAGACATAGGTAGAGAGTTTACTTTAGAATTATTCAATTCATACTACGAAGAGCATGGAATAAAGAGGTAGGAAGCTGCTCCTACGACTCAACAACAAAATGGGATAGAAGAGCAAAGGAATAGGACTATAATTGATGCTGCTAGGAAAATGTTGCTTGAAGGAAATGTATCTCATGTGCATTGGAGAGAGGTTGTTGGGATAGCAGTGTATACATTGAACATAATTCAAATCATAGAAGGTACAAGTAAGACTCCTTATGAATTGTGGTTGATCATACTCCTATTGTAAAATACTTCAGAATATTTGGTACTAAGTGTTATATCAAGAGAGATGATGAGATAGGAAAGTTTGATGCTAGAAGCAATGAAGGAATTTTTCTTGGTTACTCTACCAAGAGCAATGCTTACAAATGTTTCAATTTGAGATTAAGAAAGATGATTGAAAGTAAAAATGTAAGGATAGATGAAAAGTTTCAGATACAAGAAAGAATGTATGATAGTAATCAGATTACAGAGATCAAAGAGGCTACTGCTACTGCAGAAGAAGAAGAACTTGTTGAGGTAGAATGTGAAAAAGAGACTTGTGATGTTGACAAAAGTGAGGCTAGTGAGGTTCCTAAGACTCTGAGGTATGTAAAGAATAACCATCCTGAAAATAAAATTATTGGTGATTCTACTCAAGGAGTAATGACTAGATAAAAAGCTACAAAATAAATTTGTTTGATTTCTCAAGTTGAACCAAAGACTACAGATGAAGCATGTAGAGATGAATCTTGGATAAATGCTATGAAGGAAGAGTTATATTAGATAAAGAAGAATAACACTTCGGAATTGGTTCCTAAACCTAAAAACAAAAATGTAATAGGAACAAAATGGGTTTTCAGAAACAAAATGAATGAAGAAGGAATTGTTGTAAGAAACAAAGAAATATTGGTATGTAAGGGATATTCACATCAAGAAGGCATAGATTTTGAAGAAAAAATTTCTCCTATTGCTAGAATAGAGGTAGTGAGATTCTTCTTGGCTTGTGCTACACATAAAGACTTTAAGGTGTATTAGATGGATGTGAAATCTGCATTCTTGAATGGGGATCTTGAAGAAGAGGTATACATAGAACAACCGGATGGGTTTCCCCTATCCAAAGACAAAGACATGGTATGAAAGTTGAAGAAGGCACTGTATGGACCAAAGAAAGCTCCAAGGGCTTGGTATGCAAGGTTGGACAAATACTTACTTCACCTTAGATTTAGAAAAGGTAATAGGAACAAAAACATATGTTGATATTAGTGACAAATCACAAATGACAACAGTATGAGTTCCCATTCAGTAACATAGTGATTAAACATATTAAATGTTTCAATCACCTCCACATGCATTAGCAATATCCAACAGTCTCCCCCTTTGGCATTGATATCAACATATGGGAAAATCCACCATCCCAAAGTTATATCAATCCAAAGTTTTGCAACCAAACAATACTACATACAATCTCCCCACACAATAGGGATTTTCTCATAGCAACACTCCCCCTTTAACAACAATGGAAAAGGGTGCCATGAGTCATCAACTATTTTCCAACATCTTTCTTCTATGATCACTCCTCCTGAGGAGTAGATCCCTACATCAAGTCCAAAATATGATAAGGCTCTGAAAACCTCTGGACTGATGCATCTCTGCATCATTTAATTATGACTAGGAGGGGCATGAACCCCCAACATACCTCTGAGATATTCAATGGTATCTTTTGGCAGTGGCTTTGTTAAGATGTCTACAATCTTCTCTTTTCTACTAATATATTCTAATTTTATTTCCTTCTCCACCACCTTGTATCTCAAGAAGTGATATTTGATAAAAATATATTTGGTTTTAGAGTGAATCACCAGATTCTTTGACATATTCATTGTACTAGTGTTATCACAATGGATAACCACTGGCTCATCAAAACTTATTCCAATATCCTTCAGCATTTTCTTCATCCAAATAATTTGAGTGTAGTTAAAAATAGCAACAACATACTCTGATTTTGTAGTAGATTGAGCTATACAATCTTGCTTCTTACTTAGCCATGAAACCAACTTTTTCCCATGAAACAATGCACCACCACTAGTACTCTTTCTATCATCAATGTTACTTGCCCAATCAGCATCAGTATAAGCATGAAGTACAAAAATATCATTCCTATCATACCACAAGCCATATTCAATTGTCCCTTTCATATATTTGAATATCCTTTTCACAATAGCTAGGTGTGTCTCCTTTGGCTCTGCCTGATATCTAGCCACAATTCCAACAACATTAGCAATATCTGGTTTGGTATGAGTTAGATATTATAATCCTCCAACCATTGATCTTTACTTGGTCTGAAATACACACTAAGTCTCATCATTACATGATAGCTTATTACCAGTCACCATGGGTGTTCCTACTAGTTTACAGTCTTCCATTCCAAACTTCTTTAGTATTTTTTTGAGATACTTAGTCTGAGAAATAAAGATACCATTCTCATTTTGAATTGTTTGCAGTCCAAGAAAGAATTTTATTTCACCTATCATGGACATTTCAAATTCATTTTCCATCTCCTTAGATAATTCCTTGCATAATTCATCATTGCCTCCAAAGATAATATCATCAACAAAAAATTTAATTATCACAACTCCATCTTCACTAGTTCTTAAGTATAAATTGCTATCAACATTACCTTTTATAAATCCAAGGAGAAGTGAGTATTTGTCCAACCTTGTATACCAAGCCCTTGGAGCTTGCTTTAGTCCATACAATGCCTTCTTCAACTTTCATACCATGTCTCTATCTTTAGATAGGGAAAATCCATCTAGTTGTTCTATGTATACTTCTTCTTCAAGATCCCCATTCAAGAATGTAGATTTCACATCCATTTGATACACCTTGAATTGTTTATGTGCAGCATAAGCTAAGAACAATCTCACTACCTCTATTCTTGCAATAGGAGAAAATGTTTATTCAAAGTATATGTCTTCTTGTTGTGAATATCCCTTACATACCAGTCTTGCTTTGTTTCTTACAATAATTCCTTCTTCATTCATTTTGTTTTTGAAAACCCATTTTGTTCCTATTACATTTTTGTTTTTAGGTCTAGGAACCAATTCCCAAGTGTTATTCTTCATTATCTAATCTAAATCTTCATTGCATTATCCAATATTAATCTCTACATGCTTCATCTGTAGTCTTTGGTTCAACTTGAGAAATAAAAAACAATTCTTCTATATCTTGATGCAGGAGCATCTTGGGTCTTTGAGCAATCTTGCATCAACCAAAAACATTTCATGTTTTCTGTACCTGAATGTTGTTTGCATTATAATATTTGCATTTATTTTCTTTATATTGTGCAAAGCTTACATTATGTTAAGGAACTATTCTTGGACTATCTCCTTTTAGCACATAAGGATTGGATGGATCATTTCAAAGTTAGAGTTGTTTTCCTTGCTGTCGAAGCCGTATTTTCCTCCTTTTCGCATGTTGATTATGTGACATGTAGCCATTGATCCTTTTAATGAATCAGCCTTTGTGGTCTTAGTGACTTAAAGAGGACCTAAAAAAATACCTTCACCCAAGACTGTAAATCCTAATTCATCATGAGTTGGGATTTATGACCATTTTCCTAGAGTATCAATTTTCAGCCTATTTCACATGAAATGTGGAGTTTTTCATCTTGTGTGGTTTTGTGTGTTGAGATGGGATCTTGCTAAGTTATGGACATGTTATTGGATCATGTGTGGACCTAAATGTAACCTCACATTGAGTTTTGTTCATTCTTTATTTAGTTTTGGTTTACTCTTCCAGGTTGGACCTATAATGTAATTAATGTCTGACTAGCTGACTTGTGGCTTAGCTGGCTATATATTGAGAGCCTTGGATGATTATTAGAAGGAAGATTAGAGTAGAATCATAATTAGATCCTATGAGATCTTGAAAATTAGGTGGTTTATCTAATATTTTAATAGCAGAGCTAGTGGTTTTCATGCTTGGAGACAAGGAGATTTCTTGGAGGCTTGCAAGATCAAGTTTAGATCTACCTTAGTGTTTCCATCAGTTGTTGATGTGTTCCAGAGCTAGACTAGCTAGAAGGTTGCTGAATTACTTTTGTAATTTCATTATATAAGGCTGAAACCTAGAAGGCCTCACAGTCAGGCATGTTGAATGAAATTCTATTTTGAAGCATTATATTGTTGTATTTCACTATGGTTGTTGTTGTTATAAGTGTTGGTGTAGGTTTGGACTATCCATTATTAGATCCTCGATCCCTGCCCTGTATCAAGTGGTATTAGAGCTTGAATATTCTAAGTGTGTGGATAGATCACTGAAGGTGAGGTAGTTTGCACAAGGTCCTTGGATTGAAGATGCCTCTAAGGAGATCTTGTGAGATCTTAGAAGAAGAACCTGTTGGAGAATTCAGTCTTGATGGTTTTAGGACTTTGCAGAAACAAGTGCAAGATCTACAAGAGGAATTGATAAAGAAGACTAAATTGAAAGAAGATAGTGAAGATGAGTCTGAGGAAGAAGATCATTTTGAAGAAGCTATAGAAGAAGCCAGGGATCCAGAAGAGAGTAGAATCTTGAAGGCTATGTTTAAAATTGGGAAAAGACCTAAGATCAAAGTTTTTACATTTGTTGGAAGCCTTAGGCCAGAAGAGTTGATTGATTAGATTAATGAGATAGATGAGTACTTTGAGTATGAAGAAATAGATGATCCTGATAGACTTTGATTTGAAAAGACTAAGCTGAAGGGTCATGTAAATATTTGGTGGAGAGAAGTTCAATTGGAAAGAAGTAGGAGAGGAAAAGAAAATATCACTAGATGGAACCGAATGGTTGACAAGTTGAAAAAGAAATTCATTCTGGTAGATTATGAGTTAGAGATGTTCAAGAAGATGGAAGCCTTGAGGCAGAACAACAAATCAGTGTAGGAGTATACTGAGGATTTTTACAGAATCCTAATTAGGACTGGTCATTCTGAAGCTAATAAAGAGAAGGTTGGTAGGTATGTTTATGGATTGAGACCTAGTATTCAAGAAGAGTTGCTTACTATTCAAATTAAAACTATAGGGGATGCTTATCAGATGAAATTGAAGATTGATGAAAAGTTGAACAAGAGGTTTTCATGAAGACAAAATAATAAGAACCAAGGTGGTAAGACTGGTGACACAACTGCTAGAGGTAATGTGGTAGAGAATCCTAAGAAGATTGATGAAGGATCTAGCAATGGTCAAGTCACTAAGAACTGCAATAATGGACAGAGAGGGAGATGGAAAATTGAGTTCATGAGTACTTGTTTTCATTATGGTGAAGAGGGTCATAGAAGTTTTCAATGTCTTATAAAAAGAGTTGCACTAACTACCGAAGAAGATATAAAGAATGTTGTAGAAAAAGGTGAATTTCTTATCACTAGGAGGTTGGCTACATGTGCTAAAGAACTAGTAAAAATAAATTTGTTTAGAACCAAATGTAAGTGCAAGAATAAGGTATGTAATCTTATAGTTGATGGTGGCAGTTCTGAAAACTTTGTTGCAAAAGAGATGGTTAGTAAGTTGAACTTGGAAAGAAAGAAACACCCTAACCCTTATTAGATTAGTTGGATACAAGATGTGTCTAAGGTTAGGATTGAAGAGAAATGCTTGGTTAATTTTTAGATTGGATCTTATCATGATGAAATATTGTGTGATGTATTGCCTATGGATGCTTGTCATTTTTTACTTAGGAGACCTTGGCAATTTGATAGACATGTTTTTTTTTATGGTTGTGCAAATACATATGTGGTAATGCATGGTGGATCCAGGCATAAGTTGTTACCTTTGTAGGAAGTAGGGACCAGGGGATGTGGAGTTATCAGGTGTTTTCCTTGTGATAGTGAAAAACATTAGGAGCAGAGAGTTGATAAACCTATTCTTGTGGATGAAAGGGAGCCAATTTTGAAAGGAAAAGAGAATGATACAACTAAGGAATTTATAGAGATTAAAAAGTAGATGGTCTTTCTGACAAAGATAGTGCAGAAAATGATGACACTAGTGACACAAAGGAATGAAAATGATGTCAAGCTGATTATTAAGTCTAGAGAAGATGTGATTCACTGAAGTACTGGTGTAATCAATAGTGCAAAACATGGTGAGAATTAGTTTCTGTCAGTTGGAGAAAGGAAAGATGACAAAAGTGCAGGGCAAGATAATTTGTTGAGTGTGACAATAGATAAAGTGAAGACAACATGGAATGAAGGAACATAGGAGATATGGGTTAAGAACATATATGGCATACCTATCCTAATTCCCTTAAGATGTTCATGAGAACTTTTTATTTACCTGGGGTGTCTGATGCATGAGCATCTTGGGTCTTTGAGCAATCTTGCATCAACCAAAAACATTTCCTATTTTTTGTACCTATATGTTTTTTGAATTATAATCTTTGCATTTATTGACTTCATGTTGTGTGAAGATTACATGATATTAAGGACCTATTCTTTGACCTTCTCCTTTGAGAACATAAGGATTGGATGGATCGTTTCAAAGTTAGAGTTGTTTTCCTTGCTGTCGGAGCCATATTTTCCTTCTTTCTACGTGTTGATTGCATGACATGTAGCTATTGATCCTTATTGAATAAGCCTTTGTGGTCTTACGGCCTTAAAGAGGACCTAAAATAATATCTTCACCCAAGATCAAAAATCCTAATTCATCATGACTTGGGAGTTATGACAATTTTCCTTGGGTATTGATTTTCTGCCTATTTCATACAAAACGTGGAGTTTCTCATCTTGCGTGGTTTTGTGTGTTGAGATGGGATCTTGATAACTTAGTGACATGTTCTTGGATCATGTTTGGACCTAAATGCAACCTTGCATTTAATTTTGTTCTTTCTTTATTTAGTTTTGGTTTACTCTTCCAGGTTGGACCTATAATGTAATTAATGTCTGACTGGCTGACTTGTGGCTTAGCTGGCTATATATTGAAAGCCTTGGATGATTATTAGAAGGAGGATTAGAGTAGAATCATAGTTAGATCCTATGAGATCTTGAAAATCAGGTGGTTTATCTGATATTGTAATAGCAGAGCTAGTGGTTTGCATGCTTGGAGACAAGGAGATTGCTTGGAGGCTTGCGAGCTCAAGTTTAGATCTGCCTTAATGTTTCCATCAATTGCTAATGTGTTTCAAAGTTGGACTAGCTAGGAGGTTTCTGAATTACTTTTGTAATTTCATTGTATAAGGCTGAAACCCAAAAGGCCTCACAGTCGGGCATGTTGAATGAAATTCTATTTTGAAGCATTATATTGTTGTATTCTCTTGTGGTTGTTGTTGTTATAAGTGCTGGTATAGGTTTGGATTATCCATTGTTGGATCCTCCATCTCTGCCATGCATCATATCTTTTGATCTAGTCATTAATCCTTGATTAGAATCACTGATAATTTGATTTCCAGGATGGTTATTCTTTACATACCTCAAAGTCTGAGGAACCTTAGTAGCCTCACTTGTGTCAACATCACAAGTCTCTTTTTCACATTCTGCCTCAACAAGTTCTTCTTCTACAACAGATGTAGCCTCTTTGATCTCTGTAATCTGATTACTATCATACATTCTTTCTTGTATCTAAAAATTTTCGTCTATCCTTACATTGTTATTTTCAATCATCTTTCTTAATCTCAAATTGAAACATTTTTAAGCCTTTCTCTTGGTAGAATAACCAAGAAAAATTCCTTCATCACTTCTAGCATGAAAATTTCTTATCTCATTATCTCTCTTGATATAACACTTACTACCAAATATTTTGAAGTATTTTATAGTAGGAGTATGATCAAACCACAATTCATAAGGATTCTTACTTGTACCTTCTCTGATTTGAATTATGTTCAAAATATATGTTACTCAAAATTACAGCATACAATAGAATAAACATAAATAGGAAAATATTGCATCTTTGGGGGTCCAATTAATACTACCTTTTAGGTAGTGATTAATTTACATTTCATTATTACATTCATTATCAGATTTCATTATTGTACTCTAAGTATTGATCACATTTCAAATTTCAAAATCATAACTGATCATTACATTATGCATTCAAACTGAATGTAGTATACAAGTGTCTGTTCATATTTCATATTTCATGTCAATCAAAGACTACATTTGTAGATTAGAAAGCATGACATAAGTATGGAGTAGAGGTCCCATGCATTTCCTTTTGTATGTTTATTGTTGGTTGTCTGTCAGGTCCTAGGTCTTCAGGTTCAGGTCTTCATCTACATTTATTTTTTAGGGTTTTCACCTGCATCATGGAGAAACAATGGTGTTAGATCTAGTTGGATCTAAGAAATGCATGAAACACAAACAACATACAACTACAATCAATTCTTTCAATGTTGCATATCTATCTGGTAAATTCAATGCAATAAGGAAATTTGTGTCTACAATAAGTGAAAGATAGTATTAAAGGGACTTATTTTCTGAACATGAAACCTTTTACTATTTATGGTCATTCTAATATATTTTTTCCTTTTATAAAAAAAGATCTGAATTAATTGGACTTAGTGTTTCCAACTAAGAAACCTTTTTCACAAAATAGCAATTTTTGGATAGATTAGTGAACATAATAACCTAAATTTTGATTCACAAGTGTCATTCCTTTTGGCATTTTCATAAGCTGATTATTTATTATGTTCACTAATCTGACAAGTTTTCAATGTTGTTGTTTAAAGAACTTAACATAATATATTGCAGTGTTTCAAGCTGACTGGTTTTAACCTCACAGTTAGAGAAGAAAGAAGATGCAGAGCAAGGTGCCTTTCAAAGATGTTACATCAAAGTGCCAAAGTTTTACAAATAGTCATGTTCAAATGCCAGCATATAGTTACATAATCACTAGTATTCCATATCTTTAATTACCATGTCCAAATAAGTATTGCTGAATTCAAAGTACAAATTCAATAAAATCATTGATTATTGTTGGTAAAAGAGAAATGCTACAGAATTGAGCTTTAGAGTTATAAAAATGTTTTCAGTTTGTATTTAGTGGATGTCATGAGCCCACACTTGAAACTCATTAAATTTCATTCTGATGTCTTTGGATGTCATGAGCCCGTGATCGAACTCCTTGGACAGTAAACAAACATTTTTCATCTTTTTGCATTTCTTATTAAAGTTCAAATTCAACATCAAAAAGAGAACTGTGTTCAAGCATGGTAATATGTGCCAGTAAGTCTTAAGATGTTCTCTATTTTTAGTATTGAATTCAATTCAAAATGACTGTTCTTAATCATGAGTTGTATTGAAGAAAAATAAAATGACTAGTGCATTACAACAATAGTGACTGTGCCATCAAGAGAGCACTAAATAGTGGCTGAGCTAATGAAAAACATTCAGACAGTGAGCTTATAAGTTTATATTTATTTTTGGAGCTAAAAGTACATTTTGAAAATGAATGAAAGCATAAAGAAATGACTCGTGTGTAACAATGACTGTGAATTAAAAGTTTTGAAAATAGTGACTCTGTGGTTCTTAACAGTAAGCAAAAATGAAATGATTGGTGCACTAGTGTTCAAAGTCTTTTACAGTAACTAAGAATATTAACAGTGAGCATGTCAACAATGAGCAAATGTATGCAGTATAGTCAAACTAGAAAGTTTAATGAGCATCTACAGTCAGGCCTTAAAGTCCATGAATTTATATACTGAGTTGTGAGTATCATTATTATTTTTACAAGTTTTCAAAGTCTGCAAGACGTCTACAATCGAAACTATGGAGATTACAAATTTATCAAAGATCAAGTTGTAAGAATACATGTTCAAATAGTGAAGCCTTTTCGGCCTTCTATAAATTGAGATATGGTGAGAGAAAAATGAAATAATTGGTGATCAAAATGCAATGACAGATTGAGGAAATAGGATCTTTTATGCTGTGATCTCGATGATTTAAATAATAAACAAATGTATGCAAAATAGTTAGACTTTCAAGTTCATTTGTTTATCTATCAGGCCATGAATATTTTTTGTTCATTAGTGAAGCTATAAGAAACTGTGTAGGACTGGTAAGTGGTTAATGTACTTGCCAAAATGGCAGTGAAAAACATTGTTCACGAGTTGTGTATGGAGATGGGTTTTTATCCTGCTACCAAATCATTTTACTGTGGCTTGAGGTGAGTTTCTATCTTACTCAAGCCATTGTCATATATATCATAAGAAAAGAAGACAAAGATGTATAAGCTACTGACAACAGTACAAAACAAATAAAGAGTATAAGCTAACTTATCTGCATATTTTTTTAGTCATAGCTTGTGTTTGTTGTTCATCTCTTAGTCAAAGTTTCAGTTAGCTCAACAGAGTCCGAAGCTATGACTGAAAGATATCATAGTTGTGCTGAGTTTATAGTTTTTTCTTATCTTTCAGTCACAACTTAGGCTAGGCTGAGTTGACTAAAGAAGATTCACAAATAGTGGTACGCTGTAAAAAATGCAAAGACCCACATCAAAAGTGGTAAAATGAACAAACCTTATGTTATGTTGAAGTTAATGCCAGGAATCAAGCTTACCAGCTAATTATAGAAGAAGTCATAGTGAGCTTGACTTTTGAGTGATTCACAAGAATATATAAAGCTAAGATGCATCCTGTTCAAGCTTTGATTCATAGTCATGATCATGGTGAGAATGAATAATAGTCAAGATATGACTAAATGAAGAAGGGCTTGAGGCCAAGTTACAGCCAGGCTGTAACTTCATGTTTCAAAGATGCTCACATCTCGTGAGCTATTCATAGCTTCAAGCCAAGAAGGGAGTAAACCATCAAAGACTAAGGTGCTAGCTAGTCAATCCGAGACAGGAGAGAACTTGAGCTCAAAGCCAAGTCAAATCTTAAGTGTGACTCCAAGATGTAAAGCATACCTATAGGTCATGAGCTATTCATTCATAACTGCAAGCCAAAAGGAGAGCCATAAATAAGGTATCAATCTCAGCCCCATACATAAAGCAAAGATCATATATCAGTCACAACCCAAATGAGATTCATGGACACATACCTACAGGCTATGAGCTCTAGTTACAGCTCCATTCACACAAGGATCAAAGATGAAGTATCAGTCACTATCTAGGGTCAAACAAAATGAATCTCCAGATTACAATAAGAACCCAAGCATCCATAAAATCAAACTCTCAGTCTAGGTCCAATGCTAGGGAGTAAATCATTCAAACTAGGAGATTCATACTGTTCATGCTGAGATATATTAAATATTTTGCCAGATTTTTTTTAGGGCTTCTTCCTGATTCTTTTTGATGAAACTGAATAATGTTGCCAAGTTCAAGATTGACAGATAGTTTTAGCTATTTTAGAGCCTGCAGTAAATAAAATTAAATGCCATTAAGGCATATGTCAACATCCTACAGACCTTGGAAAGAGCAACAGTGCCAACTCACTATTTCATTTCCTAAAAATCTTGCATCATGTGTAAGTGGGCATAATGGTCATGTCGACCTTCTCTCACTTTGTATTTCTTAGACTTAGGGGTTTTTTCAAAAGGTTTAGATTTTTAAGTAGTGTAGGTCTTTGTTTATTTTGAATTTTTTTTCAAAATTAATTAAGTTAAATGTTGGTAAACAATGTAAAAAGGATTTATATCCTTTATAAGCCAACATTTAGGGCATTTGTTGTGGTAGTCTTCATAGGCTAAGTTTTTGGCATAATTTTTGGCCAAATTAGGGCAAATAAGTAAGGCTTAGATTTTTGAATTTTAGGCTTGGGCTTGTTATAAAACTAATTTTCATTATCATTTTTGGGGTTGCAAGTTTTGGAGAGAAGGATAAAAGTGAGCTTATTGTTCCTTGATGCCTTGAAGTTCTTATTTGTAACCATTTTGTCATATTTTGAGGAGAATAAAGCATATGATTCATTGGCCCATATATTTCAAGTTTTATTTTTTCAAGATCTTGTTTTCATCTTTCTTTGCAAGTGTTTATTCTATTGTTATCCAAGAGAAGTGAATGCATCAATTTTCCTTCTCAAGGTGAGAAATAATTCAAACCTTGTATGGAATATGTATGTTTGTTGATTGGTTAAGCTATTTGTGGTTCAACCCTAGTAGTGAAGTCTCTTAGCCTATATGTTGAATAGTGATTTAAAGTGTCAAACCTTTGATATATGAGTTGGAGTTGTTGTTTTACCTTCCAATCAGAATTTGAATCCATTTTTGGTGTATCACTGACGTAAGGGCCTAGAGAAAGATGGGCCAAAGGAGGGCACACCCTAATGATCCAAGCCTACAACACATGTGCGAAAGCAACAAACAACAAGAGTGAGAGAGAGAATGCCAGATCTTTCATTAACTTTCATCAATTTGAATTAAAAATGTCAGGCTATAAGGCCTTCCCGGTTAGGGCCTGATATTACAATGAATTATAGAAGTCCTCAAACATGCAAGGATTTCCTACCAATCCCTAATCTAATGCCTTTTATCTTCTATCAAAAACTACCTTCTAAAACTACAACCAAACATCTACATTTATACAAGCTACCGAGCTGAGTCAGACTTCAGATCCATAATTAACAGAAGTAATAGTCAAATTTGGGACCACACACTTCCCAATGATGGATACCAACATTAATTATACAATCTAATATAAATGCACAAGTCGGCCACAACAGGAAACAAAACTAGACCCGTCGGTAAGCAAGATAACCGAGCAATAGACAGGCAATGCCGAGTGCTAGTGAAATAACCGATCACCCAGGAGAGAACCAACCATACTTGGTAACCAAAGGAAACTGACCAACTACTGACCAACTTGGTCAAAGAAGAAACCGAGCAACATAGACAAACTCCAAATTCTTTTTGGTGACACAGGATTGCCAAGGACCCGAGATGCTCCTGCATCAGACACCTGAGGTTATTTTGAAATGATTCTCCAAATCATTTGGTAGGTCTAGTCTGAGATGCATCCAACTTAGACTATAAAATCCATGAACTTTCTTCCATTGGTCTATTCTTCCACTTAACCAGATATTCTATACACTATTTTCCTCTTGTGCTCTTTCCAGCTCTTTCCTTTAGAATCTATTCAACTTCGTCATTCTGCTTCTTAGGATATTTTGTCAGTACTATCATTTCTTCATTAGGTTCATGATACTCATATAAATTAGAAATATTGAAAATTAGTGATATGTCCATGTCATCACGTAGCTCTATCTCATATGCATTTCCACTATCAAATTTCCTCAAAATCTTGCAAGGTCCAAACTTCTTCATTTTCAATTTTCCATATGTGCCAATAGGAAACTGGCCTTCCTTGAAATGAACATTCACTTCATCACCAATATCAAAATCCTTTTGTCTTCTTGGTCTATCAGCTCTGTCTTTGTATTTCTGATTATTGTCTTCTAGCTTCAGCTTCACATCTTCATGAAATGTCTTCATGTATTCAACAAATTTTACTCCTTTAGCACTTCTCTTATTCTCATCAGCAATGTCTCTCAAATTAGATATTCCTCTTGGTTGTGTACCATTCATAATCTCAAATGGCATCTTTCCAGTACTCCTATTCATTGAATTATTATATGCAAAATCTTCTTGTGCTAACACAGAATCCCAATTACTCAATGTGTCCCCAACTAAACATCTCAAAAGATTTCCCAAACTTCTGTTCACAACTTTAGTCTGTCCATCGATTTGTGGGTGAAATGTACAACTATATTTCAATTTAGTGCCAAATTTTTTCCAAAGTGTTTTCCAAAAGTATCCAACAAATTTACTATCTCGGTCAAAGATAATACTCCTCGGTAATCCATGCAGTCTAACAATTTACTTAAAGAAAAGATTTGCTATATGTACAACATCTGATGTCTTTCTACAAGGTATGAAATGTGCCATCTTAGAAAATCTATCCACAACAATAAATATTGAATCATTACCTCTTACTATCTTTGGTAAGCCAAGAACAAAATCCATACTGATATCATTCCAAGGTTTCTCAGGTACAACAATCAGTGTATACAATCTAGTATTCTGACTTACTCCTTTTGCAACTTGAGAAATACCACAACTTTTCACAAATTTCTAAACATCTCTATACAACTGCGGTGAAAAGTACTTTTCCTTCAACAAATTCCTTTTTTTATCAATGCCAAAGTGTCCAGCCAAACCACTACTATGTTTCTCCTTTATCAAATTAGATCTCATTACTCCTCTCGGTATACATAACTGAATACCTTTAAACAACATACCTTCTTGAATGAAATATTCATCCCATTTAGTATCTTTTTGATCTTGAATAGGTGCTCTACACTTTCTCCATGGCTCAAAAAAATTAGGGTCATTTTCATACAAACCTCTCATCTCATCAAAACCAAGAACTTTAATTTTCATCTCAGTCATCAAAGATCTTCTTCTGCTCAATGCATCAGCAACTTGGTTAGTGACTCCAATCTTATGCTTTATCACAAATGTATAACTCTGCAAATACTCAACCCACTTCATGTGTCTTTGATTCAACTTATTCTGACTACCCAAATATTGTAAAGCCTTATGATTAGTATACAACACAAATTCACTCAGTATCAAATAATTTCTCCATTTCTTTAGTGCTTGAACAATAGCATAGAATTCTTGATCATACATAGAATATTTCCTTCTAGCATCATTTAACTTTTCACTAAAGAAAGCAACAGGTTTACCTTCTTGACTCAACATAGCTCCAATTGCACTTCCACTTGCATCACATTCTACTTGAAATAATTTACTGAAATTAGGTAATGCCAAAACAAGTAATTCAGTAACCTTCAGCTTCAAGGTCTCAAAAATTTTATCAGCTCCATGTGTCCACTTGAATTCTCTTTTGTCTCCTCTCATAGTCTCAGTCATAGCATTACAAATTGAACTAAAATTCCTTATGAAATTTTGGTAAAAACTTTCCAAATCATGAAATGATCTTACCTCAATAGCATTCACAGGTGTAGGCCAATTCAAAATAGCTTCAACCTTTTCAGGATCCATCTTCAAACCATCAACTGAAATAACAAATCCCAAATACACAATCTCTTCTTGAATGAATGAACACTTTTTCAGATTTATCAGCAAAATTTCTTCTTTCAGTCTCTGCAAAACTTATCTTACATGTAATAAATGTTCTTCTCTGGTCTTACTGAATATTAGAATATCATCAAGATATACAATCACAAACTTACCCAAGAATTTCTTCAAAACTTCATTCATCAACCTCATAAAAGTACTCGATGCATTAGTTAAACCAAAAGGCATAACCAACCACTCATACAAACCTTCCTTTGTCTTGAAAGTAGTCTTCCATCCATCACCTTCTCTAATTCTGATCTGATGATACCCACTTTTCAAATCAATCTTTGTGAAATACTTTGCTCCAGTCAAAATGTCCATTATGTCATCCATTCTCGGTATAGGAGAATTATACTTCACTATTATCTTATTGATTGCTCTGGAATCAGTACACATTCTCCATTCTCCATTCTTCTTCAGTGCCAATACAGTAGGTACTGTACAAGGACTCAAACTTTCTCTGATCAAACCTTTCTCCAGCAACTCTTGAATCTGTTAGTTCAATTCCTAATTCTTGGTAGGTGTCAACTGATGAGGTGCCTTATTTGGTAAAATAGCTCCAAGGATTAGATCCATGCAATGATCAATACTTATTTTCAGTGGCAAACCATCAGGTACATTATCAGAAATGATATCACTATACTCGGTGAGTAACTTATCAATCTCCTCAGGGACATTATCTTCTATTTTCTTACTCAGTTTATTAGGAATCACAACAAAACATACATCATCCCTCTTCAAAGAGTTAACAAACTTCCTTCCTTCCATCAAGCAAACTTTCACATATGTGCAAACATTACTAACAGGTTCTTGCATCAATGGTAACAAGATTTGTTTCTTTCCATCAGCCACAATAGTATACTTATGAAATCCCCCATCATATATAGCATGTCTATCATATTGCCAAGGTCTACCCAACAAAATATGAAAATAATCCATAGGCATGATATCACATAACACCTTATCATAGTATTTTCCAATCTTCAAATTCACATAACATTGTTTACTTACTAGGAGTGTATGCTCATCCTTGATCCATGAAATTTGATAGGGCTTCGGGTGTACTAACCTTTTCAACTGTGAATTTGTGACCATCTCTTAAGATGCCAGGTTCTCCAAGCTACCACTGTTAATGATTACCTTCCAAACTTTGTCAGAAACTCTACATCTGGTCTTGAACAAACTTTTCCTTATCAGATCTTCCTTCTTTCTTTCATTCCACAGTGCTCTTCTTACCATCAAGTTATTTTCCTTCTCAAGCTCATTCAGTGACTCTTCTTGCACCAAAGCATTTCTACTACTACCAGCCTTACTAGCTTGTGTACATTCAAAAGATCTATGTCCTTCTTCTCCACAATTATAACAAGTTCCTCAGAAAATTTCTCTGCTATAACTACCTCTGTAGTTACTGCCTCTGCCTCTAGAACTTTCACCTTTCCACTCGGTCTTGCCTTTGTCCAGATTTGTCTTTTCTAGTTCAGATCTACCATTTTCACCATTAGATTTACCTCTTCCTCTAGGGAATCTACCACCTCAACCTCTCTATCTTTGCTCATGTCTTTTGTTCAATTTCTCCCCGGCTTTCAAAGCAAATTGTAAGCCTCCTCAATGTTCTCCAACTTGACCATGCTAATCTCCTCTTCGATGGAAACCCTCAAACCATTCAGGTGTCTACTAATTATTTCCACATCATCTTCATCATGTCTAGATATAATATCTAATCTATAGAATTCCTCATTATACTCCTTTATCAAGCTTTCCTTCTGTCTCAGACTTTACATTCGCTGAACTAGGCTAATCTGATAATCACAGGGTAAGAATTTTCCTTTCAACTTATTGACCATTTTACTCCATACCTTGATTTTTTCTTTGCCTTTCCTCTTCCGATCCAATTGTAGATGTTCCCACCATAGGGATGCATGACTTTTCAACTTTGTGATTTCAATCTTCACTTTCTTATCCTCAGGGATACTCTCATATTCAAAATACTTTTCCATCTCGATGATCCAGTCCACCAATTCATCAGAATCCAACTTTCCACCATTCTTAGGGGGATTGAAATGTGGTGTTGACTTTAGATTTGTGAAAGCCTTCAAAAATATTTCTTCTCCTTGATCCATAATAGGAGCAGGTTCTGCATTCACCTATTCTTCTTCAATTTCATCATCACTAACATCTTCAAGATGTCCACCTCTTCTTTGGGTTGTTTCCACTACTTCTAATCTAGTAGCAATCTACCTTAGCATATCTGCCAATGATGGATCTGCATCTCACCTCCCATGAACCATCTTGACAACCTTCTACAATTTTAGGTTAGATCACAATCTGGTACCCCACAAAAATTCAACCAAGGCTTCAAGAGGAACCTGCAAACCTAGATACACAGACCTAGATCAAGATCTAACCTCACTCTGATACCACCTGATGTAGGGGCCTAGAGCAAGAGGGGCCAAAGGATGGTGCACCTAAATGATCCAAGCCTACAACACACATGCAGAAGCAACAAACAACAAGAGTGAGAGAGAGAATGCCAGATCTTTCATTAACTTTCATCATTTTGAATTAAACATGTCAGGCTATAAGGCCTTCCTGGTTAGGGCCTAATATTACAATGAATTACAAAAGTCCTCAAACATGCAAGGATCTGCTACCAATTCCTAATCTAATGCCTTCTATCTTCTATCAAAAACTACCTTCTAAAACTACCACCAAACATCTACATTTATACAAGAAGCTACTGAGCTGAGTCGGCCTTCAGATCCATAATTAATAGAAGTAACAATCAAATCTAGGACCACACGCTTCCCAATGATGGATACCAACATTAATTCTATGATCCAATATAAATGCACAAGTCAACCACAACAGGAAACAAAACTAGACCCGTCGGTAAGCAAGATAACCGAGCAAAAAATAAACAATGCCGAGTGCCAGTGAAATAACCAACCGCCCAGGAGAAAATTGACCGTACTCGGTAACCAAAGGAAACCAACCACCTACCGACCAACTTGGTCAAAGAAGAAACCGAGCAACATAGAAAAACTTCAAATTCTTTTTGGTGACACAAGCTTGCCAAGGACCCGAGATGCTCGAACATCAATCACCCCTATTTATTTTTAGTTTTAAAGTTTCCTTCTTCCCTTTTCCCACTAAGTTACAAATTAGGAGGTGATATTCAATATCAAATAGGAACTGGCCTAGAATCTGGAGACTCCTCCTTAATCAGAGTCCACCCATAACTCAAGGAGATTTCCATTGTTAGGATAGAAATACTATGTAGCCCTAATGCCTAGGTTGGGGTGGTAATTCTAAACCTAAATAATATACACTATTTTCCCAAGAGCCTCTCTCTAATACACATGTGATACATTTCCTTCAAGCAACATTGTCCTAGCAGCATCAAGTATAGTCATGTTCCTTCTCTTTTCTATCCCATTCTGTTGTGGAGTCCTAGGAGTAGATGTATATCTCTTTATTCCATGATCTTCACAGTATGAATTAAATAAGTTTGAATTAAACTCTCCACCTTTTTCTAACCTTAGACATTTAATCTTTATACCTGATTCATTCTCTACTTTTTCTTTGAACAAATTAAATTTATCAAATGCTTCTAATTTTTCTTTCAAATAAGTAACCCACATCATTCTAGAAAATTCATCAACAAAAAGTATGTAATACCTTTAACCATAGTATGATCTTGTCCTTGTAGGTCCACATAGATCTTTATGTACCAAATCCAACTTTCCTTTTGATGTATATGCTTTTCTTTTATAATTGCTTCTAGTCTATTTTCCCATAACACATTATATGCATACAGTGTTAGATGGTTTCACAATCTTCGACAAATCTCTTATTGTATTAGCCATACTTTCCTTAACAATGTTATCAAAATTAACAAGACAAAATCTTCTATGCCATAACCAACTTTTATGTACCTATTGTCATATTTTACTCATTATTGGGGACCTAATTACTAGATGATGCTACAGTACGCTAGTTTGTGTTATTAGGTGATCTTCTTTAAAGTTTGTGTTCATTTCATTGCAAAGTACATGAAAGTTAAAGGAAATGAACTACATCTAAAAGCTACACATGCATGTATCTATACTATACAAAAGGAAAAGAACTGAAAGGAGAAGCATCTATTCAAGCTCACACAGGCTATGAGCACAGCCATTAACAAAATTGAACAAATGGGTATACATATACATAAAGGAAATTATTAAATACTAGGGTACCAAACATTGCCTGGTATTGAAGTCTGGATCCGGTCCTATCCAGAGAGCTCCTGAGATCCAGAGCCTACAAAAAGAGAAGAAGAGATGGGTTAGAGCCAATGGATCTATGCAATGGCTAGTATCACAATATCTACAGAATGCATATGTACACTTAGCCATGCACCTCTAACAAAGGCTGTGCTCAGGGCATCTGCATAAGGCTCCAAAGAACAAGAGGCACCATGTTTTCACTAACATGATGTTTCATGTGTAGATACAGGAGGAGCTAATCCAGCATTGAATTCAATGAATGATCTGGGCCCTTGATGTGGATCATGATAGAAAAACCTCAAGTTTTCTATCGATGATCAGATCAAGGGCCAAGAGCACACATTGTACAGAAGAAAAGTACATCCAGATCAAGCAAAATCATGGAAGCAAAGAAAAACATGAGGTGCAAATAGCAGAAGAATAAGGGTACAATCCTACATGTCATAGAAAGAAGCACACCATAGCATAATATACTCCAAAGATGTATTTAATGCATTAATATTATGGCATGGGCATATCATATGTGTGATGTAGCATGACATGATCAAACTGCATACAAGGGGGCACAGTTGCTACATGGTCCGACATATCTCATATCTTTCAGTGAGAAATATGTGCATATGGAAATAATTTAGAATTATCATAATGCTATCAATATCTACCAATGATGGGTCACATTATAGGAGATCATGCCAGCTAGCAATGAATCAAACAATGCAGAGATGCCCCATTTCAAATCCCTAGGCCCTCATAAATGACACTGTGAAATAATGTCAAAAATTATGCAATGATGCCTTATTTTATAGTAGAGAGTCATAACATTCCCTCATCAATTAAGGATCAACAAGCAGGCCAAGGGACAATTAAACGGAGTTCACAACTTAACCATCTTGGCAGTAGCAAATAGATGAAAAGGTCAATACTGCAGCCATGTAATCAAACTGTGGAGCCAATGATTACTTAAGATAAGTAAAATACAAACACCATATTGGCCCATGGACCCTCATCAATAAATAGGGAACAAGAACCAGTCAAAGATAAATAGCTTGCTCATGGTGCCTTTCAATCAACAACAAAGCTTTGTTTTATGAGCATATATAGTAATGACCACATGTGGCAGTAGTGAGTTCAAGATGCAATCAACATAGTTCATGGGCTACATGAAATGTTCACCAGCAAGTGATGAATTTCAAATAGAATGAAGCATCTTTTAATAGATAGCGGCATCAAAATCTGATGCCCTATCTATTCATGGTATACATTAAAAACACAAAAACAGTGAGCATGCTCTACAATTAATGTTATCACAGTCATTGGTGCCACTCATTTCAAGAAGATTATAATTACAATGTTATAGCTTGTGGGCCAGGGGTATGGTGTCATTAATAGCATCCCAACATTCAAATAATAAAGGACCATATGTTCATGATGCCTCAAAGTTCAAATACCATCAATAGTGAGCATCGACACTGAACCAATGCCAATCAAAGTGGCAAAATAATGCAATGAATCCATAAAAGATCAAGCGTATGCATTAGCAAATACAAGGGGGTTTCAAATAGCCCTTGTGATAACAAAAATAATGATGCCATATGTGAAGCATACAATAACAGAGATAGAAAGTAATGCCAAACAACCACAAATGAACATCATGGATGTGTTAAGGTCATGGGCTATGGGATGATGCAACATTGAAAGCATAGCATGACAAATCCAAATGCTAGCAGAAAGCACAAGCCATATAAAGTGACACAAGCAGTGAGCATTTGTAATACAGGAGCTTGTGGCCCTTCTAGCCGTGACAATAACAAATCCCTTAAATAAAAATGCATCTTCAAGTATGTGATGCCCTAGATTCTTATTGGGCTATATAGTAACTGTGAGTCATGATCTCTTTTAAGAAGTGGTGGTAATATCAACAACACAGAGATGCAAGAGCCATGCCCTAGCTAAGAGTGATGTTGCAAATCAACAAACAAAGAGTTCCTCCTGGGAGTGCCGTATCCATAATATTGGATATGCACTCACAAGGAAACAAAATGCCATCACTATACATAAGATTGAGACCAGCATTTGAAATCAAAAGTTAAGAACAAAATGATGCCCTAGCTGCTCTATTCACAGGCTATAATATGTTACAATACATATGCAATGCTACAGAATCCATAACAACATGCCCTAGCCATCCACAGGCTATATAAAGGATGATCAAACAAGAAAAACATGCCACCATGGTATTGTGCCCTCATTTATATGAATCAATGATAGGCCGTAGGGTCCACGAGCTATGTAGAAAGTAAAAATAAGGTTGTCAACATTTATACATGCTCTCAAAAACCTATAGAGGCTGAGATGCATCACAAATGTATAGATATATTCAAGCATGGAAAAGCAATGAATGCAGGTGCATTATTGAACACAGTACATAGAACAATATCAAGAAATTATAATGCAGAGAATGTAGAGAAACAATGTGATATCGGCAACCATGAAACAATAATGCCCTCAAGATGAATGCTCAGAATGAAAAGATGAAACCAGTGCTTACCTCGATAACATAATGCCGAGAACTGGGGGTTTTCTGTTTCCAAATCCAATGGTGGAACCGCTACAGTGGAGTGCCAGTAGAAATTGTAACTTTCCATATGTCAGGTGAAAAGGTTTACAGTGCCAGCGATAGAGAGGATTTGAATAAATGACTATTGTTTTTCTCTTGTCCCCTTTTGATTGGGTCGAGATTCATTTACCATTTTGCTATGTATCTTATGCATTGGTCAAGATTTGATAGGTCTTTAGGTTGGGATACTTATGCTTAGATACATTCATATGATATAGATTTAATTCAAATTGTTAATATTTTGGATGTCCTCCCCATTTTGGGTTGAGTGTTTTTCAAAATATATCTTAGTCCATATTTTTGTCTTTTAGGCATAGGTGGATCTTTGGAATGTAATTTTTTTTAAAAAAATGCATCTCCCCATCTTTTTGGGTTGAGATCATTTAAAACTCTATTAGGTCCATTTTGTGTCATAGTGGGGTAGTTTCTTAATGATGAGTCATTGCATATCCTATTAATGTAATTTCTGGCGATGGTGTTTTTATAAACTATTGTCAAAATATGTTCAATGCATGACTTAGTGGATAGGATGGTTATTCTTTGACTATCTATTTTTAGGGTCCCACTTTCCTCACCCCCTAGGAATCCAAGAATCTATCATTCAAACCATGATGCAGCCTCATGGGTCCTTTTTGACCTTTCTATTCTTAAGAGGTAGTGGAGTTTGAATGCAGATTCATATTCTTATCTTTTATACCTCTCACTTTTGGTGATTGAGGTTAGCTCTTCATTCTTTCTCTTTGATATGAGTGTTGTAGCTCTCAGAGACACAATTGTACTTTTTTTTTTCAGCAATAAAATTGATCTTTCTTGTTCTCCTATAATTTTAGGTTTTCTTTTGAAGTCATGTGCTAGATTATTGTGATGTTTCTATATCCTTAATCTGCATATTGATTTCAAGTTGGTGTTTAGGGATTTATCTTAATTCAGTAGTGTGATTTGTGTGCAATAAAGAATATCAGATTTGTGAAGTTTTCTTCCTTTTCTGCATTCTAAGTACCTTGTTGCACTAAGAGTTGAGAAAGTGGGATTGAGTTGTGAGTTAGAT
This sequence comes from Chamaecyparis obtusa, assembly GCA_027943335.1. Taxonomy (NCBI): domain Eukaryota; kingdom Viridiplantae; phylum Streptophyta; class Pinopsida; order Cupressales; family Cupressaceae; genus Chamaecyparis; species Chamaecyparis obtusa. The sequence continues at coordinate 250,976 of BSBK01002447.1, read as the reverse complement.
TTGTTTTGCTATTGGAGTAAACTTATCTTTCAGTTGTGGATCTTCTTTAAAATTTGGTGGATCACCCTTTTTTCATTCAAATATAGTTTTTTGTTTTATGTACTCTCTCCCTTTCCTCCTAAAAGTTTAGATAAGCTTCAGGTGACCCATAGGGAAGCTGGCCCTTAATCCGGAGGTCTATTCTTGGATAGGTTACCCATAGCCTGAGAATAGTCCCATGTTTCACAGGATTGCTAGGTACAACACTTAGAAAATTGGGTGCAATCCTTAGTGACAACAATTTTTGGCACACCCAGTGGGATAGAAAACTGAATGAGTCAGATTTCTAAAGATTTATGCAAGTTATTGTGTGGTATGAGTAGTGATAGTTTTTAAATTCATACCTGGTGACTCTAATGGTGTTTTATGCAGATTAGTGTATAAGCTTATGAGTGGGATCCCAACTAGGCAGAGTAAGAATCCTTTTGTGTATACGGAGCTTCCATCTATCAAAAAGAGGTCTAAAGTAGCCCAAAATATTGCATCAAAAACTGCAAATCCTACTCCTAGTTCTATTCCTAGTCCTGTTCGCTTTCCTGCAACCAATCCCCAAATCTAGCCAATGCAAGTAGCACTAGCAAATCAAGCTCCCCTTAATCCAATGGCTAGACAACTTCCTTTTGTAGCCTTTGATCAAGGCAGCCCCTTGAATTTGCAGAAGCATAACGACATATCTATATCAACCCTTAAAAGTTTGCCTACTTTTATAGGAGAGGATCAGACTTCAACTATTGAGCATATAAGAGATGTAGCATCCCTTTGTGCCCTGCATAATATAATGTAGGATAATGTAGTTGTGAGGTTGTTGGTAGCTTCCCTCAAAGGCAAAGCATTGAAATGGTTTAGAGGCTTAGCAGTTGGTTCCATAGCTGATTGGGATGGGTTGGGTCAAGCCTTGACCAACCAGTTCAAGGATAAATCAGATCGCCTCTCATTAGTTGAGCATTTGACTACTATTAAAATTTCACCCCAAGAATACATGATAGATTTCAATTTTAGATTTCAGAGGACATGGAATAGAATACCAGCCATAGTGAGACCTTCAAGCCAACATTCTTTTCTATACTATCTAAGATCCCTTAATAGTGATATCTCTGTTATGATTCAATCCATGGGAGGGACTAATTTACCAGCAGCATATGATCTTTCCATAAGAGCTAAAAATAGCCTAATCCAAGTACGAAAGATAGCCCCAAGGCCTCTAATGCCTATTTTTCCCGAGCTTCATCCTGTTCCTGAAGTAATTCCAGCCTTGGCATCTATTCCACCTCTTCTAGCTCCTCCTCAACAAGTTTCTAGTCCAGTTGTGAATCAATCCTAAGAGCTGAATGAGATCAAAAAGGCTTTGCAAATAGTTACTAATGAGCTGGTTAGTCTAAAGAAACAACAATCCCAACCTTACCAGCAACCCTATCAACAATCTTATCAGCAACCCTATCAAAATCATTACCAATAGAACATGCCCCAATACCAACAAGGCCAGCAAGGCCAAGCAAGAAATTATAATAAAAAAGCCAGCCAACCTTATAATCCTAATACTCCTAGTGCTTCTAGAGAGCTGGTTCCTATAGCTCAGAATAATATGGCACAAGAATACCAATGGGGCTTCCCATGTAATTAGCAACACATCCAAGGAATGTGTCCCAATGGCTATGCTCAAGCCCTCATGGTACAAAACAATGTGATGGTGCCACAAGAGACGGTTCAAGAGCCAGAAGTTCAACAAGGTCCAGTTGCTACCCCAAATGAGTTGCAGACACCTGAGGTGGCACTGGTGAATTTTCATAAAGAAGATTTTTGCGGGGTGAATTTTTCACCAAGTGATAACCCAAACTACATCCCAGTTGCAGCCAACACAAGGTCTAAGAAGAAGGCTTTGGAGGTTGAACAAGTGGCTTCTACCAGTCAGCAAACTCCTGTTGTGAATCCACAACCCAAAGTAGTTCAAGTTCCTGTCCTAAACCAGTCAAAAGAAGCCAAAGAACTGGTCAAGGCAGTGATGCAGTTGGTGTCTGCATAAACTGAGGTTGTTGCACCAAAGGGGCAGCCTAAAGTGAACTTGGGATCTTTTAATATTGTGGAGAAAATGAAGAAGACCTCTATCAATGTGCCTTTAATGGACACCCTAGCGATCCTTGGTCAAAAGGAACTAATACTTAGCGAGTTGGCTAAGATTTCATCAAATCAAGAAGGTGTTTTAGAGTAGCCTAGGGTCCTAGTGGCTGAAACACCTCAAAAGGAGCAGAAAACCAAAGAAGCCAGCTTGTAGCCTACTATTTCCCCATAGGTTAAACCTCCTCCTTTCTATGTAACTCTTATTGTTGGAGATTTCTTGGTTCATAACTGTATGATAGATTTAGGAGCAAGTAGTTCTGTGATTTCTAAGCAATTAGAAAATCTCCTAGGATTGTCTTATAAACCAATAGATAGGCCTATTGTTCAGTTGGATGGGTCATCAGTTAGCACCTTGGGAGTCATCAAAGACCTGAGTCTCACTCTACATGAATATCCCAATTTCTCTATTCCCTAAGATGTCTATGTCATAGATTTGCCTCCTCATTTTTCTATTTGTCTAAGTAGAGAGTTCCATGCTAGGCTAGGGGGATATCTCTCAGTTGATTGGTCTCATCTATATTTTAGAACTAGATATGGGACTAGAGTTAGAATCAAGTCTGAAGCTTTTGCAAAAATCCATGTTGAGCCTTATACCCCAAGCCCTATAAACACCAATCTAATGTTTCATGAACAAGACCCAAGTGATTCTGAACCTGGAACCCCTATTGGGAAGATTCCTGATATTGCCTTAGATGAATGGGTTGAAAGAGACTAGGAGGAGGATAACCCGTTTAGAAACATGGAGATTTCTGGTATTGTAATGTATATCATTCATGAAGAATGTGTCGTGATTCTAGATCTGATGAAGAAGGAAGACAAACATTCTAGAATTTAGAGTGATGAGTTGTGGCAGTTGTTTTTTGATGGTGCCAAAAGAAAAGTTGGTTCGGGAGGAGGAGTTGTCCTAATTTCTCCAAAAGGACAAAGGTATTACTCTATAGTTCATTTTTCTTTCAGCTGTACTAATAATACAATAGAGTATGAGGCTTTGATTCATGGTTTAGAATGGGCTAGACAAAGAGGAATCAAATGCCTAGAAGTTATAGGTGATAGTGAATTAGTGGTCAATCAAATTCGTGGCACTAATCTCACAAAGAATGATACACTTAAGATGTATAAGCATAGAGTTTGGGACTTAATAGAAGATTTTTATGCCTTTAATTTGGTTGTTGTCCCAATAAATTAGAACAAGCAAGCAGACAAGTTGGCTACCATGGGAGCAGAGTATGATATTCCAAAAGAGATCACAAGTCTCAACTCACAGCATGTAAAGGTTCTGGTAAGACCATCCATACCAGATAATTAGGTGAGCTGGAAAGTCTTTGAAAATGATGAACAAATTTTTAACTTTTTGATAGAAGAGGCTGAATTCTCTAGAGTTAACCAAAACAAACATGCTCACTAGTATAGTGACCAGATGCTACAGTGAAAAAGTAATAAGTTTCCTAAGGGAATGGTCACACTTGAGTCCATATTCAACTCTAATGATTAGTTCAGAGGAGACAAGGCTAGTATGACAGTCAAAGAAGAGCACTACCAGTCTATGGAAGTTCTCAAGGACAAATCCCTTAAGCTTGGAAAGGTATGCACACAGCCATAAAAACAAGCCTTTGTTTCATTGTGTCAAGAGTTTAGTGATATTTTTGCATGGAAATACTATGATTTGAAAGGATTTGATCCTCACTTAGCCCAACACACCATTGAGCTAGAACCACATGCCAAACTAGTGAGACAAAAACAAAGACCTATCAATCCTAAGTTAGAGGTCCTGATGAAAACAGAGTTGAGGAAAATGATTGAGGCCAATATTATTTTCCCCATTAAACACACCTCTTGGGTTTCCAATCTAGTACCAGTTAGGAAGAAGAATGGTGAAATCCAGTTATGTGTGGATTTCAAAGATCTTAATAGAGCCTCACTCAAAGATCATCACCCATTGCCATCCATGGAATAGATTCTACAGTATGTCTCAGGGTCTAATAGATTTTCTCTATTAGATGGCTTTTCTGGTTATAACCAGGTCCTGGTTAAAGAGGAAGATCAATATAAAATAGCATTCACCACCAAATGGGGCACCATGGCATACAAAAAGATGCCTTTTGGGTTGTCTAACACTAGTGCTACATTTTAGAAAGCCATGGAGATGGCATTTGCTAGCTTAATGAACAAGTTTGTTCTAGTCTACTTATTTGATATAACTATCTTTTCAAAAGACACAAATGATCACCTAGTTCATCTGAGATAGATCTTTGAAAGGTGCAAAGAGTTTAGAGTTTCATTGAATCCTATGAAATGCATTTTTGTTGTCCATGAAGGCAGATTACTGGGGCACATTGTTTCTAAACAAGGGACAACCATTGATCCTGAGAGGATAAAGGCCATTATGGCACTACCCTTACCATCTCACAAGAAGGGACTATAGAGTTTTTTTGGGAGAATCAACTTCTTAAGAAGATTCATTCCAAATGTTGCAGCATTACTTAAGCCTATGACCTAGATGCTGAAGAAGAACTCAACCTTTCATTGGAAAAATGAAGGAAAAAGGTGCTTTGAAGAAGTTAAGGAAGTAATTGCCTCTGCTCCTACTCTGGTAAACCCTAAATTTTCTAAGGATTTTATCCTATATGCTTTTGGGGACACTAATAGTATCTCTACCATGCTAGTTCAACAAAATGATGAGAAGGAAGAACAACTAGTGGCTTTTTATAGTCAAGGTCTAGATGATTATGAACTTAATTATACTCCTATAGAAAAGCATGTCCTAGAAATTGTGAGGATTTTGAAAAATTTTAGGCACTTGTTATCCAATAACACAGTGCACCTAATGGTTGTCCACCCTTGCATAAAATATTTCTTGTTGAACAAGGACCTAAGCCATAAGAGGGTTGGTTAGGTCACCAAAGTCATGGAGTATGACATTTAGATTAAAGTGACCAAGCTGGTTAGAGGAAAGGGATTGTGTGAGTAGCTAAATGAAGGAATAGTAGACTCAAACTAGCAGAAGGAGGAGATTGTCCTGATGAACCAGAATGCAGAGCAGAGCACAAGCTGGACAACAGAGATGAGACATTACCTCTCAAATGGTCAGTGCCCTCAAGGCCTTGAAAGGAGTAAAAGAAGGTACTTTAGACTCCAAGATATTCCATTTGTCATTATTAATGATGTTTTCTATAGAAAGGATCATAGTGGTGTCCTATTGAGATGTGTTGAAACTAACCAAGTGGATAAAATACTGGAGGAGTTTCATGATGGAGGTCCTGGAGGACACTTTGTAGCTAGAACTACTGCTCTAAAAGTGATGAGAGCTGGGTACTATTGGCCTAGCCTATACAATGATGCTTTTGATTGGGTAAGGAAATGTAAGAATTGTGCCTTGTTTGCTAGAAAACAAAAGTTAGCAGCCCTCCCTCTACATCCCATCAAGGTGGAGTGGCCTTTCTCCAAATGGGGATTAGACTTTATTGGACCTATCAACCCCCCATGTAGTGCTAGACACAAATGGATACTTGTTACTACAAAATATTTTACCAAGTGGATAGAGGCTGTAGCACTAAAGGAAGCAAATGAGACCGCTGTCCTAAACTTTTACCAAGACATTGTGTCTAGATTTGGTACTCTAGATTCTATCATTTCAGATAATGCCATGGCATTCCTCAGGACTAAAATTTTAGAATGGGCACTCAAGCACAATATCTTTCTGAGTACCTCTTCTAACTATTACCCTCAGGGTAATGGTCAGGCATAATCAACAAATAAGAACTTGCTGAGAATCATCAAAATAACTATAGAAGGAAGCCAGAGGGACTAGCACAACAAGTTGAAGTTGGCCTTATACTCTTGTCTATAGGTAATTCACCCTAAGAGGTCTATAGGTAACTCACCCTATACTCTTGTATATGGAAAGGAAGCTAGGATTCCTTTATCTACTGAGTTACCTACTTTGAGTTTAATCAAGGAAATTGATCTTATGGAGGAAGATGCTATGCAAGTTAGGCTTGCTGAGCTAGTTGAGCTCGAAGAAACAAGAAAGCTAGCAATTGACAACCTGGAAGATCATCATGCTTAGATGAAGAGAAGCTTTGATAAGAAAGCCACACCTAGGATTTTCAAAGAGGGAGATCTTGTCCTCAAGTGGGATGAAGAAAAATACAAACTAGGGAGGCATACTAAATTTGATGCTATATGGAGTGGGCCTTTCATGGTGATTGGATGCAAAGCCCATAATGATTTTTAGTTAGCTAGTATGGATGGAGAGGAGCTGCCCATTCTAGTGAATGGGATCCACCTCAAGGCTTGTTTCTGAGGTTTATTTCTACCCTATACATTAGTAGGTTAGAAGCTTCCATTTTTTTGTGTTCCCTAAGTTCCTGGCACAAGTTTGTTTTCAGTTTTGTGTGAGTAGTAATAAGCAAGAGAGGTTGTCTCTAGTAGTTAGTAGCTTTTTTAAAGAAGGATTGGTTATCCAAAAGAAGCTAAGTTCAATATGAGGCTTATTGACTCTATGCCCAATGAATCTCTAAGGTAGCTGGTCAGGATGCTTAGTAGGCAAACACTCCAAAGAGGTCACTAGAATATTGTCATATTTAACTCATTATTGGGGACCTAATTACTAGATGATGCTATAGTACCCTAGTTTGTGTTATTAAGTGATCTTTAAAGTTTGTGTTCATTTCATTGCAAAGTACATGAAAGTTAAGGAAATGAACTGCATCTAAAAGCTACACATGCATATATGTATACTCTATAAAAGTGAAAGAACTAAAAGGAGAAGCATCTATCTAAGCTCACATAGGTCGGGAGCATAGCTGTTAACAAAATTGAATGAATGGGTATACATATACATAAAGGAAATTATTAAATACTGGGGTACTAGACATTGCCTAGTATTGAAGTTGGGATTTGGTCCTATCCAAAGAGCTCCTGAGATCTAGAGCCTGCAAAAAGAGAAGAAGAGATGGGTTAGATCCAATGGATGTATGCAATGGCTAGTATCAAAATATCTACATAATGCATATGTAAACTTAGCCATGCACCTCTAACAAAGGTTGTGCTTAGGGCATGTACATAAGGCTCCAAAGAACAAGAGGCACCATGTTTTCACTAACGTGCTTGTTTCATGTGTAGATACAGGAGGAGCTTATCTAGCATTGAATTCAATGAATGATCTGGGCCCTTGATGCAGATCATGATAGAAAAACCTCAAGTTTTTTTGTCGATGATTGCATCAAGGGCCAAGAGCACACATTGTATAGAAGAAAAGTACATCTAGATCAAGCAGAAACATGGAAGCAAAGAAAAGCATGAGGTGAAAACAACAGAATAATAAGGGTACAATCTTACATGTCATAGAAAGAAGCACACCATAGCATAATATACTCCAAAGATGCATTTAATGCATTAATATTATGGCATGGGCATATCATATGTGTGATGTAGCATGACATGATCAAACTGCATACAAGGGGGCATAGTTCCTACATGGTCTGACATATCTCATATCTTTTAGTGAGAAATATGTGCATATGGCAATAATTTAGAATTAATATAATGCTACCAATATCTACCAATGATGGGTCACATTACAGGAGATCATGCCACCTACCAATGAATCAAACAATGCAGAGATGCCCCGTTTCAAATCCCTGGGCCCTCATAAATGACACTATGAAATAATGTCAAAAATTATGCAATGATGCCTTATTTTACAGTAGAGAGCCATAACATTCCCTCATCAATTAAGGATCAACAAGTAGGCCAAGGAACAATCAAACAGAGTTTATAGCTTATCCAGCTTGGTAGTAGAAAATAGATGAAAAGGTCAATACTGCAGCCATGGAATCAAATAGTGGAGCCAATGAGTACTTAAGATAAGTAAAATACAAACACCATATTGGCCCACAGACCCTCATCAATAAACAGGGAACAAGAACTGGTCAAAGATAAATAGCTTGCTCATGGTGCCTTTCAATCAACAACAAAGCTTTGTTTTATGAGCATATATAGTAATGACCACATGCGGTAGCAGTCAGTTCAAGATACAATCAACATAGTTTTTGGGCTACATGAAATGTTCACTAGAAAGTGATGAATTTCAAATAGAATGAAGCATCTTTTAATAGATAGCGGTATCAAACTCTGATGCCCTATCTATTCATGGGATACATTAAAAACACAAAAACAATGAGCATGCTCTACAATCAATGTTATCACAGTCACTGGTGCCACTCATTTCAAGAAGATTGTAATTACAATTTTATAGCTTGCGGGTGAGGGGTATGGTGTCATTAATAGCATCCCAACATTCAAATAATAGAGGACCATATGTTCATGATGCCTCAAAGTTCAAATACCATCAACAGTGAGCATCGACACTGAACCAATGCCAATCAAAGTGGCAAAATAATGCAATGAATCCATAAAAGATCAAGCGTATGCATTAGCAAATACAAGGGGGTTTCAAATAGCCCATGTGATAATAGAAATAATGATGCCATATGCAAAGCATACAATAACAGAGATAGAAAGTAATGCCAAACAATAACAAATAAACATCATGGATGCCTTAAGGTCACGGGCTATGAGAAGATGCAACATTGAAAGCATAGCATGGAAAATCCAAATGCTAGTAGAAGGCATGAGCCATATAAAGTGACACAAGCAGTGAGTATTTGTAATACAAGTGCTCATGGGCCTTCTAGCCACAACAATAAAAAATCCCCTAAATAACGATGCATCTTCAAGTATGTGATGCCCTAGATTCCTATCAGGCTATACAGTAACCGTGAGTCATGAGCTCTTTTAAGTAGTGTTGGTAATATCAACAACATAGAGATGTAGGAGTCATGCCCTAGCTAAGAGTGATGTTGCAAATCAACAAATAGAGAGTTCTTGCTGGGAGTGTCATATCCATAATATTGGATATGCACTCATAGGGAAACAAAATGCCATCACTATACATAAGATTGATACGAGCATTCGTAATCAAAGGTTAAGAACAAAATGATTCCCTAGCCACCATATTCACATGCTATAATATGTTACAATACATATGCAATGCTATAGAATCTATAACAATGTGCCCTAGCCATCCACGGGCTATATAAAGCATGATCAAATAAGAAAAACATGCCACCATGGTACAGTACCCTCATTTATATGAATCAATGACAGGCCACAGGGTCCACGGGCTATGCAGAGAGTAAAAATAAGGTTGTCATCATTTATACATGCTCTTGAAAACCTATAGAGGCCAAGATGCATCACAAATATATAGAGATATTCAAGCATGGAAAAGCAATGAATGTGGGTGCATTATTGAACATAGTACATAGAACAATATCAAGAAATTATAATGCAAAGAATGTAGAGAAACAATGTGATATCGACAACCATGAAACAACAATGCCCTCAAGATGAATGCTCAGAATGAAAAGATGAAACTAGTTCTTACCTCGATAACATAATGTTGAGAACTAGGGCTTTGTTGTTTCCAAATCCAATGGTGGAACCGCTATAGTGGAGTTCCAATAGAATTAGTAACTTGCCATATGTCAAGTGAAAAGGTTTACAGTGCTAGCGGCAGAGAGGCTTTGAATAAATGACTATTGTTTTTCTCTTGTCCCCTTTTGATTGGGTCGAGATTCATTTACCATTTTTCTACATATCTTATGCATTGGTGAAGATTTGATAGGTCTTTAGGCTGGGATACTTATGCTTAGATACATTCATATGATATGGATTATATCAAATTGTTAATAGTTTGGATATCCTCCCCATTTTCGGTTGAGTGTTTTTCAAAATATATCTTAGTCCATATTTTTGTCTTTTAGGCATAGGTGGGTCTTTGGAATGTAATTGTTTTTTTAAAATGTGTCTCCCCATCTTTTTGGGTTGAGATCATTTAAAACTCTGGTAGGTCCATTTTGTGTCATAGTGGGGTAGTTTCTTAATGATGAGTCATTGGATATCCTATTAATGTAATTTATGACAATGGTGTTTTTATAAACTGTCATCAGAATATGTTCAATGCATGACTTAGTGGATAGGATGGTTATTCTTTGACTATCTATTTTTAGGGTCCCACTTTCCTCGCCCCCTAAGAATCCAGGAATCTGGCATTCAAACCATGATGCAACCTCATGGGTCCTTTTTGACCTTTTCTATTCTTAAGAGGTAGTGGAGTTTGAATGCAGATTCCTAGTCTTAGCTTTTATACCTCTCACTTTTGGTGATTGAGGTTAGCTCTTCATTCTTTCTCTCTGATATGAGTGTTGTAGCTCTGAGAGACACAATTGTACTTGTTTCTTTTCAATAATAAAATTGTTCCTTCTTGTTCTCCTATAATTTTGGGTTTTCTTTTGAAGTCATATGCTGGATTATTGTGATGTTTCTATATCCTTAATTTGCATATTGAATTCAAGTTGGTGTTCAGGGATTTATCTTAATTTAGTAGTGTGATTTGTGTGCAATCAAGAATATCAGATTTGTGAAGTTTTCTTCCTTTTCTACATTCTTAGTACCTTGTTTCACTAAGAGTTGAGAAAGTGGGATTGAGTTGTGAGTTAGATTTGTTTTGCTGTCGGAGTAAACTTATCTTTCAGTTGTGGATCTTCTTTAAAATTTAGTGGATCACCCTTTTTTCATTCAAATACAATTGTTTTTTTATATATACTCTCTCCCTTTCCTCCCAAAAGTTTACATAAGCTTCAAGTGATCCATAGGGAAGCTGACCCTTAATCCAGAGGTCTATTCTTGGATAGGTTACCCATAGCCTGAGAATAGTCCCATGTTTCACAAGATTGCTGGGTACAACACTTAGCAAATTGGGTGCAATCCTTAGTGACAACAGTACCTTCACAACAAGATCAAAGATACCAATTGTTAGAATAATAGTCCACAATACAACTGATACCAATTGTTAGGAATAATAGTCCACAATACAACTAAGAGGGGGAGGTGAATCAGTTGTATGGAAGATTATTAAACTTTAAACTTTAAGTAGCATCAATATTAGATCCAATGAACACAATAACACAATATTTTGGTGATGAGGAAACCCTGTTAAAGGTAAAAACCCTGATGGGAATTAGCACCCAAAAATAATGTTCTGAGAGTATAGTATCCTTGTTAGAAGATTTAGCCCTATTAGGAGCTTATTAAAACATTAAAATACATAGTCCTTGTTAGAGGATAGACCCTATTAGGAGTCAAGAAGAAAGGGAGGGCTCACTACCCAAAGAAGGTTAAATCCACCTTCAGAACTCACTGTTCACAACACAAGTGTTTATGAAGAAATATATTTTTGAGCTATTTGGAAGAAACTATCTTTACTTGATTAGTTCTAATGAAGTCCACAAGTAAAAATCTGCTCTACATACAACAGGCATAAGCTCGTAGCTTTCACAACTTCTTTATATCACCTTTTTCCATCCATGTCTTTTCCAAAAAAAAGACCTCTTATTTATACCTTATTACAATTCTCATGATCAGGTAGGCCCATAAGCCTTTCCTAATTATAAATAATTACATAAACCCTTTCTAAGATACACATGATATCTAAAATAAGTATACAATGATTACATTAAAATATTTAAGGACCAACATCCTTAATTTATTTTTTCCAATGAAAATACACGCTACATCTCCTAAGTCAGCTTCCAAATAGGTCTTCTCCAGAACACAAGCCACAAATGACATCACCAAGCATTTTGTACCTTGCTCTAACCAATGAACATCCTTCAATACCTTTTCTATTGTCCCTCAAGCTCACATACCTTGAATCCATATCATCTGGAAGATATACTAGAAACATGGAGACTAACTCTATCATTTCTCACTCTCACAGTCCAGTGACCAGTCTTCACCAAAACATATGTAACTCATCTAATATGAAACATTACATGATGTGATCTTGGATATAAGATCACAACACCTTCGTGAACTCTTATCTAACTTTGCAACATCTAAAACATTCATATAGTGTCCATACACTATGAGAACCAACCTATTCTCCCCATAGAAACATATGTTGACTTTAGTGACAAAACACAAATGACAATAGTATGAGTGCCCATTCAGTAATGTAGTGATTAAACATATAAAATGTCTCAATCACATCCCCATGCATTAGCAATATCCAAAAATATTCCCCTTTGGCATTGATGTCAACATATGGTAAAATCTATCATCCCAAAGTTATATTAATCCAAAGTTTTGCAACCAAACAATACTACATATAATCTCCCCATACAATAGGGATACCAATCACTAGGAATAACAGTCCACAATACAACTGGGAGGGGGGGTGAATCAATTATATGGAAGATTATTAAACTTTGAACTTTAAGTAGCAGCAATATCATATCCAATGAACACAATAAATCCCAACACAATAACACAATATTTGGGTGTCGGGGAAACCCTGTTAAAGTTAAAAACCCTGGTGGTGATTTAGCACCCACAAATGATGTAATGGGAGTATAGTATCCTTGTTAGAATATTTAACACTTTTAGGAGCTTATTGAAACATTATAGTACAAAACACAAATGATAAAATTCCTATTGTATTGGTAGTATAAGAATTATCTGATACCAATTGTTAGGAATAATATTCCAAAATACAACTGAGAGGGGGGGCTAAATCAGATGTATGGAAGATTATTAAACTTTGAAATTTAAGTAGGAGCAATATCAGATCCAATGAAAACAATAAATACCAACACAATAACATAATATTTTGGTGTCGGGGAAACCCTGTTAAAGGTAAAAACCCTGGTGGGAATTAGCACCCACAAATGATGTACTGAGAGTATAGTATCCTTGTTAGAAGATTTAGCCCTGTTAGGAGCTTATTGAAACATTACAGTACATAGTCCTTGTTAGAGGACATACCTTGTTAGGAGTCAAGAATAAATGGAGGGCTCACTTCCCAAGGTTGACTGCCCAAAGAAGGTTAAATCCACCTTCAGAACTCATTGTTCGCAACACAAGTGTATATGAAGAAATACACAATATTTTTTAACTGTTCAACAAGAAATATCTTTTCTTGATCAATTCCAATGAAGTCCACTAGTAAACCTCTATTGTACATACATCAGACACAAGCTTGCATCTTTCACAACCTCTTTATATCACCTTTTTCCATCCATTTCTTTTCCAAAGAAAAGACCTCTCATTTATACCTTATTACAATTCTCATGATCAGGTTAGACCATAAGCCTTTCATAATTAAAAATAATTACATAAACCCTTTCTAAGATACACACGGTATCTAAAACAAGTATAAAATGATTAATAATATCAAATTTTCACAATCCATTTTTAACAATTCATGTGCGTTTCTGGATTCGATTGTGTGCATTTTTTTGTATCTAGAAATGCACACAATCGAATCCAAAAACACACATGAATTGATAAAATGATTACATTACAATATTTAAGTACTGACATCCTTAATTTATGTTTTCCAAGAAAAACACATGCTAAATCTCCTAAGTCAGCTTCCAAATAGGTCTTCTCCAGAACACACACCACAATTGATGTCACCAAGCATTTGGTACCTTGCACTGACAAATGAACATCCTTCAATACCTTGTCTATCATCCATCAAGCACACATACCTTGAATCCATATCATCAAGATGATATAATAGAAACACAGAGACTAACTCTGTCATTTCGTACTATCATAGTCCAGTGACCAGTCTTCACCAAAACATCTGTAACTCATCCATTATGAAAAATTACATGATGTGATTTTGGATATAAGATCACAACAACTTCTTGAACTCTCATCTGACTTCGCAGTATCTGAAACATCAGTACAGTGTCCATACACTATGATAACCAGCCCATTCTCCCCACAGAAACATATGTTGACATTAGTGACAAAACACAAATGACAATAGTATGAGTGCCCATTCAGTAACATAATGATTAAACATATAAAATGTCTCAATCACCTCCCCATGCATTAGCAATATCCAAAAATCTCCCCCTTTGGCATTGATGTCAACATATGGGAAATTCCATCATCCCAAAGTTATATCAATCCAAAGTTCTGCAACCAAACAATACTACATACAATCTCCCCATATAGTAGGGATTTTCTAATAGCAACACTCCCCCTTTGATAACAATGGCAAAGGGTGCCATGAGTCATCAACTATTTTCCAACATCTTTCTTCCATGATCACTCCCCCTAAAGAGTATATCCCTACATCAAGTCCAGAATATGATAAGGCTCTGAAAACCTCTGGACGGATGCATCTCCGTATCATTTAATTCTAACTAAGAGGGGCTTGAACCCCCAACATACCTATGAGATATTCAAAGGTATCTTTTGGTAGTGTCTTTGTGAAGATGTCTATAATTTTCTCTTTTTTACTAATACATTCTAATTGTATTTTCTTCTCTGGCACCTTGTCTCAAGAAGTGACATTTGATAGAAATATATTTGGTTTTAGAGTGCATCATCGAATTCTTTAACATATTCACTGTTCTGGTGTTATTACAATGGATAACCACTAGCTCATCAAAATTTATTCCAATATCCTTTAGCATTTGCTTCATCCAAATAATTTGAGTGCAATTAACAGAAACAACAACATACTCTAATTCCAAAGTAGATTGAGCTATACAATCTTGCTTCTTACTTAGCCATGAAACTAACTTTTTCCCAAGAAAAAATGCACCACCACTAGTACTCTTTATGTCATCAATGTTTCCTACCCAATCAACATCAGTATAAGCATGAAGTATAAAATTATAATTCCTATCATACCACAAGCCATATTCAATTTTCCCTTTTAGATATCTGAATATCCTTTTCACAGTAGCTAGGTGTGTCTCCTTTGGCTCTACCTGATATCTAGCCACAATTCCAACAGCATTACCAATATCTGATCTGGTATGAGTCAGATATTATAATCCTCCAACCATTGATTTGTACTTTTTCTTAAATAAACAACAAGTCTCATTATTACATGATAGCTTATTACCGGTCACCATGGGTGTTCCTACTAGTTTATAGTCTTCCATTCCAAACTTCTTTAGCATTCTTTGAGATACTTAGTCTGAGAAATAAAGATACCATTCTCATTTTGAATTATTTGTAGTCCAAGAAATAATTTCATTTCACCTATCATGGACATTTCAAATTCATTTTCCATCTCCTTAGAGAATTTCTTACATAATTCATCATTGCCTCTAAAGATAATATCATCAACAAAAACTTCAATTATCACAACTCCATCTTCACTAGTTCTTAAGTATAAATTGTTGTCAGCATTACCTTTTCTAAATCCAAGGTGAAGTAAGTATTTGTCCAACTTTTCATACCAAGCCCTTGGAGCTTTCTTTAGTCCATACAGTGCCTTCTTTAACTTGCATACCATGTCTCTATCTTCGAATAGGGTAAATCCATCCAGTTGTTCTATGTATACTTCTTCTTCAAGATCCCCATTCAAGAATGCATATTTTACATCCATCTGATACACCTTGAAGTCTTTATGTGCAGCATAAGCCAAGAACAATCTCACTACCTCTATTCTAGCAACAAGAGAAAATGTTTCTTCAAAGTCTATGCCTTCTTGTTGTGAATATCCCTTACATACCAGTCTTGCTTTGTTTCTTACAACAATTCCTTCTTCATTCATTTTGTTTTTGAAAACCCATTTTGTTCCTATTACATTTTTATTTTTAGGTTTAGGAACCAATTCCCAAGTGTTATTCTTCTTTATCTGATCTAACTCTTCCTTCATAGCATTTATCCAAGATTCATCTCTACATGCTTTATATGTAGTCTTTGGTATCTTGTATATATGTGTTAGGAATAGTCCCAAGAGATAATTGAGAGGGGGGGGTTGTGAATCAGTTATCTACAAGTTTCAATTATTTATCCAATTAAGTATACTTAAACATAAAGCAAAAACACAATGAAATAACACTTGAACAAAACACCAATATTTTGGATACGAGGAAAGCCAAATAGGTAAAAACCCTGGTGGGAATTGACACCAACTAATAATCTGAACTAGTGTATTATGATCCTTGTTAGAAGATCCTTAACCTTGTTAGGAGTTGTCTTTACAATGCATTTAGTACAGTGACCTTGTGAGACCTATCTGACAGTCAGATTTATACTACTTTATTTTCCATGCTTTCAGTACTTATTTCACAGACATACTTTACTATTTGGGACACTTATGTATTTGAGGATCTATTGAATCCTATGTTATATGTTTGGTACCTGATTATGTAATCATGGTACACTCGAGATACTATATGTTTTGATTTAGTTTTAGTTATGATTATGTCACACATTATTTTTATGATGTTTAAAACTATTGCGATGGAAACATAGTTTAGGAAGCCGAAGTTATGGTTAGTTGATTCATTTACAGACATAGTTTTTAAACCATGCAGTATTGATGATGTATTGTATTTATATCATGTTGATTGGACCTACTGATGTGTGCAATGAGTGTGCAGGATAAGTTGACCATGGATCTAAATGTGGGGATCTAGTATTGGAACCTATGTTTTATACCATGCATTCTAAGGTGCTCTTTGTATAAAGAAATGTAGATCTCGTTGTATCGTCTTTAATTCATGAATGTGGTTTGCATGTGTGTATTTAACTTAGTTAATGTTTATCTAAATTAGCCATGTCATTGTTTGAAATTAAATGTGCCAAATTTGGCAAATTGTAGCATATGTGTTGGCATGGTTCGTAATTTGTAATTAGTTGGGTCAAGGGTTTGACTAGGGGATTATCTTAGGGTAGAATCAACTTACCTTGGGTTGGTAAGTTTATAAATAGTCAACCAAGACCTGAAATCTATGTGTAAATATTAGGTGGAGTTTAGGAGGGCCATTTGGGCTCCCATAGCTTAACTGAGGTCAATTTTAGCTACCTAGGTTGATACCTTAGGGGTTAGGGGTCTTTTTTAGCCCATTAAGAGCCTTAAAACTCATTTATGACTCCCCTAAAGTCAAGATTTCAAAGTTGGGAGGATTTGAAGAGTTGTGAGGTTTTGGTTAACCTCTCTCTTCTTCCCAAATTTTCCTTCAACTCCATATATGGTGAAGGAAGGAAAGTGGGAAGAAGGGAATGAAATTTTATTCCTCTCTTTTGATTGGATCCTAGATTTTAGGAGTTTGGCCTATTTAGGGAAAGCTTGGAGAAGGGTTTGAGTGTTCACCCACTCTCTAGATTTGGAGACCATTCACTTTGGAAGGAGCTTAGGAAAAGGCTAGCTTGGAAGGAGTTTGAAGAATTCAGATTTTTAACCTTTGTTTGGATAAAGGTAGGGCCTTGTGATTTCTTTGCATTGCTTGCATGTGTTGAGCTTGGAGCTTGGAGCTTTTTAAGGTTTTTGTTTTGTAATTTAAGTTTTGTAAATTGTTATTTTTCTTTTGTGTATTCAATTTGGGACGGGTTTCTTCAAGGCTCACTCACCCTAGGGAGGGTGGAGTAACCTTGAAGGGGGTAGTAGGAAGAAGACCCAGGAATGTGTAGAGTCTCCCATGTGTGGAGGGATAAACATGGGGTTCCATGATACCCATGATGCCAAGTATGGCCTAAGGGCACCTAGGAGGCATAAGGAGTGTTAGACCGCATCTTTTTGAAGATGTTCTTCCCAAATCCATGTGTGGCTAGAAAAATTTGTATTTATACTATGGCTTCTCCTCCTGGTAGTCCACCTCTACCGTATTTTCAAGAAGGTCTCTCGGAGACCTTCCTCTTGTAAAACCCTGCTGGGAAAATCTTTTAAGTGTCTTCATGATCTGATTGTTTCCTTCGTGGTTGGTATTTTCTATTTGTATCTTGTTCCTTACTAGATCCCCTAGCTCGGGGGTGGCCTTGTAAAGGCCTAGGTTAAGAGGTGAGCCTCTGTGGTCAACCTCACTCTATCAGGTACCCAGCTGGATATAGGAGGTGGTAATATTGTTGAGTTTGAAATTCAAAATTGTAAAATTTGTTGTAACCTTATATTCCAAGTTATGTTTGAAATTCATAAATCAGGGATTTCCTTGTAAATCATACATTTTAAATTTATAAATTTTATTGTTATTTAATATATTGGAAATGAAATTATGGATTAGATTTTGGGTTTAATGGATTATGGAGCAATTTGGAGATTTCAATGTCATTCTAGTTTGACAAACTCCATGATCGTTTATGGCATCATTATGCATATTATGGCTTATAGTATTATAAGGTATATTCAAATTCGATAGTATTGAATTATCATAATCTTTCTTGTATTATGATAATTTAAATAAATTAATGAGAATGTTACATTGTGAAATGTTATTTTAAATTTATATTTTGTACTTAGAAAATTTCTTGAAAATTATTCAAAAATAAAAAGGCCTAAATCGAAATTTTGATTCCTACAAGTTGTTTAGCCACTTAATATGAATGCAATTATGTAATTTAATTTTAAAAATAAATTATCTACATACCTGCTGTTTTGCAATTCAGGAAATTAAATTTGCACTAGCAATTATTAAAAAAAAAAGAATATAATAAGGGTGTTATTATTATTAAGTATTTCGGTGTTTCAAGTATATTAGATAAATTAAATTTTATAAAGATTAAATTGTATTTAGTAAAGTCTAAGTCATTATAGGGAACTTAAACTTATTTTCAGATCGATTTTGTTTTAGAATTAAATTCAATTTTTATTTAAGTTTAAATTAGAATTAGTAACTCCTAATTCATTTTAGACGTTGCAACGTTAAATTGGGTTATATCTATTAAAGAACTTATTTTAGCTTATTATTTTTAAAAACATTGGCCTAAACATATTAGATTAAAATATAGTAATGTTCGTATTTCGATGTGTTGCGTTAGATTTATTTCTTAATACTTTGTAACTATGTAAATAGGATAATTTTATATTTGGAGTTAATTAATTAGAATATCGAACTTTTAGTATAAGTGTAACTTTTCAGCTAGGGAACATTATAGTCATCTTAGGGTTTAATTTCTTCTTCCTTTGGTCAAGCCTCAAGTCAGTTTGACCTTAATGGTCATGTTGACCATTTTGTGCGTATTTAACTTTTTGGTCAACCCTTGGTCAAACCTTGGTCAAATGCCTCAATTTGCATGCTCAAGAATTCTTAGATGCATCATGTTTCTTTTTAGCTTAGTTGTGCATATTTCAGTGATGGTTGACTTTTGGTCAACTCTAGTTGACTTTTGGTTAACTTTGGTTGACTTTTAGTCAACTATCCCGATTTGCATGTCAGTCAAAGCTAGTAGTCTAGGGAACCTTGTAGCTTTGTTTGGAGTTGTTTGATGAGGTTTGACTTTTGGTCAAACTTGGTCAAATATGGTCAACCTAGTATGTTTTGACCCTTGGGGTGTTGCTAGACACTTCAATGTTTCTAGTCATCTATTTTCTCTCTGCACCATTTTGCGTGCACATAGGTTTTTGTGCCAGATAGTGTTTCACTGCTTAGCTGCATAGTATGGTTGTTTGTATATGGTTAGTAGGTTTTTAAAAAAAATTGTAGTTGTGTTTTGCTCACTTTTTGGGCATGATATTTTGGTATCAGAGCACAGTTTCAACACTTGAGACCTTGAACCATTACGTTTCCCAGTAAAATTTTTGCATCAAGCTGTAAAGGAAATTTGAAAGGAGAAGGATATTGTTTCAGCTACAATGATTATTGTGATGCTTAGGTATGATATGTGATGGAAATTTGTTCGATGAGTGTATGTTGGGTATGTTCTCTAAGATTGGTGAGGAGTGGTGTCCTCAGTATTTAGTGGTGGTTCTCCCTCTTATGTGACTAAGTTCTATCACAATGTTTGTAAATGGTTCTTTTGACTTCCTTCTTTTGTTTCTTTAAGGTGGATCTTTCCACATGTTGTGTAGGCTAGGATGTTATTTATTTGGTTATTTCCTTTGTGTGGGAGTTAGTCACAAAAAAAAAAGTCTCTTTGTGTCAGTTGACACGTTTAATTTATGGTTGAATTGAGCTCATTTTTGAATTTATTGATGAAATTAACAATTTCCCCATTTGAGTTTTCTTTTTGATCTTGGCGACTATCCTAAATGTCCTTATTCTTTTATTTCTAGCTAGTCTTATGTACGTGACTCTAACATTGTGGACCAATGATAGTATGAAAAGGGGAAGCCTGTAAGAGAACATACTATGTTGTGCCTATGTTTTAGGAAGGATGTGGTATAGGATTTTCATTCTACATGATCATGTTGACCATACGCTTGGAATTTCAAAGGTATCCTATTTGGAAGTAATCTTGCTTGTATGATAAATATTTTTGGGTGTATCCCTTGATACACTAGAATAGGGTGTAGTAATTCCCTAAAGAGTGCAATTTTGGAAAGAGGATTTTGGTTCCTCATTCCGAGTTGATGACTTGGAACCTCTTGGTGTTTTAACCCTATTGATATCTTAGAGGAAAATGTCTTCTATTAGGTGCCTCATGGTGAAGTATTTAGGGTGTGGTTACACCTTAAGTGGAGAGGACCATGATTATATTTGCTCTTCTAGCATGTGAAGAACATGAATTAGAGTTGTTAATGCTCTCTTATATATATTGGATCCCTTCTGAAGTTGTTTGATCGAGTGGTAGGAAAATTTTATGTTGGGTTCGCTTGATGGTTTTTGGGGTGAGCCTAGTCCTTATTGGAGGTAAGATGTAGAGCTTCCCTGGTTTCCCTTTTGTATTTAACACCCCAAAGTGTGTGGAATGACTTGTATCTCAATGGATTGGCTATATGCTCACAAGGCCAAGCTAGATTTTTGTAAGAAGTTGATCAAATGCTTAGATGATGATGGCAATGCTACTATGATTTTAGGAATATAGAGGCTAGTATCCCTCTGAGTGATCTCCATTATGCATCTTAACTGAAGCATGTGGAAGGGATGTCAGTTGTTTTCAATCACCATTAGTGATAGGGAAGATGAGGCAGAGCAAGAAGCCTCACTAGATGACCATCCCATTTTGTAGGAATATGTAGATGTGTTTCCTTCAGAGCTACCTAGTATGCCTCCTTGTAGGGTAGTGGAATTTTACATAGATCTTGTACCAAAAGAAGAACTAGTTTCTAGAAGACCTTACAAGATGCCCACTAATGAGCTTAATGAGCTCAAGTTGTAACATGAGGAACCGTTAGAGAAAGGACACATTCATCCTAGTGTTTTTCCTTGGAGTACACTTGTGATCTTTGTGAAGAAGAAGGATGGATCTCTTAGGTTATGTATGGATTATCGACAACTGAACACGGTAACCATCAAGAATCAGTATCCACTTCCTAGGATTGATGACCTGTTTGATTAGATTTAGGGTGCTAGAGTGTTCTCTAAGATTGACCTCAAGTCAAGTTATCACCAGTTGAGGATAGTGGATAGCGATATCCACAAGACCGCATTCTGCACTAGATATGGCCACTATGAGTTCATCCTGTTTCCATTTGGTCTAACAAATGCTCTAGTTGTATTCATGATTCTTATGAATGGAGTATTTCATACTTTCCTTGACAAGATGGTGGTATTATTGGATGATATCTTGATCTATTCGAAGGATGAGAGAGAGCATGAAGAGAACCTGAGATAAGTTTTGCAGTGTCTTAGAGATAATCAACTCTATGACATCTTGTTGAAATGTGTCTTCTTCATATCATAGGTCAAGTATTTGGGCCATGTGATATCTGGCGATGGGATCTTAGTAGACCCATCAAAGATTAAAGCCATTATGAATTGTCTAGCACCTACCTCAGTGACTGAAGTGAGAAGTTGCATGGGTTTAGCCAGTTATTACAAACGGTTTGTTGAAGGGTTCTCTCGAGTGGCACACCCTATTACTTCTCTTCAGAAAAAGGGAAAGAATTTTCTGTGGACTGAGAAGTGTGATCGATCTTTTCAGGAGCTCAAGAGAGAATTGACCAGTGCACCCATTCTTGTTGTGCCAAAGCCTTTAGCAGAGTTTGTAGTTTGCACAGATGCTTCCTTAGATGGTTTAGGGGTATTCCTTATGCAGTATGGGTGAGCTATATCCTATGAGTCCAAGAAACTAAAGACTCACGAGCTCAACTATCATACCCATGATCTCGAACTTGCAGCAGTGTTGTATGCTTTAGTGAGATGGTGACACTTCCTCTTAGGACATCAATTTGAACTTCATTCAGACCATCAGAGTGTATAGTACATTTTCACTCAGCCAAACCTTAATGCTAGGCAATGGATATGGATGGAGTTCTTGTGTGAATATGATTTTGATGTTCACTATGTTGGGACTAAAAAATGCAACATGGGTTTTGAGTACCATGTTCAAATTTCATAGTTTGAAGCCCTTTAAGTGCTTTTCATGCGTATCTACCTGGTTATCATTTTGAAGCCTGTGAGGTGTTCCAGGTGTTTAACACACTTGATTTAGTATGTGCATGCAATCTATGATGTTATTTTATTATCCTGAATCATCCAGTGAAGTCCCATTTTGAGCAAGTGTCAAATTGCACAATTCTACCTAAGTGTCAAACATAGTACAATAGCCCAATTTGCCTTTGAATATCTTGCATCTAGAAATGTTTCATGACCCACCACTTTGAGGATGTTTAGTATTCATATTAAAGAACCTATGTCCTAATTTTTAATTCATTTCGAATCCATTTGATTAGGTTTCGAACCCCTCAAAGTTGGTAGTTTGTTGTTGTCATGCACTTGCGTAATTGTTCAGAATTCTGGAAGGGCCTATTTGATCAGTCATATCTTTGACCCAGTTGACCCTATTGAGAAATTTCCTTTTGCACCATATTCTAGGGGTCAAATAAATCCTATGTTTCAATTTTGAGGTCATGACGAATCTGTTTGCTCAGTTTGCAAATGTGATTCCAAATACAACTTTTGTTGTTTTACAAGTTGTAAATTGTGTAGATTGATTTGTACCCCTGTTCATGATGTTATAACTATTGATCCGTGATAGATGAGCCTGAATGGGTTGTACCACTATGTTCTAATCTGAAAGTACTATAATTATGCCAAGTTA
The DNA here is from genome assembly GCA_027943335.1 of Chamaecyparis obtusa. NCBI lineage: Eukaryota > Viridiplantae > Streptophyta > Pinopsida > Cupressales > Cupressaceae > Chamaecyparis > Chamaecyparis obtusa. The sequence continues at coordinate 227,798 of BSBK01002447.1, read as the reverse complement.
CAAGTCTTGATGAATCTTTTAGCATACTTTCCTAGGGTCATTCTGTACGCACAAATCATTGTTTTACTATGTTTTCCAGTTTGCAATTTTGAGAGCCTATCTTTGCCTGATTGCCAAATGCACCTTGTTATTCATCATGAGCCCTAATTGTGGAATTATACTCTCTGTATGACAAAGAATATATGCCCCTATTTTCGGATCCTGATGTCATGTTTAGCCTAGTTTTCAAAGCTGTATCCGAACCCAATTTTTATGATTTTCACTGTTTTATATCCTGATTTTTACTAACGGGCTATTTTCAGTGATTAATTGTAAGCGACCAAGTGATCTTTTTGGAAAGATGGTTACATATTTAGGTTCCTCGCATGTGAGTGAATAAATGCCCACGTTACCAATTTTTGAAAGTCTCAGTTGGTCAGTTTTAAAAGCCAGTTCCAGAGCCAACTTTAGTGATTCTTGTAGTGCGGACAAACAACGTTTCTAAGTGGCCAACTTTGATCAGTATTATCTTTGAGCTCAAATATTTATGAGCAATTTCCTTTGACCGGCATGTTATAATGTTGGAAGTCAGTGTTTGTTCCTGACAACGTTTTCCTGTTGGGCCTTTTTGTCAATTTTTGAGGATAGTCTCGGATGTCAGTTAGTATTAATTAATAACCAAGAATGATGAAAATGGATATGTTCAATTCCTAAGTTGTCTTTTCCATCAGAACCTAGGATTCTGGAGTTTACTGCTTTCCTCTCATTCCATCAAGAGCTTTGTGTGCATATCAAGATTATACTTCTTCCATGATGATCATTAAAGATGGTCATGCTACCAAAACAGGTTTGACAATGGTGCAATATATTAGGCTTTGAACCTTTCTTGTGAAAACCATCACTTTGTGTCATCGTGCATTGTGTACTGGAGCCTCAGACCTGAGAGCAAAATATATCCAACAAGAAAAGTTATGGTAGGGTTTTTCTTCTATTGGTTGTGATTAGCATGAAAGATAATTGCTTTGAGGCAATTGTTTGAATCAAACTCTCCCAATTAGTTTGGTGGGTTTTTAAATGTGGTGGACATAGCAAAGTTGGGTGCATAGGGAGATGGAGTCACAGATGATACTAGGGCATTTCAAAAGGTGTTGCAAGGAGTTTGTGGCAGGGACTCTGGTACACTATACATTCCAGTTGACCACCACTTTCTAGTCGGCCTTCTAGTCTTTTTGACCTTGCATACAAAATATCCACTTTCAGGTTGATGGTAGTGTGATGGCATCGGTGATTATAGAGGCCTAGGCCTCTAAGGCATTGCAATGGATAGTATTTTCAAAACTAGATGGCATTACAATCGCTGGTAGAGGTCCTTTTTGAAGGATAGGGAGCATCTTGGTGAACGCTTTTAGATTTAGAAGATGAACACAATATATGCTTTCTATTTTCTCTATCCTTTCAAATACCATTGGAATTTTCTATGTCAGATTAATAGCCTAAAATGTGGAAGCAAGTTTCCAATCATCAAACCAATGACATTGCAGTTCTTTAGAAGCTATGGTGTGAGTTTCTAAGGAATCACAATACTAAGAAAACACCAAATGGCAAGTAGCACCCAAAGTGAGGGCCGGTGCATATTGGCATTTGCAGGAGAAATAAAGTAGTGTGCATGCCATTGTATTGACTTGCAGGTAAAACCCAGTGGGTATGTGTATCAGGCTGTAGTGCTACACACCTAGCATTGGATAAGGGTTCACAAAAAGGTAGTAAGCAAAGTGTGTTTTGGTAGTCAAGCCAGTTAATGCACAAATGGAGGCCTCACACACTTAGAGACATCAAGGCCAACATTAAATGTAGGGGCTGCCAATGTGAGTTTGTTGGATGCTTATGAGAAACAGATCTGAGGGTGTTTGTATGTGCTGGTAGGTGAAGTTAACATGCCAAAGTAAATGGTGGAGACTCATATGTATGTAAAGGGAAGACTGTTGGTTTTGGTACCATGCATAATGCAAGGCCTCACTCGGTGCAAATGCAGGCATGTTTTATGAGTGATTTCCATACAAAATGGAGGCTTATGCATAACATCAGGGGGCATGTTCTAAATTTCTTAAATGGCCCATGCATTTACAAATGTGGAAGCCAGGGCAAGGGGGCCTCATGCAATGAGCAGAGACCATTGCGTAAAGTTATGAAGAGGGGTTGTGCATATATAAGTCTGAGAATGGCAATGGGCTTGTGTATTTTAGAGGCTAGTGTGAGCCAGTGTGAACTAAATACAAAGATGTTCCACTCACAAAACAATGGAGTTGCTTGCCTTACGTGAATTGGAGAGTGCACACCAATAAAAAAAAGAGAGAGAGAAACCCATGCCTAGATTTGGGACTGCCAGTGTGTATGAGTTTGAATAAGAAAAACAAACTAATGCAATGGGTGAAATTGAGGCCTTTGTGTAAGTGAGCAGGAGGCTCACGCCTTGCAAGTAGATGCTCCTCTTTATAGACAATGCTATGTGCAAAATAAAGAAAGGCTCCATATGTATAATAGAAGGGGGCTTTGTGCTTTAACAAAGCCTGCACAATTTCAATTTAAAATCAGCATAAGACTTCGGCATATTAGAAGGAAACCAATGCTCACACGAAAATACAAAAGGTGTTGCCAGTCAACAAGGCATCGGTGTGTAGATCAGCGCACAAATAAAACAAAGTAGCATTGCGTGCATTTTAAAAACAAATAGTATGAGGCACATTTCATGGCTGCATGTCAAACAGAACCATAGTGGAGTGTTTGTGCCAACACTAGTTTGCAGGCTTCTGGCCCTGAAATGTAGGGGTAAGAGGCAAAGTAAATGGAAATGGTGTGCGCATAGACCAAGAAAAGAACAAATACACTAGTGACATTATCCCACATTGAAAAGGATGTTTGTTCCTTTGATATTCATAAACAAGAGCACTCTCTATGAACGTAAAGAAAATGAATGAGAGGCCATGTATCCTCTACCTTGTGGGCCCGTGCTTCTGTGCGCACCATCTGGCCACTAAGGACAAAATTTTGATGCAAAGCTTTAAAATTGTTAAAATGATTGTCCCACATGCACATGAAAATAGGTCTATGAGGTGTTTAAATACAACCACCCAAACATATAAGGTAAATTGAAGTGGTGGAAGCTGTGTGCCCAAGCCTATGGGGTTGCCTCGGTTTCCATGCTGGTGGGCTTGAAAAGAATAAATTTTGTAGAGAGATGAGGTGGATGAGGTGACACATGGTGCCCAGTCGCAAGGTCGCTAGACGAAACCATGAGTTGGAGGAAGTTTCGGTGACTTGGAGATGTGGCTAGTCACTGGTTCTCCCAATCCCTGGCGGTTAGTGAATAACATCTGGAGAATCAGAGAATTACCTAATCGTGAGATCTCCAAGTCGTGGCAGTTAAGGCAGATGCATTCAGAGAATTGGAAAATGGGCTTAGTCACCCATTCTCTGGATGTTAACCTTGGTCAAAGAAAGATTTTGAGAATTGGAGAATAGATCTATTCGCCCAGTCATAAGAGGTAACTGTAGTTAGGGATTTTATTCAGAGACCTAGAGATCAAAGCCATTCACCAATTCTCCAAATAGGGTGGTTAACCTAGGATTTAGTCCGAGCATCAAATAACATGATGACACTTGTCAAGTCCTGGTAGCTTCTATGGCTAAATTACTAAATAATATAAAAATGATAATTTTAAAGTGCAGAAAAGAATTTAGAAAAATTGACATAGTCCAGACATTAGGAAAATATTTCAAAATTTAAATGTCATGACTTGCTCATGGAAAAATAGCTCGAGGATTCATTTTTTGACAAAACATATGAGTGTTATATGTTTCTGAAAATTGTGGAGAACGAGGAATCTTTTGGCAATGTTTGTTTTCAATTTTTGGGTGATGGTAAAGAGTAGTGTGAGCTGGCAATTCTAAGGATCAAATCAATTTGGTGGGAAATGATTGCAATTAGTGGTTGAGTTTGAGGAATCAGTTGCAGATCAGATGAGAGGAATGTTGAAGATATTTTTGTGCAAAATGGACAGCTGTCGGTGGGTTTTTGAACTGACTCATTTCTGCTATATCTCAGTTTTTCTCTCATTTTGTAGGGGATGTTGAAAATTTTACTGTATAGAGAGGCTTGGCTCCATTGTTAATCTTCTTGGGAATGTTTGTCAGATCTTGAATGTATTGATATATTGATTTCTACCTGAATACAATAGAATTCCCTTGCATGATTTTGGTTGTCTTCCTATTTTAATTCTGATGCTTTTGTGTCTTGAATCTGTAAGGCAGTTTTAGGACACCATTTATAAGGTATTTGTGAATTTAGTCTTTAGTTCCTTTCAAGGAAAGGGTTAAATCTTTAGATGAATTTCTGAAAGCTCAGGATGGATACAAGAATTTGATGATTAAATATGTTTAAGAAAGGGTGACTTGTAAGGCAATTCATCTGGATTCTTTTTGTGTCTCATTTAGAATATTTCTATGGATATATGTTTCTCTTTCTGAATCTCTGCCCTAGGATAAGGCACTGGTCTATCCTAAATTTGTAGGGACTTCATCATCAACCAAAACTTAAATGACTATTTACTTTTCATGTATGTTTGAAAGAGCAGATAAGAATAAGTTTGTATCAAGGATATGAACTAGTGTTATGATCCTTTGAAGAAGTGAATGAAATAGGTACACCTGCATGTAGCCTAGAGCTCAAAGTGAAGAAGGATTTTTTCCTTGTTAATTAGTCTTTTCTTGTGTGAGTCAGGAGTCTAGGAATGAGAGAGTTCTATCTAAGCACTCAGGACTATGTATTAGGATTCAACAAGAAAATGCACTAACACACTACATCAAGGGGAAAGAGAATTTTGTTGCAGATGCTTTGAGTATGAGATGGCATGAGCTTTCTTCTATTTCTACAGGTATAGATTTGAGAGATTGCATTCATGATCACTTGCATGATGATGAGTTATATGTAGAAGTGAGTGAGTTGATTCAGTCTCAGAGACCCCTTTGAGGGAAAGTATGCAAATTATTCTTTGGAGTCAGATGGACTCTTACATCATAGAGGATGCATCTACATACCTTCTTCCAGAGGATTGCAAGGGTTTTTCATGCAAGAGGCTCATAAAGCCCCTTATGCAGCACATCCCAAAGTGAAGAAGATGCATGCCAATTTGAGATAGTTATATCATTGGCCAGGCATGAGAATTCAGATTGCTGAGTTGGTAGCTAGGTGCCTAGAATGCCAAAGAGTGAAGGTAGAACACCAACATCTAGGTGGTCTACTTTAGCCCCATGAGATACCAGTGTGGAAATGGAACACCATATATATGGACTTCATTTTTGGTCTTCCTATGTCATCTCATTGTCATGATGCCATCATGGTGATAGTTGACAAGTTGACCATGGTGGCTCATTTCTCACCAGTGCGTACTACCTTTATTGCACCATCAGTGGCACAGGTGTTCTTATGAGATATTGTTAGACTTCATGGCGTGCCTCATAAGATCATCTCAGATAGAGATTCTCTCTTCTCTTCATCCTTTTGGAGAGAACTGCAAACAGCGTTGGGTACTAGGCTCAACTTCAGTACTACCTATCATCCTGAGATAGATGGATAGACTGAAAGGATCAATCAAGTGTTAGAGGACATACTTCACATGTATGTCATGGACCATAAAACTTGGTGGGAGGAATACCTACACTTAGTGGAGTTTTCCTATAACAATGGACATCATACATCCTTGGGTATGCCTCCATACTAGGCTCTTTATGGAAGACCTTGCAAGAAACCACTCAGTTGGGATAGGATCGAGGATAGAGTTTCCATTGGTCCTAAGTTAGTCAGAGATATGGAGCAGTAGGTGGCCTTGAATAGGTAGCATCTCAGAGAGGCTCAGGATAGATAGAAGAAGTATATTGATGCGAAGAGGATCGATCAAGCTTACTTAGTGGGAGAGAGGGTCTTTTTGAGAGTGTGGCCGCATAAGATTCCAATCCATTTTGGAAAGGGCTCTAAGATAGCACCTCATTTTGTTGGACCTTTTGAGATCCTTGAGAGGATAGGACTAGTTTCTCACCATTTAGCTTTACCACCTAGTCTGTCACGCATCCATGATGTGTTTCATGTTTCAGTTTTGCGGAAGTATGTTTATGATGAGTCTCATGTGATAGATTGGGATACCTTGGAGGTAGAGTCAGATGAGTAGTTGGGATTGGAGCTCATTTTTATTGTGGCACAATAGACCCTGACACTTCAAGGCAGGGTGCTGGACCAAGTTAGGGTCCAGTGGGATTGTTATGATGAGGTCACAACTTCATGGGAGAATGCAACACGGATGAGATAACAGTACCCTCACCTCTTTGATGAACTCTAGGAGGAGGTTCATGCCTAGAGGGGGGTGGATGTGAGACCTATTTGATAGTCATATTTATACTACTTTATTTGCTTTCAGTACTTATTTCACAGACATACTTGACTATTTGGGACACTTATGTATTTGACGATCTGTTGAATCCTATGTTATATGTTCGGTACCTGATTATGTAATAAGGGTACACTCGAGATACTATATGTTTTGATTCAGTTTCAGTTATGATTATGTCACATATGATGTTTTATGATGTTTAAAACTATTGTGATGGAAACATGGTTTAGGAAGCTGAAGTTATGCTTAGTTGATTCATTTACAGATAGTTTTTAAACCATGCAGTATTGATGATGTATTGTATTTATATCATGTTGATTGGACCTACTGATGTGTGCAATGAGTGTGCAGGATAAGTTGACCATGGATCTAAATGCGGGGATCTAGTATTGGAACCTATGTTTTATACCATGCATTCTAAGGTCCTCTTTGTATAAAGAAACGTAGATCTCATTGTATCGTCTTTAATTCATGAATGTGGTTTGCATGTGTGTATTTAACTTAGTTAATGTTTATCTGAATTAGCCATGTCATTGTTTTAAATTAAATGTGCCAAATTTGGAAAATTGTAGCATATGTGTTGGCATGGTTAGTAATTTGTAATTAGTTGGGTCAAGGGTTTGACTAGGGGATTACCTTAGGGTAGAATCAACTTACCTTGGGTTGGTAAGTTTCTAAATAGTCAACCAAGACCTGAAATCTATGTATAAACTTTAGGTGGAGTTTATGAGGGCCATTTGGGCTCCCATAGGTTAACTAAGGTCAATTTTAGCTACCCAAGTTGATACCTTAGGGGTTAGGGGTCTTTTTCAGCCCATTAAGAGCCTTAAAACTCATTTATGACTCCCCTAAAGTCAAGATTTCAAATTTGGGCGGATTTGAAGAGTTGTGAGATTTTGGTTAACCTCTCTCTTCTTCCCAAATTTTCCTTCAAATCCATTTATGATGAAGGAAGGCAAGTGGGAAGAAGGGAATGAAATTTTCTTCCTCTCTTCTGATTGGCTCCTAGATTTTAAGAGTTTGGCTTATTTAGGGAAAGCTTGGAGAAGGGTTTGAGTGTTCACCCACTCTCTAGATTTGGAGACCATTCACTTTGGAAGGAGCTTAGTAAAAGGATAGCTTGGAAGGAGTTTAAAGAATTCATATTTTCAACCTTTGCTTGGATAAAGGTAGGGCCTTGTGATTTCTTTGCATTGCTTGCATGCGTTGAGCTTGGAGCTCCATTAATGGAGTCCATGGAATTTTAAGGTTTTTGTTTTGTAATTTAAGTTTTGTAAATTGTTATTTTTCTTTTGTGTATTCAATTTGGGATGGGATTCTTCAAGGCTCACTCACCCTAGGGAGTGTGGAGTAACCTTGAAGGGGGTAGTAGGAAGAAGACCCAGGAATGTGTAGAGTCTCCCATGTGCGAAGGGATAAACATGGGGTTCCATGATACCCATGATGCCAAGTATGGCCTAAGGGCACCTAGGGGGCATAAGGAGAGTTAGACCGCATTTTTTTGAAGATGTTCTTCCCAAATCCATGTGTGGCTTGAAAAATTTGTATTTATACTGTGGCTTCTCCTCCTGGTAGTCCACCTCTACCCTATTTTCAAGAAGGTCTCTTGGAGACCTTCCTCTTGTAAAACCCTATTGGGAAAATCTTTTAAGTGTCTTCATGATCCAATTGTTTCCTTCCTGGTTGGTATTTTCTATTTGTATCCCATTCCTTACTAGATCCCCTAGCTCGAAGGTGGCCTTGTAAAGGCCTAGGTTAAGAGGTGAGCCTCCATGGTCAACCTCACTCTATCAGGTACCCAGCTGGATATAGGAGGTGGTAATATTGTTGAGTTTGAAATTCAAAATTGTAAAATTTGTTGTAACCTTATATTCCAAGTTATGTTTGAAATTCATAAATCAGGGATTTCCTTGTAAATCATACATTTTAAATTTATAAATTTTATTGTTATTTAATATATTGGAAATGAAATTATGGATTAGATTTTGGGTTTAATGGATTATGAAGCAATTTGGAGATTTCAATGTCATTCTAGTTTGACAAACTCCATGATTGTCTATGGCATCATTATGCATATTATGTCTTATAGTATTATAAGGTATATTCAAATTCGATAGTATTGAATTATCATAATCTTGCTTGTATTATGATAATTTAAATAAATTAATTAGAATGTTACATTGTGAAATGTTATTTTAAATTTATATTTTGTACTTAGAAAATTTCTTGAAAATTATTCAAAAAATAAAAATGCCTAAATCGAAATTTTGATTCCTACAAGTTGTTTAGCCACTTAATATGATTGCAATTATGTAATTTAATTTTTTTTTTAAATTATCTACATACTTGTTGTTTTGCAATTCAAGAAATTAAATTTGCACTAGCAATTATTAAAAAAAAAAGAATATAATAAGGGTGTTATTATTATTAAGTATTTCGGTGTTTCAAGTATATTAGATAAATTAAATTTTATAAAGATTAAATTGTATTTAGTAAAGTCTAAGTCATTATAGGGAACTTAAACTTATTTTTAGATCGATTTTGTTTTAGAATTAAATTTAATTTTTATTTAAGTTTAAATTAGAATTAGTAACTCCTAATTCATTTTAGACGTTTCAACGTTAAATTGGGTTAAATCTATTAAAGAACTTATTTTAGCTTATTATTTTTAGAAACATTGGCCTAAACATATTAGATTAAAATATCGTAATGTTCGTATTTCGATGTGTTGCATTATATTTATTTCTTAATACTTTGTAACTATGTAAATAGGATAATTTTATATTTGGAGTTAATTAATTAGAATATCAAATTTTTAGTATAAGTGTAACTTTTTAGCTAGGGAACGTTATAGTCAACCTAGGGTTTTATTTCTTCTTCCTTTGATCAAGCCTCAAGTCAATTTGACCTTAATGGTCATGTTGACCATTTTGTGTGTAGTTAACTTTTTGGTCAACCCTTGGTCAAATGCCTCGATTTGTGTGCCCAAGAATTCTTAGATGCATTATGTTTCCTTTTAGCTTAGTTGTGCATATTTCGGTGATGGTTTACTTTTGGTCAACTTTGGTTGACTTTTAGTCAACTATCCCGATTTGCATGTCAGTCAAAGCTAGTAGTCTAGGGAACCTTGTAGCTTTGTTTGGAGTTGTTTGATGAGGTTTGAATTTTGGTCAAACTTGGTCAAACATGGTCAACCTAGTATGGTTTGACCCTTGGGGTGTTGCTAAACACTTCAATGTTTGTAGTCATCTATTTTGTCTCTACACCATTTTGTGTGTACATAGGTTGTTGTGCCAGATAGTGTTTCACTTCTTAGTTGCATAGTATGGTTGTTTGTAGATGGTTAGTAGGTTTTTTTTTAAAAAATTTAGTTGTGTTTTGCTCACTTTTTGGGCATGACAGACCTAGTCAAGGGTCAGACCTTGTTAGGAGTCTTTTACAATTAACCCTGTTAGGGGTGAGGATGCACTGTTCAAGAGGACACTACTCAAAGGGGTGAAGGCTACAACCTTCTAAATAATAGAGTATCTAGATCTTGGTGAGCTGTGCTTTGACCTGTTGTCTGGATCGGTTCCAATGTATAGCAAAAACTCTTCACTTGGTCACATAGACCTTCTACTGATGGCTCAAGACTTCACACACTCTTCTCTACTCTTCACAATCAACTTAGAACCATACTTTAGCAATCACAAATGACTACCTATAAATATCTTTCCTCTAAATGATATAATCAAGTTGGCTTGTTAGAACCACCTTGAAATCATATTAGAGAAACCATAACATACTCCAATAATAATTCTGTCAGCTCTACTAAGCACACAACACAATCTGGGACCTATCCAATATTAATAAATGTAGATGCACGCTACACATTGTTGGCTCTACCAACTTAACTAAAAATTTCTCCTCAATCTGAATTACATCATGTGCTCTTAACCATACATTGTTAACTCTTCTCCAATCACTAATCCAAGGGCACATAATGTAATGATAGGTGCAATTCCTAAACCAATATAATCTTTGTCAGCTCTTTTGAATAAACACAAGAAACTTCTACTGGTGAATAGCGGCTGCATCACTTCACTTCTACTAATCATCAGACTCTACATTCATGAATGTAAAATTACTAGTGTTTCTTCATCACATATCCAAAAACACAAGGCTCCATGATGACTGTATAGACAAACACTCATAGAACACTATCTATAACTCTGTCAAGAACACTGCTGACACAAGATCTTATATAACTATATGTACTAATAGTTAACCTCTACATCCATGATATCATGCTAATAACATGTCCATGCTACATATACTCAAGGCTTACTACATAAGTATTCCATGCATGCTACTTACCATATGTTTTCATTAATGATAAGCATATAGTCAACACTGGCTTGCTGGAAAATCTCCAACAATCTCCCCCTTTGGCATTGATGGAAACATATGGAATGAAAAACACCACAAATCCAAATGAGAAATTCTTTTATAACATTCTCCATTTCCTCATCAAAACTCCCCCAAGGATGAATCCTACATCTGTTGCAATATTCTTCAATATTCTCCATTTCCTCAACTGAACTGCTTCCATGACTGAATACTACTCCTCCTTAGTATATACTCCTTTACTTTTGTTTTTCATGACTATATATTACTTCCCCTTTGACATCAATGGAAAAGGGCACCAAACATTTAAGCTTTGGTACTACTCCTGAAGTAGAGTAGTCAACCATCCACCAGTCCCTAAGGACTGATGCACTTTCCTCTTTCCCTAAGAAGAATCAGGGAAGGAAATTACTCCCAACTTCTCCCTAAGATACTCAAAAGTATCCTTTGGTAAGGGCTTTGTGAATATATCTGCTAGCTATTCCTTTGTACTCACATAATCCAATTTGACTTCTTTCTCTACCACTTTCTCTCTAAGGAAGTGATACTTAATCTCCATGTGCTTTGTCTTTGCATGCATCATGGGATTCTTTGACATGTTGATAGTGCTAGTATTATCATAATGAATAGCAATAGGATAATCAATCTGAATACCAAAGTCCTTTACCATCTATTTGATCCAAACAATTGTAGAAAAATTCAGGGCTGCTGCAACATACTCTGCTTCTACTATTGAGTAAGAAATACAATTTTTCTTCTTACTTATCTAAGTGACAAGTCTATCCCCAAGAAACACTACTCCACCTAATGTACTCTTTCTATCATCAACGCATCCTACCCAATCATCATTTGTATAAACATGAAGCTCAACATTCTCTAAGTTAGAATACCATAGACCATAATCTATAGTGCCCTACAAATATCTGAATATTCTTTTTACTTCCATGAGGTGACTTTGTTTAGGCTCTACTGTAAAGCTTCCAACTATGCCAACTGCATTAGAGATATCGGGTCTAGTTTGAGTAAGATATACAAGTTTACCAATCATAGAATTGTATAATGTTGTATCTACTATTGGAGAATCATCTTCTTTTGTAAGCTTGCATCTTGTTATCATAGGTATACCCACTGGTTTGCAATCATCCATCTTGAACTTATTCAATATCTCTTTCACATATTTGGACTGATTTATGAAAATAACTTTCTCTGTCTACTGCACATTTAATCCCAAGAAGTATTTGATAGGTCCAATCATGCTCAACTCAAACTCACTCTGCATCTCTTTAGAAAATTCTGCACTAAGTTTGTCATTACCCCCAAAGATAATGTCATCAACAAATATAGCTACAAGTAGTAGACCTTCATATGTCTTTCTTATGAATAGATTAAAATATGTTGCTCCTTTCTTGAATCCAATTTTTGTTAGATATCCATCAAGTCTCTCATACCATGCTCTAGGGGCTTGCTTAAGTCCATAGAAGGCTTTCTTCAATTTGTATACCATATCAGGTTTGTCTAATAAGGTGAATCCTTCTCACTACTCAATGTATAGTTCTTCTTTTAGCTCTCCATTCAAGAATGCTGACTTAACATCCATTTGATAAACTTTGAATTTTTTGAATGTTTGCAAAAGCTTAAAATAACTTAATAGCTTCTAATCTGCTCATTGGTTCAAAAGTGCCTGAATAATCAATACCTCCCCTTTGCGCATATCCCTTACATACTAACCTTGCTTTGTTCCTTACTACTGTACCATCTTCATTCATCTTGTTTATGAATATCCACTTAGTTCCAATCACATTCTTATCGCTAGGTCTTGGGACCAGTTCCCAAGTATCATTCTTGATAATCTGATCTAGTTCTTCTTTCATATCATCATGCCAATCTAAATCATTACATGCATCTTAAACACTTAAAGGTTCAATCTAAGATAGTAAACATACTGCCTCATTGCTTGCTGAATTATTTTCTTTTGATATTTTTGTGACTTTTCCGCTCTGATATCCAATGATGTCATCCTTAGAGTGATATCTAGATGTATACCTTGGAACTTTAGGTGATACTGACTCATCTTCCTTCTGAGTTTCTTCTTCACTTGTTTCAGGGTCATTGAACAATACATCAATATTGTCAAACATTTCTTCAACAACTGTCTCACTAGTGGAAGGTCTGGGTTCTTCTTCAATCATCAATGATTAATCATGATATCTTTCTTGAACCATAAACTTTTCATCAATCTTAACATGAGAACTTTCAATGATCTTCTTCAATCTCAAGTTAAAACATCTATAAGCTTTAGTTTTAGTAGAGTAACCAAGAAAAATACCTTCATCACTTCTTGCATCAAACTTTCCTATTGCTTCATCCCTCTTGATGTTTCCAAAGATTCTAAATTATTTCACTGTGGGAACATTACCAAACCATAGCTCATAAGGTGTCTTGTTCGCGCTAGGCCTTAATTGTATTCTATTGATTGTATAGACTATTGTATTGACTACATCTCTCCAATAGGTGTGTGCAAGTTTTCTTTCAATCATGATGGTGCGCGTTGTATCAAGGATGATCCTATTCCTTCTCTCTGCAATCCCATTCTGCTAAGGGGTTCTAGGTGCACTCAACTGTCTCTTTATGCCATGTTCTTCATAGTACTCATAGAATCTATCAGAGGTGAATTCTCCTCCTCTATCTGACCTTAGACATTTTATCTTTAGTGTAGATTTATTCTCAACCTTAGCTTTGAATATTTTGAACTTTTCAAATGCTTCTAACTTATCTTTCAAGAATGCAACCCACTTCATTCTAGAATAATCATCTACAAACAAAATGAAATACCTTTCATCATAGTATGATCTTGTTTGAGTTGGTCCACATAGCTCTGTATGAATTAGATCAAGCTTGTTCTCTATTGAATTATGCTTTCCCATCACACATTCCCTGCAAATAGTATCAATCAACTTTTCTATGCTAGGTAGGTCTCTTACTACCTTAACACTTCTAATCTTTACTATGTTATTAAAATTGATATGACATAGTCTTTTGTACCATAGCCAACTGTCATCTACTTTAGCAACAAAACAACTTGCTTCTGGATTAAGCTGAAAAACATTACCTTTAGTCTTTGATCCTAATGCAATCATTTCTCCTTCCTTGTTGTTAATGATGCACTTATTTCCATTAAAATCCAACCTGTAACCTTTGTCAAGAAACTACCCAACACTTAGTAGGTTATGTTTCAAACCATCAACATAAAGAACATCATTAGTTCTATTATTTCCATCCAAGGTGATGGCTCCTCTACCAATGATGGGTTTAGGAGTGTTATCTCCAAATATAACCATGCCTCCTTTGTATCTATCCAAATAAACAAATCTATATTTTTATCCTGTCATGTGAAGTGAACAACTAGTACTGTCAATGATCCAATCTGTCCTGATGTCAGCTTGTGAAATCAATGCTAAGTCTTATGAATTCTTTTCATCTTCAAGAGAAATGAATCCAATTTCCTCTTCTTTTGATTCTTCATTTGATACTCCATCTCTAGTATAGTAGCATTCCTTTGTATACTTAGGCTTGTAGTTATCCTTGAACTTTTTAAGTCTTGTAGGACACTTAGATGCAAAGTGACCAATCTTATTACATGAAAATAATTTGAATCATAATTGACCTTCATATTTTCCTTTTCCTTTCTTTTCTCTTTTAAAAATCATAGAAATGAAATCATCTAGAGCTTTTTCTTCATCATCATCATCAAAATTACGAGAGGTGTTTAAGGATTTCTTACCATGGACCGAAGCTTTGAAGGCTGTCTCACTTTTAGGCTCTGTCTTCAAACTTGTTATTTCAAATGCAACAATCTTGTTGATTAAGGTCTCTCTTTTGAAATTTTTAGAGAATTGCATAGTCTCATCAAGGATGTTTATCTTTTTCTCATATTCTGGTGTCAAGGTAGTCATCACCTTATCCATGATGTCTTCTTCTGAGATTTCTCCACCATTGATTTTGATTCCAACAACTGCTTCATTGATTCTTTGATTGTAGGCTCTTATGTTTTCTTCAGGTAGCATCTCCAATGTATTGTACTTTTTTTCCATGTCTTGCTACGCGCATTCTTTTCTTGTTTATCTCCTTCAAACATGTCTTCTAGGTGCTTCCATATCTTGTAGGATGTGTCTACTTTCTTTATCTCTAAAAACTCACTATCAGATAGGGTGCTAATAAGGGCTTCTTTTCCTATTGCATTATGATGGAAAAAATCCTTTTGCTTCCTAGTAGCATCATCCTTTGCAAGATTTTCTAGAGAGGGGATCTGAACTTCTTTGATAGCCACTTCAAAAACTTCAAAAGCAATGCACTGTAAATGTGTCATCATCTTGTTCTTCCAATCAAGATAATTCTCTCCATCAAACTTGGGACTGTCTTTTCTAAAGAATTCCATCTGATCAACCTCAAGCTTTTAAACTTTCTCTCTGAGGCACTTGTCTTTGATACCAGTTGTTAGGAATAGTCCCAAGAGATAACTGAGAGGGGCGGGTGAATCAGTTATCTACAAGTTTCAATTCTTTATCCAATTAAGTATACTTAAACATAAAGCATAAACACAATGAAAGAACACTTGAACACAACACCAATATTTTGGCTACGGGGAAACCCAAATAGATAAAAACCCCGATGGGAATTGACACCCACTAATAATCTGCACTAGTGTATTATGATCCTTGTTAGAAGATCCTTAACCCTGTTAGGAGTTGTCTTTACCATGCATTTAGTATAGTGACCTAGTCAAGGGTCAGACCCTATTAGGAGTCTTTTATAATTAACCCTTTTAGGGGTGAGGACACACTATCTGAGAGCACACTCCTTAAAGGGGTGAAGACTACAACCTTCTGAATAATAGATACACACTGTATCTGGATCTTGGTGAACTACACTTTGACATTCTATCTAGATTAGTTCCAATTTATATCAAAAACTCTTCACTTGGTCACATAGACCTTCTATTGATGGCTCAACACTTTACACACTCTGCTCTGCTCTTCACAATCAACTCAGAACCATACTTTAGCAATCACAAATGACTACCTATAAATATCTTTCCTCTAAATGATATAATCAAGTTGGCCTATTAGAAACACCTTGAAATCATATTAGATAAACCATAACATACTTCAATAATAATTCTTTCAGCTCTACTAAGCATGCAACACAATCTGGGACCTGCCCAATATTAATAAATGTAGATGCACACTACACACTGTCAGCTATACCAACTTAACTAAAACTTTCTCCTCAAGCTAAATTACATCATGCACTCTTAAATGTACATTTTTAACTCTTCTCCAATCACTAATCCAAGGGTACATACCATAATGATAAGCGCAACTCCTGAACCAATATAATCTTTGTCGGCTCTTCTGAATAAACACAGGAAACTGCTACTGGTGAATAGCGACTGCATCACTTCACTTCTACTAATCATCAGACTCTACATTGATGAATGTAACATTAATAGTGTGTCTTAATTACATATCCAAAATCATAAGGCTCCATGATGACTGTACAGACAAACACTCATAGAACACTATTTGTAACTCTGTCAGGAACACTGCTGACACAAGCTGCTATATAATTGTATGTACTAATAGTTAACCTTTGCATCCATGATATCATGTTGATAACATGTCCATGCTACATATACTCGAGGCTTACTACATAAGTCTTCCACACATGCTACTTACCATATGTTGTCATCAATGACAAACATACAGTCAACACTACCTTGCTGGAAAATCTCCAATAATATGAGGTAATACTGAGCGGGGGGGTGAATCAGTATTACAAAACTTTGATTTCAAATTTAAACAATTATAAACAATCCAAATTAATGCATAAATGAAAATAACATATAAGCATAACACATTACTCATGTCACCATGATTTGTTCTCTCGGAAACCCTAGCCAAGGGAAAACCCCGTTGGGGATGGTACCCACAAATATGCACTAAAATATAATATCCCTATTAGGAGATCTAGCCCTATTAGGAGCTAATTGTTACATAGTACATTTCCTTGTTAGAGGATTAAAAAACCCTATTAGGGGAATACAAAATAACTTGTTAAAGGTGGTGAGCACACTGCTCTTACAATAAAAAATTATCTCAACCAAATTCTCCAAAATGTGAACAATACAAGAACTTATCTTGCTTAGATAGTTCCAGTTATAGCTCAGCCTCTTACTGATCATGCATCTAATTTTTTTGCTTAGATTTTTAATCTTTCTTCATCATCATAAACATAACTATACTTTTCTTTCATAAAAGAACTCTATACTTATACAAAATTAGCCTTCAAGTCGGCTTCACAAATACCACACAAAACATAATAATAACTTATGCAAATGATAATTATGGAGTCAGTGATCTTATTTTACCAAAGAGTTATAAATATACTCTATTTACCTATCTTAGCACATTACCATATCCACTATACGGTCCTTTATCTTCACAACTATTCATATACCCTGTTATACTATTTTATTATCTTCGCATACCTTCTGAACACTGTATCTCACAGATCTAGTAACCAAAAATCATGCATTTTTAAATGAAGCAAGTATACATCCCAAAATATCTTTAGTTAACTTCACAAGCCCTAATACCTTATATATCTTCATCGTTGACCAAAACTATAGCATTGTACCATGTTATCCTAATTATGGACTTAGTCATTTTCATGACTGTGACTCCAGTGGCAATCTTCTCAAGATGAGATCACTCCAATCATAAGTGTTTCCATAAATGACAATCCTCAAATGATCCCTAGTGCCCAAAACATCACTTTCCAACAATCTCTCCCTTTGGCATTGATGGAAACACTTAGAAAAATGACTAAATGTCACAATACAACTCTCTTCTTTTCTTTTTCTCTTTTCTACTATTTTTTTTTGTTTTACATATTTTTTATTTTCTTTACTATTTTCTTCTCTACATTTTACTCTCTCATATTTCTTTCTCTTCCTCATTTTTCTTTCTCTTCCTCTCTCTTTGAAATCAATGGAAAAGGTTCATTCAAAATTGCAAAAATTAAGCAAAAAGGATTTAGTGCTTACTTACCAGATTTAAGACATCTTGGAAAGAGTTTTCCAATGTCTTTACTTCCTCAGCCCATGAATTTATTAGAAGCTCACTGACATAGATTAATCCATTCAATGCATATGATGTTGTCTTCTATTCCTTAAGCTCTATAAGTGTAGACATAGTCATTGAGCCTTCAACCTTTTTCATATCCAAAAGATGTGACTCAAGCATTGTAAGCTTAGGGGTCAGTAGGCTTCTCAATAAGCCAAATCTATATATAACTCTCCCTTTCTCCATTTTTAGTACCCCTATCTTATCCAATAGCTTGGATGTCTCTTTATTCATTTCTCCCACAGTTTGTGAAGATGGTTCACAACTATCCATAAGACAGTCAAGGGTAGCCCTATCCTTGGCTATGCTCTCGTCAATGTTCTTTATATGTCTATAAGGACTTATGCAGTAGCTGTATATTTTCCTACCTTGTGCTACACAACTCTTGGCCTTAAGAGTAGTAGCCTTGAGAATTTTTAAGTCCCATGAAATGGACTTACTGACTTCTCTCAGCTTCTTTTCCAAAAATTTCTTCTCAGCCTTTTCTTCTATAGTTTTTAGAAATGAATAAAATGATTATCAAAGCTATCCAATACTATACCAAGGTTCTCAGCTTCATTCTTTTCTTTGAAGATAACTGGTGAGGGGAGTAGCTTGTTCACTATTTCTACTACCCTAACCATTACCTTAACTCTTTTTGTGAGGCCTCACCCCGACCCGTCATAGCATCTTTCCTTTTCTGCATTTTGATACAGTGATACACTTGTTGATCTATTTTGGATTGAGACTCAAGATACGATATTTTGATGGTGATTATTATATTATGTATGTGTGGATGTGAATCTAGAGTACATCATGATTTTGATTATGCATGGTTGTTAGAGCAAATTATTCATGTTAGATTTGATTACTGCACATGATGATTATGTATGTATGATGTTCGAATATTATTGAATGGGAAATTGTGATTTGAATTGAGCTATACATATTGGGTTATGATACTAAATAGGAAATTGAATATGTATATTTCATGCAATATTATCATCTTGAACTACTGATGCTCAATGTGAAGTGTGCAGGTATGAGAACCATGGGAATTATCAGAGAACCAAGGTTAAACACATGTTAACTGAGTAAGCCAAGGCTTAGTTCCAATATGGGATTACAAAGCCTCCTCGTAATGTGCACTTGCATAAATATGAATTGTCATGTGTGTTAGTAGTTAGCTTCGTGTGGTTATTCATGGTTTTATATGTGTTGTGTTATCGTTAGTGTCACTTGACACTTGTAATGTGCTCACTTAAATTCACTTTATTTTTTGTCACTTCTAGAGACCAATAAGAGGTTCCAGGGGTCATTTTTGACATCATTTAAGTATCTTAATGTTAGGGGTATGGGTTAGGAAGGTTTTGAGCATATCCTAAATTCCCTAGAGACTTTGGAAATCCTTTTTTGGACCCATTTACCCTTACCTACGAGATTGGATGGATCTTGACCCTTACCCAACTTCACCTTGCCTTCCAATCAAGCATTAATCATGGGGGGGACAAGGAAGACCAAGTAGACCATAGAGTCAAGTCTTCATTTATGTTTGGTGGGTGGGTAGAATTTTTGGAGCCCTTTTTAGAGGCCCTTGCTAGAATTGGAGGGTGTTCACCCACTCTCTAATTTTAGAGACTTTAGGGTTTTAGAGGAGGAAGAAAAAGTGGATAGCTCATCTCAACTATCAATTGCCATCACACTTGTGAAGGTAGGTCTTTCATTTCCATGGAGGTTTTCTTGTTTATGCTCAATAGATTAGTTGTGTTATTGCTCTTGCATGTGTTTGGAGTGTATACTTGTTGTGCTATTGCATTGTATGGGAAGGGAATTTGATGCTGAAATTTATGTGTTTCCTTTGTTTTTCTTGAATGAGGGTGTTTATGTGTATGGGAGTGAGGCATTACTCACCTCTTGGGGAAGAGGAAGAAGTGGCCTTGGGTGAAGGGGTTAGTTGGGCTCTCCATGAGGTGAGAGTCTCTTCTCTTGGAGAAGAGGGAAAAATTCATGGTGTATGGGCACCATGAAGCCATTTGCAATCTTGTATCATGAAGATATTGATAAGCATTATTGTGCATGTAAGATGGAATTATAGCCTTGAAAGGGCAATGTGATATTCTTGTTGAGGAATTTGTGAAAGCAATGGCATTCTCCCCTTGGAAAAGCCCACTTTCACCCTTCTTCAATGAGCTTGCAAAGTTCATTTGTGTAACCTTGGAGGGAGTAATTTGTTGTTGTTTCATGTGTGAAAAATTGTGAGCATTTTGTTGATTGTGTACCTTGTTTATCCTTGGTTCTCCAAGCTTGGGGGTGGTCTCTTAAGAGACCTAGGTTGGGTGGTGAGAACCCATGGTTCTCTCTTCTCTATTGTAGGTTTGGAAGCCAAAGATTCATGTGGAAAAAGCTTGAGGAAATCCCCTCCTTGATATGCTTGTAGCAAACCTTCATGTGTTCTTGCATTGGTGATCTTGTAGAAGATCCTCCCCTTGTTGCAAAATGTAAAATTGTTCCTACTATTGGTTTCATATGAAGTGAAGTTGTTATGTTTATGGTTGTATTTCATTGAATATCTCCTCCAAATTGTATTGTATGAAAGGAATGTAAATGCTCCTTCCTCATAGTAATTGTGTAATGAATTTGATATGATGTCTATAATGAAAATGCATTTCTTTTATCATGTCTAATAGTATTTGCTTCTTAAGTTAATGGAGTTCATTTTCATGAAATAATATTCAAAAGTTGATAAGAATGCTACATGATAATTCAATGTCTTCCATAGAATAGTTTAAGAATGGATATACTAAGCTCTCTACTATGGTTGAAGAATAGACTTAGTTATATAATCAAACTCAAAGAATCCTAATGCTATGCCATCTCTCATTAGATGTAATAAGAAGAAAATATGGTTCTATTGCATAATGGAGTCTATTGAAAACCTATACAATAATACCTTACTCATCAATTTCCATAGTATATTAATCATTATACATATGTACTCAATAGTTCTAAGGAAACAAATAAGAGAGAATGAAAAAAAAACTAGGTTCTCAAAAAAAGTCATTCCCAAAATTTTAGAGAGCATTTTGCT
The DNA here is from genome assembly GCA_027943335.1 of Chamaecyparis obtusa. Classification (NCBI taxonomy): domain Eukaryota; kingdom Viridiplantae; phylum Streptophyta; class Pinopsida; order Cupressales; family Cupressaceae; genus Chamaecyparis; species Chamaecyparis obtusa. The sequence goes on along the minus strand of BSBK01002447.1, from coordinate 206,742 downwards.
CTCTGGAAAATGTATGAAGACTTCAATATTTTCAAATTTACACAGAGAATATTCTTTTTAGTCAATTAGATACTAACCAAAACTAACTTAAACTAAAATATCTCCCAAAAAAACTATTAATCTAAGCCTTCCTCCATATAATGTTTTAAATTAACATGTCTTAAAGGCCCCCTTCAAATCACCTTCCACTTGGTAGTGGACCCCACTCCAAAGCCTTCTCCATACGTAGGTGAATGAGTGGGGAATAAAATAAGTTTAAATTGCTATCAAACTCAGCCCCTACATAGGTAAAAAGGGGCACTTATAAATGGCACCAGCTTATGATTAATGCATAAGCTCTTGGTATTGACAATAGCATGATTATTCTCTCCTCTTGCTAGACATTCCCATCCCCAAACGCACCTACCTCTGACATGGAATGATGACACATGTCTAAGTCAACAAAACTCTACACTCTTCCCTTTTTATGCGTACCTCCTTCTTGACCATCCTTTTTGGGATGCTAAACTACCTTTTTATTAATGTAATTGCCTTTGGGACCAATCCCCATCTACCCTTATCTTGGTAGATGCAAAAATCTGCATGTAAGAAGGGGGTCCCACCATAATTTCGACCCCCTTGCCTTGGTTTATGCCCCATTGACTTAATTCATGGCTAGGATATTAAGAAGGATAGTTTAGGGGTAAGTAGGTGGCAAGTTGTGGATAGTAACCTCTAGGTTTAGTTAAGATGAGTCCATTGGTAGAATTAATGGATGACATGGCCTTTGGAAGTTAATTTTATTTATTTAATTGATTATGTGTTTTGTTGTTATGGCATCTCCCTTTTTCTATATTAGCATATGTGTATATTTAGAGGTTGAAGGGTGATAGTTGTAGAAGTCTTGGGGTGGTAGGTTTTAGTGTTAGGAAGGATACCTTAGAATGTCATTAAGTGTTTTATATTGGCATTGTTTAATCTTATCATTTTTATTTTTTTTACTCACTAATTCCTAATTATATTATTAACCTCGGTTAACACTAGGTTAGTAGGGTATTAAGGTCTTATAGGTTAGAAGTTAACCTTGTTTATGATTTTTGGATCATGGGGCATGTATAATGTAATTGGATTAAAACTTTAAGTTAATGTCTACTCTGCTCATTTAGATTATCAGTGTAATCGATACTAACTTTAATAAACATTAGGAATTTAATTAATTAGAAAAAGATCCATTAGATGGTCGTTTCTCTATTGTTAATGAACCAATTAGTTATTGAGGAGATGACTACTCTCAACATGTAGAACAATTGCTTGAACTATAAGTTCACAAGTAAAAAGGTTTGGTGAACTACTAGATTAGAACATGCTCGATGTATGACAATAATCCATTTAGCCAACAATTATAGTTAGCGATATTTATGCCCTCAACCTAGCTAGAGTGAAATCAACTTAACATTCTTTAACTGAATTGAAATCTATCTAGAATCATCATCTCATCAGATATCTTTGCAAGTGTAACCTCACACCCTTGGGTTCCACCGTGAACTTGATTCAAGCAACCTGAGTTATAACTTGAGCTTAGACTCCTTTCGGCATATGAACAAACTGATACTTACCACCAACGCTACCTTACTTTTCCTTCAAAAAAAAAAAGTTGTTGCATTTTTAGTTGGATATTTTTGGGCATGACACTTTTTTCACCTTTCTAAACTGATCTTTCCTTAAATTTAGCAAAATCCATAAATGATAGCCTCATAAACTCATCCTCATCCATTTTGTCCACATCAAAACTTACTGGTTTGGCCATACTTTCCAACAATAAGGAGGTTTCCAAACTAACCTCAGTGACATTTTCTAATTTGATCTGTTCTATCTTCTCTTCCGTCAGCTGAATTTCTTTGTCTTGTATGTTTTCTTCTTATTTCTCTTCTAATTTCTCTTCCTCTATCTTCTCTTAATCTCCAACCTCCATCGCACTATCCACATTATCCAAAAATGGATCATTAACATCTTGCGAAGTATCAAGGGTCACAGGCACACCAGTGACAAAGAAATCTGGTTGCATGCTATCTTGAACACTTTCATCCACTACTTTGGAAATTTCTCCTAAACCCAAAGATATAGGCTTAGAAGCCTTGGGATGTGAGGCCTTCTTTGGCATATCATACATTAGAACTTGGTCTAATGCCTTTTGGGTGTCCTCAATCACCTCATCATATTTTCTAGCCATAATTTTGACTAGTCTGGCCTTTGTCCTCAGTAGGGGTTTTAGTTCATTTATGATTCTCTCTCTTTCCTGTAGAGATATGACCAGTAACATATCTTCAATTATCTTGTTCCTTATGTTCTCATCCTCTGACTGTGCTAACTATTTCTTGATTTCTAGTTTACTGTATAGGTCTTTCAGAATGTTTCCTTCAATCTCCAACAAATTCTTCTTAAAAGATACCAAATACTCAATGATAGTATCTTCAATGACTGCTTGGTCTTCAAAGTCATATCTCTCATAGTATCTATTCACTATTATAATATTTCCATCTTTAATTACTCTCTTCTACAAAAATTTAAGGTATGGTTTCCATAAGGTTTGTGGATCCTTTTGAGCTATTTTCTCTGCATCTTCCTCAACTGCCTTTTCTTCCTTCTTCTTCCTCTTCACTTTTGTCTCTTTTTCCTTAGGACTATCCTACTTACCTATCCTTGTGGATCTTCTGTGAATAATGATAGGCACAACATCTTGTGTTTCTTCTTCTTGAGTGGCTGAAAAATCAACAATATTAACAGTAGGAGCTATTGTCTTTTCTGTCTCCAAAGGAATGGGTGCATCGGTAGCAATGCTAGAATATGCCTCCATCTTATTTTTCATATCTATCAATTGCCTTTTTGTGATTCCCACCTTCATAGTGATATCTTCAACAATCTTTCTGACTTTCCTTTTCCTTGCTACCTTCTCTTTCTCTTCTCTGACTTTTTCATAATTCTCCAACATACCAATTCATACCTTTGAGATAATTTCTACAATACTACATACAATCTTCCCATACAATAGGGATTTTCTCATTTGTGTTTTGTCACTAAAGTCAACATATGTTTCTATGGGGAGAACATGGTGGTTATCATAGTGTATGGACACTGTACAAATATTTTAGATGCTACGAAGTCAAATGAGAGTTCAAGAAGGTGTTATGATCTTATATCCAAGATTGCATCATGTAATGTTTCATATTGGATGAGTTACATATGTTTTGGTGAAGACTGGTCATCGGACTGTGATAGTGAGAAATGATAGAGTTAGTCTCTATGTTTCTAGTATATCTTCCAAATTATATGGATTCAAGGTATGCAAGCTTGAGGGATGATAGACAAGGTACTGAAGGATACTTATTGGTCAACACAAGGTATAGAATGCTTGGTGATGTCTGTTAGAAGGTAAAGATCCCCAAGATAACTGAGAGGGGGGGGGGTGAATTAGTTATCAAATAATTTATCCATTCAATAGCTTTAAACAATATAATCAATGTATTGATCAACCATAGAAAGATAATCATACACAATTGCACAATAACACAAGATATGTTAACTAGGGAACCTCTTGAAAAGAGTAAACCCCGGTGGGAATGATGCCCACAAAATGATGCACTAATATGAAAGTTCCTTGTTAGAGGATGGACCCTATTAGGAGTCTTATGAAATACATTCAGTACATATAAATCCCTGTTAGGAGATTTTGAATCCCTGTTAAAAGATTCTAACCCGGTTAAGAGTTTATGGAAGACAGAAGGACTCACTTCCCAAACAGCTTCAAGGCAAGATCTCTGAACCCACTGTCCAAAAGATCTTAGAATTATTCAATAGAATAGTATGAAATATATTACCTTCTTCACATTGTGCCAAAACTACACTCTCTGCTACACAAGATCACAATTCCAGATCTCTATACTCACAAGTCTTCCTTCATCACTAAATTAGCTCTTTTCTTCACTTCATGCATATATTCACATCTCACTCTTCATAGTACACATTAAAATAAGGAAAAAATTCCTTCTTATATACCAAACTCAAATGATTACAAATGAGTCGGTCCTCAATTACAAAATAATAAATTCTACACACTACACACAGAATTCACATAAAACTGTCAGCTTCCAGTTACTGTAACTTTCTCCAAACATATCCTCAAAGTTTGCACTATGAACCACATCATCATTAATGAGTCTCCAACATCCCTTTAACTACACAAAATCAGATTCCATCCTAACTAAGAGATATCCTCTGATTTTCAAACATCACTACATAGAAACACTGTCTAAACACTGCTTTCACCAAAATGCTCATAACTCTTACAAATGAATGAATTTATTTTTGCACTATTAACCATAGGTTAATAACACACCAAAGAACATACCATCAATTAAATAAAATCCAATCTACAATACAACATGTGTGCAAAACAAAACTATACCTACTTTCCTACTAATATCCAGAATATCACTGTGTTGACATCAATGACAATCCAAGTCATGAATGCAACAACAACTACTACAGAATGACTGCCAAAACACTTTGCATTCATTCCTAAAAATCTCCCCCATTGTTATTGATGGCAACATAGATGAAAAACATCCAATGTTCCAAAAATCCAATACTACAACATCACTGCAAAATATCAAATCAAATCTTGCTTTATTTTCCTATTCAGCTCTCTCATACAATCCACAATGTTTTTCATGTATATCTCTCCCCCATTGACATCAATGATAGAAATTATATCACTAAGTCAACAACAACTTAATGTCAAAAGACACTTTTTAGAAGAATACAATAACAAGAGTCCTCATGACTCAGCTCATAAACTCCCCCATAGAGGATGTTCCAACATCCAATCTAGAAGAAAGATAGGGCTCATATACCACTGGATGAATGCAATCATCTGCATCAATTCTCAAAAATAGGTTGGGGCATAACCCCAAGCATACCTCTCAGATACACAAATGTATCCTTAGGTAAAGGCTTTGTAAATATATTTGCTATCTACTCCTTTGTACTTATGTACTCCAATCTTACTTCTTTTTTTGCAACTTTCTCTCTTACAACATGATACTTGATCTCAATATGTTTAGTCTTAGAATGTAAAATAGGATTTTTTGACATACTCACTATACTGTTGTTATCACAATGTATAACAACAGGCTCATCAAACTTTATTCCAATATCCTTCAACATCTGCTTCATCCAAATAATCTAATTACAATTATTTGCTACTGCAACATATTCTACTTATGTTGTGCTTTGTGAAGTACAATTCTACTTCTTACTTAGCCAAGAGACCAATTTTCCTCCAAGAAAAAAGGCTCCACCACTAGTGCTTTTCTTGTCATCAATGCTGCCTCCCCAATCTGCATCACTATAGGCACATAAGGTAAAATCATCAGAATTCTCATACCATAATCCATAATCCATTGTTCCTTTCAGATATCTCAGTATCCTCTTTACTGTTGCATAATGTGATTCTCTAGGTTCTACTTGAAATCTTTCTACAATCCCCACTGAATGTGCTATATCAGGTCTTGTATGTGTCAACTACTACAATCCTCCAATCATAGATCTGTACTTTTTCTGCTCAACTGCTGGTGTCTCATCTTTGCTAGATAACTTATGTCTAGTTACCATAGGTGTTCCAATAGGTTTAGAATCTTCCATTCCAAATATTTTCAATAATTCATTTAAATACTTAGTCTGACTTACAAATATACCTTCCTTGCTTTGTGTTATCTGTAATCCCAAAAAATATTTCATTTCTCCAATCATGCTCATCTCAAATTCAATCTTCATTTCATCTGCAAATTTGTCACTAGCTTCATCTTCTCCTCCAAAGATAATATCATCAACAAATATAACTATAACCAACAAACCATTCTCAATTTCTTTTGTGTATAAGTTACTATCTACTGTTCCTTTTATAAATCCCAATTTCAATAAATACTTATCCAATCTTGCATACCAAGTTCTAGGTGCTTGTTTTAATCCATATAAAGCTTTCTTTAACTTACATACCATATCTCCTTCTTGTGTCAAAGGAAAACCTTCAGGCTTCTCAATGTAGACTTCTTCTTCCAATTCACCATTCAAAAATGCTGACTTCACATCCATCTGATACACTCTAAATTTCTTGTAAGTTGCATATGCTAGAAACATTCTCACTGCTTCAAGTCTGGCCACAAGTGCAAAAGTTTCTTCATAGTCAATTCCTTCTTGTTGTGAATATCCTTTACATACCAATCTTGCTTTGTTTCTTATCACTTCTCCTTGTTCATTCATCTTGTTTTTGAATACCCACTTTGTTCCAATCACATTCTTCTCTTCAGGTCTAGGGACCAATTCCCATGTGTTGTTTTTTTCAATCTGCTCTAGTTCTTCTTTGATAGCATTGATCCAATGTTCATCTTCACAAGCTTCATTAGTAGTCTTAGGTTCAATTTGAGAAATCAAACATAAATGTACCTTATTTCGAGTCAAAACTCCTCTATCTAAACTTCCAATAACTTGCTCAATAGGCTGATGTCTTGAAGTATACCTGTTAGGTGTCATAGTTACTGATCTTGTTCCGACTGTAGATTCTTCTCTGCTTTCTTCTCTATTTTCTTCTCTGTCTTCTTCAGTATGATTTTCATTCAGAAAATCACTGTTAGTTTCAAAAAATAATTCTTCATTTTCAATTTTAGGCTGAGGTTGTGCTTCTCCATCAGATTCATAATCAAGCATTCTTTCCTAAATTTTAAACTTCTCATCAACTTTTACATTTGCACTTTCAACAATAGTCTTAGTTCTTTTGTTATAACATCTATATGCTTTTCTTTTTAAAGAATATCCAAGAAATATTCCTTCATCACTTCTAGGATCAAACTTTCCTATATCATCATCTCTCTTAATATAACATTTACTTCCAAAAATTCTAAAATACTTAACTGAGGGTGTATGTCCAAACCATAATTCATAAGGTGTCTTGTTTGTATCTGCTCTGATTTGTACTCTGTTCATAGTGTATACTACTGTGTTCACTGCTTCTCTCCAAAAAGTTTTAGCCAAATCATTTTCAAACAACATAGCTCTTGCTGCTTTAGTTATTGAACTGTTCCTTCTTTCTACAATACCATTTTATTCTGGTGTTCTAGGGGCTAAAAGTTGTCTCTTAATGCCATTCATTTCACAAAAAGTGTTAAACTCTCTAGATGTAAATTCACCACCTCTATCAGATCTTAGACACTTAATCTTCATTCTAGATTCATTCTCAATTTTGCTTTTCATGATCTTAAATTTATCAAATGCTTCAGATTTTTCTTTCAAAAATGCAATCCACATCATTCTTGTAAAATCATCAACAAGAATCATAAAATACCTTTCACCATAGAATCCTCTAGTCCTAGTAGGACCACTCAAGTCTCTATGAACAATCTCCAACTTCTCTGCCAATGTGAACTTCTTATTGGGAAATGAACTCCTTTTCTACTTTGCCATCATACATTCTTTGCAAATCATGTTAGTAGGTTTCATAATTCTAGGTAAATCTCTTACCGCATGTGTAGTGCTCACCTTGACAATATTATCAAAGTTTATATGACAAAACCTTTTTTGCCATAACCAACTATCATCAATCCTAGTTATCAAACATGTCATCTCAGTAGGATTCAACTGAAATACATTACCTCTGGTTTTGGATCCTTTTCCAATTAGATTTCCATCTTTATCTTTTATCACACAAGTTTTCTCAGAAAACCAAACTTGATAACCCTTATTAGCCAATTGTCCAATGCTTAGTAGATTATGTCTTAGTCCATCAACAAAGTAAACATCATCAGTGTTAGTCTTTCCATCAAGGGTAATAGATCCTATACCCTTAATGAAACAAGGTGCATTGTTACCAACCCTAACAATTCCTCCATCATAATTATCTAACTTAACAAACTTTCTTTTATCTCCAGTCATATGATGTGAACAACCACTGTCTATAATCCAATCAAATTTCTTTTCAACTTGTGAAACTAATGCTTTTTCTTCCCTTTTATCAGATTTAGAACTTTCTTCTTTAATTGCTACAAATCCTATTTCCTCAAAGTTATCATTATCACTATCACTTAAATGTTTTTCAATTCCTGCTTCAAAATCTTCATCATTTGCATAATAACATTCTTTAGATCTCCTAGGTTTAAAGTTGCTTCTATACTTCTTAACTCTTTTAGGACATTTAGATGCAAAATGACCATATTCTTGACAAGTCCAACATTTAAAGATTTTCTTACCATCTGGTTCTCTTTTTACAAGTAATGCAATACCTTCTTCAATCTTCTTATCTTCCTCAGATCTGCTACTATTGGCATAATCTCCATTCACACTAGTACTTCTTGTAGGTCTAATGCTAAGAGCACTGAATGCTCTTTCCATTCTAGGTAGCTCTCCTGATAATCTCAAGTTCATCTCTGTTGTTTCTAATCTTCCAAGAAGAGTCTCTCTTGAAAAGTTTGATGTACAAGGTATCACTTGTTCAATCATCTGCGTTGTCTGCTTGAATACTGGTGTCAAAGTTCTCAAAATTTTCCATAGCACTTCATTCTCTATCTTATCACCTCCACAAGACTTTATTCCTGTTACAATCTCAGACATCCTACCAATATAGCTTCTAATAGATTCATCTTCCATCATTCTGATATCTTCAAATGCACAAATCCAATTATGTAATCTAGCCTTCTTTACATGTTCATCACCTTCAAAAGTAGAATATAAAGCTTTCCAAATTGCATGAGATGTTTTCAAAGATCTTACATGACTATATTCATTCTCTGGTAGTGCTGACAAAAGTGCTTCTCTTGCAAGTATGTTACACATGAATAGATCTAGTTCATCTTTAGTTCCTGCCTCTAGATTGTCTTCCTCAATGATAGTCTTATCATTCTTTGTAATCAACCAATAACTTGGTCCTAAACACAATAGATGTGTCTTCATCTTTTCTTTCTAGCTATCAAAATTTACTCCATCAAACTTAGGGCTTTCTTTTCTGAAATTTGTCATGGATCTCCTTAAGTTGTTAAACTTTTCTTTCAAGGACCTGCCACTCTGATACCAATTGTTAGAAAGTAAAGATCCCCAAGATAAATGAGAGGTGGGGGTGAATCAATTATCAGATAATTTATCTATTCAATAGCTTTAAACAATATAATCAATGTATTGATCAACCATAGAAAGATAATCATACACAATTGCACAATAACACAAGATATGTTAACTAGGGAGCCTCTTGAAAAGAGTAAACACCGGTGGGAATGATGCCCACAAAATGATGCACTAATATGAAAGTTCCTTGTTAGAGGATGGACCCTGTTAGGATTCTTATGAAATACATTCAGTACATATAAATCCCTGTTAGGAGATTTTTAATCCTTGTTAAAAGATTCTAAACCGGTTAAGAGTTTATGGAAGACAGAAGGACCCACTGCCCAAACAACTTCAAGGCAAGATCTCTGAACCCACTATCCAAAAGATCTTAGAATTATTCAATAGAATAATATGAAATATATTACCTCCTTCACATTGTGCCAAAACTACACTCTCTGCTACACAAGATCACAATTCCAAATCTCTATACTCACAAGTCTTCCTTCATCACTGAATTAGCTCTTTTCTTCACTTCATGCATATATTCGCATCTCACTCTTCATAGTACACATTAAAATAAGGAAAAAATTCATTCTTATATACCAAACTCAAATTATTACAAATGAGTTGGTCCTCAATTACAAAATAATAAATTCTACACACTACACACAAAATTCACATAAAACTGTCAGCTTCCAGTTACTGTAACTTTCTCCAAACATATCCTCAAAGTTTGTACTATGAACCATGTCATCATTAATGAGTCTCCAACATCCCTTTAACTACACAAAATCAGATTCCATCCCAGCTAAGAGATATCCTTCGATTTCTGAACATCGCTACATAGAAACATTGTCTAAACACTGCTTTCACCAAAATGCTCATAACTCTTACAAATGATTGAATTTCTTTTTGTGCTATTAACCATAGGTTAATAAAACACCAAATAACATACCATCAACTATGCAAAAGCTAATCTACAATACAACATGTGTGCAAAACAAAACTATACCTGCTTTCCTACTAATATCCAGAATATCACTATGTTGACATCAATGACAATCCAAGTCATGAATGCAACAACAACTGCTACAGAATGACTGCCAAAACACTTTGCATTCATTCCTAACAATGTCAACTATGGCATGTTTTTTGGAGAAGACTTATTTGGAAGTTGACTTAGGAGATGTAGCATGTGTTTTTCTTGGAAGACATAAATTAAGGATTTTGGTCCTTAAATATTGTAATTTAATCATTGTATACTTGTTTTAGATGCCATGTGTATTTTAGCAAGGGTTTATGTAATTATTTGTAATTAGGAAAGGCTTATGGGCCGACCTGGTCATGAGAATTATAATAAGGTATAAATGAGAGGTCTTTTTTTTGGAAAAGACATGGATGGAAAAAGGTGATATAAAGAGGTTGTGAAAGCTATGAGCTTGTGTCTATTGTATATGGAGTAGAGGTTTACTAGTGGATGGTGACAGTGAGAAATGATAGAGTTATTCTCTATGTTTCTGGTATATATTCTAGATGATATGGATTCAAGGTATGCGAACTTGAGGAATGATAGAAAAGGTATTGAAGGATGTTCATTAGTCAGTGCAAGGTACATAATGCTTGGTGACATCATTTGTGGTGTGTGTTCTGGAGAAGACCTATTTGGAAGCCAAGTTAGGAGATGTAGCATGTGTTTTTCTTGGCAAACATAAATCAAGGATGTCAGTCCTTAAATATTATAATGTAATCATTTTATACTTGTTTTTGATATCATGTGTATCTTAGCAAGGGTTTATGTAATTATTTGTAATTAGGAAAGGTTTATGGGCTGACCTGATCATGAGAATTGTAACAAGGTATAAATGAGAGGTCTTTTCTTTGGAAAAGACATGGATGGAAAAAGGTGATATAAAGAGGTTGTGAAAGCTGTGTGATTGTGTTTATTGTATGTAGAGTAGAGGTTTATAGGTGGACTTCATTGGAACTGATACCAAGAAAGAAAAGTTACAAAACTAGAAAACCAAGATGGAGAAGCTACAAATGAAGGATGATGAAAGAATTAGGGCTTATGTTCAAAGGGTTACATAAGTTGCATTTGGATTCAAGGTATGTGAGCTTGAGTGATGATAGACAAGGTACTGAAGGATGTTCATTGGTTAGCACAAGGTAGAGAATGCTTGGTGATGTCATTTGTGGCATGTGTTCTTGAGAAGACCTATTTGGAAGCTGACTTAGGAGATGTAGCATGTGTTTTTCTTAGAAAACATAAATTAAGGATGTCAGTCCTTAAATATTGTAATGTAATCATTGTATACTTGTTTTAGATACCGTGTCTATCTTAGGTAATTATTTATGATTAGGAAAGGCTTATGGACTAGCTTGATCATGAGAATTGTAATAAGGTATAAATGAGAGGTCTTTTCTTTGGAAAAGAAATAGATGGAAAAAGGTGATATAAAGAGGTTGTGAAAGTTGCAAGCTTGTGCCTATTGTATGTAGAGCAGAGGTTTACTGGTGGACTTCATTAGAATTGATCAAGCAAAGACAGTTGCTACCAAACAGTTAAAAAAGATTATTTATTTCTTCATATACACTTGTGTTGCAAACAGTGAGCTCTGAAGGTGGATTTAACCTTCTTTGGGTAGTGAGCCTTGGGTAGTGAGCCCTCCCTTTCTTCTTGACTCCTAACAGGGTTTGTCCTCTAACAAGGACTATGTACGATAATGTTTCAATAAGCTCCTAATAGGGCTAAATCTTCTAACCAAGAATACTATATTCTTAGTACATCATTCATGTGTGCTAATTCCCACCATGGTTTTTACCTTTAACAAGGTTTCCCTAACAACAAAATATTATGTTATTGTGTTGTGATTTATTGTGTTCATCGGATCTGATATTGCTGCTACTTAAAGTTCAAAGTTTAATAATCTTCCATACAACTAATTCACCCCCCCCCTCTCAGTTGTATTATGGACCGACATCCTTAATTTATGTTTGCCAAGAAAAATACACGCTACATCTCCTAAGTCAGCTTCTGAATAGGTCTTCTCCAGAAAACATGCCACAGGTGAAATCACCAAGCATTCCATACCTTGCGCTGACCAATGAACATATGAGAAAATCTATCATCCCAAAGTTATAATAATCCAAAGTTCTGCAACCAAACAATACTACATACAGTATCCCCATACAGTGGGGATTTTCTCATAGAAACACTCCCCCTTTGACAATAATGGAAAAGGGTGCCATGAGTCATCAAGTATTTTCCAATATCTTTCTTCTGCGATCACTCCCCCTAAGGAGTAGATCCCTACATCAAGTCCAAAATATGATAAGGCTCTGAAAACCTCTGGATTGATGCATCTCTACGTCATTTAATTCTGACTAGGAGGGGCCTAAACCCCCAACATACCTCTAAGATATTCAAAGGTATCTTTTGGCAGTGGCTTTGTGAGATGTGTGCAATCTTCTTTTTTGTACTAATATTTTCTAATTTTATTTCCTTCTCTGCTACCTTGTCTCTCAAGAAGTGATATTTGATAGAAATATGTTTGGTTTTAGAGTGCATCACCGAATTCTTTGACTTATTCATTGTACTGGGGTTATCACAATGCCTAACCAGTGGCTCATCAAAAGTTATTCCAATATCCTTTAGCATTTTCTTCATCCAAACAATTTGATTATCAAATGGATGTAAATCTTCAAGAATAAGTATACATATAACAAATAGATGGATTTCCCCTATTCGGAGATAGAGACATGGTATGAAAGTTGAAGAAGGCACTCTATGGACTAAACAAAGCTCCAAGGGCTTGGTATGAAAGGTTGGACAAATACTTACTTCACCTTGGATTTAGAAAAGGTAATGCTAACAGTAATTTATACTTAACAACTAGTGAAGATGGAGTTGTGATAATTGAAGTTTTTTTTTATGATATTATCTTTGGAGGCAATGATGAATTATGCAAGAAATTATCTAAGGAGATGGAAAATGAATTTGAAATATCCATGATAGGTGAAATCAAATTCTTTCTTAGACTGCAAATAATTCAGAATGAGAATTGTATCTTTATTTCTCAGACTAAGTATCTCAAAGAAATGCTAAAGAAGTTTGGAATGGAAGACTGTAAACTAGTAGGAACACCCATGGTGACCGGTAATAAGATATCATGTAATGATGAGAATTAGTATGTATTTTAGACCTAGTATAGATTAATGGTTGGAGGATTACAATATCTAACTCATACCAGACCAGATATTGCTAATGTTGTTAGAATTGTGGCTAGATATTAGGCAGAGCCAAAGGAGACACACCTAGCTGCTCTGAAAAGGTTATTCAAATATTTGAAATGGACAATTGAATATGGCCTATGGTATGATAGGAATGATAGTTTTGTACTTCATGCTTATACTGATGCTGATTAGGCAGGAAACATTGATGACATAAAGAGTACTAGTGGTGGTGCATTTTTTCTTGGGAACATGTTGGTTTCATGGCTAAGTAAGAAGCAAGATTGTATATCTCAATCTACTATAGAATCAGAGTATGTTGTTGTTGCTGTTAACTACACTCAAATTGTTTGGATGAAGCAAATGATGAAGGATATTGGAATAATGTTTGATGAGCTAGTTGTTATCCATTGTGATAACACCACTACAGTGAATATCTTAAAGAATCTAGTGATGCACTCTAAAACCAAATATATTTCTATCAAATATCACTTCTTGAAAAACAAGGTGGCAGAGAAGGAAATAAAATTAGAATATATTAGTATAAAAGAGTAGATTGTAGACATATTCACAAAGTTGCTACCAAAAGATACCTTTGAATATCTCAGAGGCATGTTGGGGGTTTAGGCCCCTCCTAGTTAGAATTAAATGATGCAGAGATGCATTAGTCCAGAGGTTTTCAGAGCCTTATCATATTCTGGACTTGATGTAGGGATCTACTCCTTGGGGGGAGTGATCGTGGAAGAAAGATGTTGGAAAATAGTTGATGACTCATGGCACCCTTTGCCATTTTTATCAAAGTGGGAGTGTTGGAAAATCCCTACTGTATTGGGAGATTGTATGTAGTGTTGTTTGGTTGGAGAACTTTGGATTGATATAGCTTTGGGATGATAGATTTTCCCATATGTTGACATCAATGCAAAAGGGGGAGAATTTTGGATATTGCTAATGCATGGGGAGGTGATTGAGACATTTTATATGTTTAATCCTTACTATATGGGGAGATTGTATGTAGTATTGTTTGGTTGCAAAAATTTGGATTGATATAACTTTGGGATGATGGATTTTCCCATATGTTGACATCAGTGCCAAAGGGGGAGATTGTTGGATATTGCTAATGCATGTGGAGGTGATTGATACATTTTATTGTGGACTATGATAGTGAGAAATGATAGAGTTAGTCTCTATGTTTCTGGTATATCTTCCAGATGATATGGATTCAAGGTATGTGAGCTTGAGGGATGATAGACAAGGTACTGGAGGATGTTCATTGGTTAGTGCAAGGCACATAATGCTTGGTGATGTCAGTTTTAAGTGTGTTCTAGAGAAGACCTATTTGGAAGCTGAATTAGGAGATGTAGCATGTATTTTCTTGGCAAACATAAATTAAGGATGTCGGTCCTTAAATATTGTAATGTAATCATTGTATACTTGTTTTAGATACTGTTTGTATCTTAGCAAGGGTTTATGTGATTATTTGTAATTAGGAAATTTTTATGGGATGAATTGATCATGAGAATTGTAATAAGGTATAAATGAGAGGTCTTTTCTTTAGAAAAGACATGGATGGAAAAAGGTGATATAAAGAGGTTGTGAAAGCTGCAAGCTTGTGTCTGTTGTATGTAGAGAAAAGGTTTATTGGTGGACTTTATTGGAACTGATCAAGAAAAGATAGTTGCTACCAAACAGTTCAAAAATATTGTGTATTTCTTCATATACACTTGTGTTGCAAACAATGAGTTCTGAAGGTGGATTTAACCTTCTTTGGGTAGTGAGCTTTGGGCAGTGAGCCCTCCCTTTTTTCTTGAATCCTAGCAGGGTATGTCCTCTAACAAGGACTATGTACTATAATGTTTCAATAAGCTCCTAACAAGGCTAAATCTTCTAACAAGGATACTATACTCTCTATACATCATTTGTGGGTGCTAATTCCCACTGGGGTTTTTACCTTTAACATGGTTTCCCTAACACCAAAATATTGTGTTATTGTGTTGGGATTTATTGTGTTCATCGGATCTGATATTTATGCTACTTAAAGTTCAAAGTTTAATAATATTCCATACAACTGATTCACCCCCCCCCCCTCTTAGTTGTAGTGTGGACTGTTAATCCTAACAATTGGTATCAAAAACTTATCTCATAGAAAATCAAAATTTATTCCATCTCCTTAGATAATTTACTACATAATTCATCATTGCCTCCAAAGATAATCTCATTAAAAAAAACTTGAATTATCACAACTCCATCTTCACTAGTCCTTAAGTATAAATTGATGTCAAGATTACCTTTTCTAAATCCAAGGAAAAGTAAGTATTTGTCCAACCTTGTATACCAAGCCCTTGCAGCTTGCTTTAGTCCATATAGTGCCTTCTTAAACTTGCATACCATGTCTCTGTCTTCAGATAGGGGAACTCCATCCAGTTGTTCTATGTCTACTTCTTCTTCAAGATCTCCATTCAAGAATGCAGATTTTACATTGATCCAATACACCTTGAAGTCTTTATGCGCAACATAATCCAAGAACAATCTCACTACCTCTATTCTAGCAACATGAGAAAATGTTTCTTCAAATTCTATGCCTTCTTGCTGTGAATATCCCTTCCATAATACTCTTGCTTTGTTTCTTACAACAATTCCTTCTTGATTCATTTTGTTTCTGAACACCCATTTTTTCCTATTACATTTTTCTTTTTAGGTCTAGGAACCAATTCCCAAGTGTTATTATTCTTTATCTGATCTAACTCTTCCTTCATAGCATTTATCCAAGATTCATCTCTACATGCTTCATCTGTAGTCTTTGGTTCAACTTGAGAAATCAAACAAATTTCTTCTCTAGCTTTTGATCTAGTCATTACTCCTTGATTAGAATTAACAATAATTTGATTTTCATGATTGTTATTCTTTACATACCTCAGAGTCTTAGGAACCTTAGTAGCCTCACTTGTGTGAACATCACAAGTCTCTTTTTCACATTCCACCTCAACAAGTTGTTCTTCTTCTACAGCAGTAGTAGTCTCTTTGATCTAATACCAATTTATATCCAAGATCGCATCATGTAATGTTTCACATTGGATGAGTTACAAATGTTTTGGTGAAGACTGGTCACTGAACTGTGATAGTGAGAAATGACAAAGTTAGTCTCTATGTTTCTGGTATATCTTCTAAATGATATGGATTCAAGGTATGCAATCTTTAGGGATGATACAAAAGGTACTGAATCATGTTCATTGGTCAGCATAAGGTATAGAATACTTGGTGATGTCAGTTGTGGTGTGTATTCTAGAGAAGACCTATTTGGAAGCTAACTTAGGAAATGTAGTGTGTTTTTTTTCTTGGCAAACATAAATTAAGGATGTCATTCCTTAAATATTTTAATGTAATCATTATATACTTATTTTATATATTGTGTGTATCTTAGCAAGGGTTTATGTAATTATTTGTAATTAGGAAAGGCTTATGGGCTGACCTGATCATGAGAATTGTAATAACGTATAAATGAGAGGTCTTTTCTTTGGAAAAGACATGGATGGAAAAAGGTGATATAAAGAGGTTCTGAAAGCTATGAGCTTGTGTGTGTTGTATGTAGAGAAAAGGTTTACTGGTGGACTTCATTGGAATTGCTCAAGAAAAGATAGTTGTTTTCGAACAATTCAAAAATATAGTTTATTTCTGCATATGCACTTGTGTTGCAAATAGTGAGTTCTAAAGGTGGATTTAACCTTCTTTGGGTAGTGAGACCTCCCTTTCTTCTTGACTCCTAATAGGGTTTGTCCTCTAACAAGGACTATGTACTGTAATGTTTCAATAAGCTCCTAATAGGGCTAAATCTTCTAACAAGGATACTGTTGGTTCTTCAAAAGATTTTACACTCTATGAGATACCAATATGCTTATGACTGATGTTAAGGAGTGGTTACTTCCAAATGTGTGAAATATATAAGCAACTGGAACAACTATAGGGACAAGACTCCCCTCTTCACTTCTAGCTTTGCAAAACCAAGGCGGGTACACCTGATCCAATAAATTCAACTCTATTCTTTACTTAATACTGGATCTTACAATAGATAATAGTGAGAAAGTACTAAATAACAACCTATTATTCATTGACTCTCCATCACTGGGTAAACCAACTTATATAAAGTAAATAAAACTGTAAAAGACTAGTATTGATTATATGCTTAAGGATTACAAGATTTTGATCATTCCCCACAAAGAAAAGATAGGAAAATATAGGCCAGTACCCTATCCATTGGGAAAAATATCAGAAGACAGAATGAATACAAAGATTTTTTGAGACTGATTGGTCTTTAAACATAAATACAAACACCCCAACTCTTTCCTACTTATAGAAAATCCTTAAATAAATTCAGTAAACATGTATCCCACCCTGAGCAATATTTAATCCAACCCTAGATCAGAACTCAAAGCCAAATACATACATGTTGAAAAATTTAAAGATTCACAGAATAAACTCAAAGGAGAGACAAAGATTTGAGATTTGTATTAAATATAACCTTGAACGTTGTATACATCATATTCTAAACAATAAGCTTGCAAAATAGCAGTAGCAACCTCTACTTCTTCTCTATTTTTTTATGAAAAATAATACAAAATGTTACAATCCTCAACTGAGGGCTAGGGTTTCAAAATTTCTATCTTCTCAACACCTAAACTCTCAAAGCCTAGAATGATCATGGAAAATCCTTTATATGCAAGGAAATGCAACAAACTACCAATCATTCTAGGGTTTACAAAATTCCTAACCTAAAAACTTTACAACCCTATTGGGTTTACAATAAATACACTAATCAAAATTGGTGGGAAATTTGTAGATGAGCCACCTTGCTTTATGTCTTCAATTCTATCCTTGGCTTCTTCCATCAAATTTGATTGCAATATCTCCAATGTCAATCCTGCAATAAGTACCTTTCTACATCTCAACAACCTTGATGGCTCAAAAAGTAACTATTTTCACTTGTTTCAAGAGGTTGGAAAAGTATTTACTTTTTCTACATGAGGTATGTACTGATATCTCCATCTATTGTACACCTCTTCACTTGGGAACTCAAAATTTGCAAAATCTACATTTTTGCTAGACAATTGTTCCCACCTGTCCTCTAATTGACTAATCTCTCTTTGAATAAAATCAAACCTAGACTTAGCAGAAATTAAAATATAAATAGTATGAATAAAGAATAAAGTATTCTCTAGAGTCAAAATTCTAGTCATCCTAGCAAAGAGGTCATCATCTATTTGTGCTCTCCACTTGATTAATTCTTTAAGTTCACCATTCCTCTTAATTACTCCTGGGATCAAGCCACAGCTAGGGAGTGTCAATTCCTTCTTCATCAAATTTGATTTTCTCTCAAAATCACCCAAAAGTATGTCATGTTCTACAAGCTTCTTCACATTCTGGTGCAGTGGCTTGATCAATGGGTCAGGATCATTTTGAGACTTGGACAACAATCTGAACAATCTCACATTGGGAGATCTCTCAATCCACTTCTTAAAGACTCGTTCAAACTCACTCTTATACATATCCAATGATGTAAGTAGTGTCAGCCTCCTAGCATGGTCAAACAAGATTGTGGGATTCATGTTTGTAGAAAAATACATAACAGTCATTGTTACCTTGTCTTCATATTCCTGCTTCAACAATCTCTTATCTTTCAGATATTTTTCCCTTAACCTATCCAATTCTTTCCTTAACAATGTTGACTGTTGAGCTGAAAAACTACTCAACTTTGTACAAGAACATATGCATGAGCATAGAATACCACCCAAAGGGTGTACTAACCTTCATATTCTTTAATCCCATCAATCCCTCATGGATTAGGTCAGCTAAGTGAGAGGTAAAATAAAAAATGAATGCCAACTAGGGATGTAAATATTGCACCATCATGAACATATATGGAACTAGCATATGAGTGGCCTCATCATGCCCTAGGATTAAAGTCAAATAATTGTAAAAACCTTGTGCTCTTTTACTAAATAGATCCAACCTGAAAGGCTCTGGTGTACTTGGGCTGATAACACACATGGATCCAATCTGGTCTAAAAAATCCCTCAGAGGCCCTGTCCTCAAATAATCCTTCTGAGCTTCATACACCTCAGTGAATTCAGTAAAATCTATTTTCTCTAACCCAACAGAAGGTTCATTAAATGAGAAGACCTCCCTAATCTCATCTTCTATGATACTAATTAGGTTATTTCCATTTACATCCTTGACACACTTTGTCACAGGATCATAACAATTAGCAATTTGGATTAACAATTCTGCATCCATAAAAACTCTAGGAACTACCAACTTTCCTATATCAAATTGCCATATGTTGCTAAGGGGGGCACAAGAATTTCTCTATGAGTATGTTTCCTTGAACAAAATAAAACCATTATAATCTTCTCCCACCCTAGCATCTCTAATCTAGTTTCCTCTATCATGGAGCCCACTATTTACATAATCTCTAGGGTTCCTTGGAACCAATTCTTTCAATCTAGCTGCCCCATTATCTGAATGCGGGAGCAATTGCATTAAGTCTTCAAAAATGCCCCTATCCTTATACTCTGTCTTCCCAGAAAGTCCCCTCTTTGGTGGCATTTTAACTAGGGCTTCTTAGAACAACATATAAATACCCAAGAAAACCCTAAATACTATCAGCTAGCAACAAAATTCCCTTACAATTTCTTCACAGACTGAAATAATTCCTAAATTTAGAAGACTATGACCTACCAGGCACTTGAAAAACTTTGCTTGATATCCCTCTAGAGAACAATCTAGTTTGCCAAAATGCTTATGAGAGAGGTAAACAATACAACGATCAAATTTGGGGTATATAATGTCACCAACCATTTGCAATTCATCCACATGTAGTTCATTAAGTCCTCCATTACTGAAACTGGCAGTCTCAGCATTCACAAGATGTGAGCAATGTCACAGAGAAAAAAATTGAATTCGGACCATTGATCCTATTTTCTTTTCGGTGGATCGAACGATCAACAAAATAGCCACACAACCTTCTTTTTATTTTCCCCAAACTAGGTCCCATCCAATGAGAACAACTCAATTTAATCATGTGGGAAAAGAAATAAGTTAACTTAATTTTGATCAGAGCAAATAGGTGTCACCTTGTCGCTGAAGCGTGGGCATAGGACCTGAGCATCTTTCCTCAATGATGTAATGACAACCATAGGATCCTTTCCAACTCATTGTGCTTTACCACTTCCCAAAGAAATGACCCCACCTTCCCTTTTTGAAACCTTCATTGAATCAGAAAATGCCACTTCAGACAGATTAGTAGGTGAAAAACCCTAACTTTCTCCTCAATGTCAAGTATACTAATAACCTGACAGGTCACCCCTACCTTCAGCCAATCAGAAACTAACCTGTCAGCATGAACTAGCAACCGAGGGCCCACCTTTTAGTCCTCATCCTTTAAACAAGATCAACAATTGTCTTGATACCACAAGCCTTAAAAATTGTGCACCTTATCCCAGTGGTATACCGATAACCATGAGATCTATTCAAGCCTTAACTATTCGAGAAAGCTGACCCCACAATAACACCTCACTTAATTCCTCATCAAATCAGAAACTACTACGTTCACAAGAACAGGTGGGCAAGCCCTTCTCCTTTTCTTTCTTAGTACCAAACACCCTATTGACCACCACATCATACTTATTTCAACCAATCAAAAGCAAACATGTCAAAGTGACATGGCAATTTAGGGCCCACATTCTAGCTTATTCATCA
Organism: Chamaecyparis obtusa; assembly: GCA_027943335.1. Lineage (NCBI taxonomy): Eukaryota > Viridiplantae > Streptophyta > Pinopsida > Cupressales > Cupressaceae > Chamaecyparis > Chamaecyparis obtusa. The sequence continues at coordinate 185,637 of BSBK01002447.1, read as the reverse complement.
TATAGCATCAAACAGTCATTGCTATACCGCGAAGCTTAAATACTTCACATCTTTCATCAATGGTATAAAAACATCCATAAGATCAATCAATGTTTTACCGTTTGAAAATTCTAACCCCACAACTGCTATGTCAGCTAGGATAGATGTCAACTCAAGAGAAATGCCACGAAGATTGCCTAGCTAGAACCTACCTCTGTCAGAATGGATGTTGATCAGACGCTTGTCACTACACCACAATGCTTAAAAAGAGATCAACTTGACCTAATAGTATAGCGACAACCATTGATCAATTTATTTGTTTAATTGTCAATGCAACACCGAAGACAGGCCCACTGAGACAAATTTCATCTTGTCACCAAAGTCTAATGTTGTAAATAATAAGAAGGGGCTTGCAAGTGAAAAGAAGAAGAATGAGGAAATTATTATTGACAAGGTTAAAAGGAAAATTGGTAGGCCAAAAGATTATCCTAGTTTTTCTGGTGATCCTCCTACATTTGATATGAGACATGCTTTGTCCCAAATGAAGGTTTCCATACCTTTGCTTGAAATGTTGAAAATTGAGGAACACAAGACAACAACCCTGGGTCTCATAAGTGAACAAGGGGAAATCCTTGATATGCAAGAAAAGGGGAATTCAATAGAAGAGCCTATTTCAATTGATAACATTTCAAATTTATGTGTTGGAAGTATTGTGACATAAGAGCCCTCTTTTATTGACCCCTTCTATGTTACATTGATAGTAAATAATTTTCTGTTGAAAAATTGAATGATTGATTCTAGTGTTGCTACAACTGTAATGCCCTATCATATGAGGAAAGAACTAGGATTGCAAGTTGATACATCTAGTGGTAGATGCTATGCTATGGATAATAGGGTAGTGCTTGTTGTAGGAACTTTAATTGGAATTGAAGTAAAGATTACTGCATTCCTAGAGGACACATACAAAATGGATGTGGTTGTTGTTGATACAAAGCCTCATTATGGTATGTTGTTGTTGAGACAATGGGCTGCTACAATTGGTGGAAATTGGATTTGTGGTATGCTACCATCCCAATTAATGGGACTGAGGTTAAGTTGTATAGGGAGCCCAGTTATTTAGTCATGGTTGATAAGGTTGCTCCAGAGGACCTAAATTGCTTTGTGGACATTGACATGAATAACTTCATGATTGAAGAAATAATGCCTCAGATGAAGAAAAAAGATCCATAAGTTGATGAGTAATGTTGCAATAGACTGGACTTTGGAAAATATTCTTTGATGGTGGGTGCTCCAAGGAGGGATCAGGGGCTTGTGTTGTCTTCATTTCCCCATCAGGTATTACATTTAAGTACTCTTTCTTGTTGACCTTTGAATGCACTAATAATACTGCTGAATATGAGGATTTGTTATTGGGATTAGATGTTTCTATAAAGCATGGTATCAAATTTTTAAAGGTCCATGGTGATTCCCAATTAGTTATATCTCAAGTAAGGTCTAAGTATGCTGCCAAGGATGAGAGATTGAAATTGTACAAACATGCTGTTTGGGATAGACTAGAATTTTTTGAGGCTTTCAATCTCATTTGGGTAAAAAGGTCCAATAATATCATGGCAGATTTTTTTGCTAATGTTTCCCTTAAAAATAATGATATTACCCTCACTGGTGTGTCCATGTTGGAAATCAAAAGTAGGCTTGTAGTGCCTGACAATGTATATAATTGGCAAGTCTTTGAGGATGATTTTGATATCCTTAGGTTTCTTCAGGGCCTAGATTAGTATGATGGGAAACAAATAGATTTTAATGAGGCACAACAATGTGTTGAAGGGAAAGAGTGTATTATGGGAAATGAGATAGTATAATTACCTTCCAATCACATCCCAAAGGGGTTGGTGGAGTTAGAAGGAATGTTTAAAATAAATGATGGTTACTTGTCTCAAAAGTCTAACACAAAAATGGAGGACATGGAGGAAATAAACTTAGGATCTGAAACTTCCCCTCAAATGGTGTACATTGGAAAAAGGTTAAGTAGAGAGGTCAGAGGAAATTTGATAAGACTCTTGAAGAGATACAAGCATGTATTTTCTTGGTCCTATGATGATCTTAAAGCATATAGAGCTGATTTGTTTCAACATGAGATCCCTCTAAAGGAGGAAACTAAGCCATTCAGACAGAAACAGAGACCTATCAACCCTCTATTAGAAACAAAGATGCAGGCTGAATTGACAAAATTGAGAGATGCCAAAATCATCGAACCTATTAGGCATTCTTCTTAGGTGTCTAACCTTGTACCAGTAAGAAAAAAGAATGGTGATATTAGACTCTATGTTGATTTCAGGAATCTAAATGTTGCATCACTCAAAGAAAACTACAGATTGCCTAACATGGAGGCTATGTTGCATAGAGTAACTGGCTGTGAATTGTTGTCTATGATGGATGGGTTTTCAGGATACAACTAGGTTTTTGTCAAAGAGTCTGAACAATTCAAAACAACATTCACCACCCCTTGGGGAACTTATGTATATGTCCGCATGCCTTTTGGCTTAAAAAATATGGGGGAAACCTTTCAAAGAGAAATGGATGTTGTTTTTAAAGAATTGATAAATGTCTTGATGGTTGTGTATCAAGATGATCTGACTACTTATTCTAAGAAAGCTGAAGATCATTGCAGACATTTGGAAAAGGTTATTGTCAAAGCTCTGGAATTTGGTATCTCTTTAAATCCAAAAAAATGCCAATTTACTGTAATAGAGGGAAAATTGCTTGGTCATATAGTATCTAAAGAGGGGGTTAGAATTGACCCAGAAAGAGTGGAAGCCATCAAAAAGGTCCTGCCTCCTAGAAATGTCAAAGGTGTGCAATCTTTTCTAGGACAAATTAATTTTGTCAGGAGATTTATTGCCAAGTTTGTTGAATTAGTCAAACCTATTGTAAGGCTTTTGAAGAAAGATGTTAGGTTTGATTGGAACAATGAAACTTAGCAGGCCTTTGATAAGATTAAACAAGCAATCCAAGAGGCTCCTGTTTTGATATCCCCTAACTATTCAAAGCCTTTTTCTTTGTTTTCCTTTGCTTCTTTTCATACTATTGCAGCTATTTTGTTGCAAAAGGATGAAGAAGGGTTTGAACACCCCATTGCCTTCTTTAGTAAGTCATTGCAATCTACTGAGCTTTATTATGAACTAATGGAGAAGTACGCATATGCACTAGTAAAGGTGGTTAAGGCTTTCAGACCTTACCTAGTATATGTAAAAGTAAATGCATATGTTCAACACGCAGTGGTAAAAGATATTTTGAGTTAGAGTGAGGTTACTAGAATGAGGTGTAAATGGATCAACAAGATTCAAGAATTTGACATTGAACTCCATATAACCAAGCTTGTGAGAGGTTTGGGACTTGCAAAGCTTATGAATGAGGAGAACATGGATCTTGTGCGAGTAAATAATGTAGCCATTGGTGAGGGTGTGACAAGTATTGAAATGAAACCATGGTACGATAACATTGTCCATTTCCTCAAATATGCTGCTTGTCCACAAGATTAGAATGACAATGAAAGAAGGAGTTTGAGATTGCAGACTCAAAGGTATGTTTTAGTATAGGGTGATATATTATGGAAAGATAATGATGGAATATTACTTTTTTTCTTGGACAAGTATCAGTCTGAAAAGGTTTTAAAAGAGATGCACTCTAGGATGTGTGGAGAACACCATTCAACTAGGTCCATAGCTCACAAAATTCTAAGAGCTGGATATTACTGGCCAGTTCTATTCAAAGATACCTACTCATATGTTAAAAAATATGAATCATGCTAGAGGTTTTCCAAGAAGCTGAAATTTTCAGGTGCTTTGTTATTAAACCCTGAAGTTGCTAAGGCCCCTTTTTCTATGTGGGGCATGGATTTTATTAGGGAGTTCTTAGAGAAATCCAGTGGAGGACATAGCCACATGTTGGTGGCTACTGATTATTTTACTAAATAGATAGAGGCCATCCCCACTAAAAAGGCAACCAGTTCAGTGGTTATTGAATTCTTGATGAATAATATTGTTACTAGATTTGGTGTTCCCATGAAGCTAGTAATGGATAATGCTATGAGTTTTTGGTCTGAGGAATTCACTGATTTTTGTACTGAGATGGGAATAGTTATGTCCTATTCATCCCCATATCATCCGTAGGCAAATAGTCAAGCAGAATCAAACAACAAGAGTATTCTGCAAATTCTAAAGAAGACCTTGGAAAAGCACAAGAGGATGTGGCATGTGAAATTTAAAATTGGCATTGTGGGTTGACAGAATTGTTGAAAATAAAGCAATAGGTCGATCTCCTTTTGAAATGGTATATGGTGTTAAATCCAGGCTCCCTGTGAACAATTTGTTACCAATCTACCAGTTCATAAGAGAAGAAGAGATGGAAGCCTGTGATCCATTGCAGGATAGGATGATACAACTAGTTGAGTTGGATGAGATCAGAAGAGAAGGTCAAAAGGAGAATGTAAAATTATAGCAGAAAATGAAATATCTCTTTCATAAAAGAGCTACTACAAGAAAGTTCCAGCCAAATGATATGGTTCTACAGTGGAATGCAAGGGCTGAGGACAAGGGAAAGCATAAAAAGTTTGAATCCTTATGGTTAGGACCTTTTATAATTCATCAAATTCATGGAAAAAATTTGTACTTCTTAAAAAAATTGAATGGAAAAGAACAAGAATTGCCAGTGCATGGACAATTCTTGAAGTATTCCTTCAATTGATTTTAAAACTTTTCTATGTGCAGTAGTTTTGTATATGTGTAGAAGTGTGTTTGTTCCTATTTTAGGTTAGGGTTTTGTGGTCTGCCACCCATAGATTCATGGTTTCTTGCTATGAACTTGCATTCAAGCATCCTCAAATAGAGCCACTGCTGGATATTTTTAGGTTTTTGAGGTTCACCGTCCTAAGTCCTGGTTTACTCCTTTTGCAAGTTTTATTCCTGTCATTTAGGTTTTCAAAATTTATCAAATTTTCCATAACTAACTTTGAAAATCCTTGCCCTAAGTTTTGTCCTTGGGAAAATCTTGTTTCTTCATGTAAACCCTTAGAGTTGGCCCTAATTCCTATATTTCGTCGTTACTTTTTGGCCACTTAAGAGTCTTGACTATGCACATGTTTTTTTTTCCCCTTTGGATGTTTGCTAAATCGCTTAATACTGTTTCATGTCTCTATTTCATTCAGTGAACTGGTGAGTTTTTTGGCCCTTGTTATGTCTTGTACTTTGTCACTTGTTCTCTCAGTCTTTCCATGGTTATTAAATTCATTAAGTGACCCAACGAATAGATGTTCTCTTATTCTCTTATTTCCTGGTGATTTCCTGTTACCTTTCAGTGACTTGGCATGGCAGTCTTCTCCCATTCTTAGAATCAGGCGGTCAAGTTATAAGTTACTCAATGATCAAGCAAATAATGTCGATTTCCTTTGTGATAGACCATCATGTTTTAATCTCACAAGAAATGGGTCCTACATCCAATCTTTTGGTGATTCAGCGAATGAGCCATGTTTTTATGATCTTTAAGTTTAGCAGTTCTAACAAGGTAGTTTAGCAAAGAGATAAATTTTATTTTGGTCGCTTGATCTCGTGATGAAATGGCCAAGTTCTAAGTTAATTGGTGACTACGTGAATAGTGTGTTTGTGGGATCTCAAAATCAGGGAGTGATGTTCCAAATCTTCTAGCGACCTTGCGAACAAAGTAGGGCTAGGTTGTGTTCTCTTCAGTCGCATATTCTAGGAATGAATGAGGTTAAGTTTTCATGCCTTGAAAGGTTAAGTGAATCCTTTGGTCACTGATTCTTGTAGTTAAAAGATAAAAGTTTAATGGATCCAGTGAATTAGCGACAACCAACAATTGCCCCTAAGATCTATGGTCAAGCACATGATCTCAAGATATAACCTAGGGTGTGAAAGGGGTTCGGCGAATGCGAGATAGCCTTGTTCATTGAATCACGGGATAGAATGAGAGTTAGGCATGACTTTTCAAGAATGTGAGAATTAGTGTTCACTGATTCTCCAGATCTGACTGTGGTCAAGATATTTTGTTTCATAGTTTGTTTTCATGCAGTGTTCACTAATTCTCCAGATGATTGTTTAGTAAAAGAAATAATTATGAGAATTGGCGGAGTCCTTGGTTGCTTGTTCTCTGAGTATAACTATGGTTATTAAGAGTGTTCTAAGAATGAGACTACCTTTGGTCACTAAATCTCTAGATAAAGTCGTAAGTTAAGAATTCATTCTGAGGTTTTACAAATGCCTTAGTCGCTAGATCTCCTGACTTAACCTCAGGTTTGGGGTTCTTTCTGAGATTATGAGATCTTTTGTTTGCTTGTTCTCTAAATTATATATGGTTAATTTCTCATGCCAATCAGTGCTATGAACTATTACAACATGGAAAGGGGTACTCTGCCAAGCTGGATAAAGGGTAGAAAGCCATCCAATCATGTTTTAATAGGGTTTATGTCAGTAATTAAGGGTTTTTAATGCAAAAATCCATGATCATTGCTCTCACACCCTATTTTTTATTTTTTAAATCATTCTATCAGCATCCACACCACAGCTAGCCTAATTTGAAAGTTGGAAATGTGAGAAATTGAATAGTGAAGTGACTTTGCAAGGGATTCATTGTGATTTACTCTCTGTTCACATTCAATTATCAAGGTTATTTAATTAGGACCTCATTGCTTTCTATGCTCGAAATCATTCTGAAGTTGGTTGAGAATTGTTGGCACCAAGATTGCAGAAGTGGAGAACTAAAGTTGTAGAGCTGTAGTTTTTCTTTCTCAATAGAATGAGTCATCCAGAGGCAAGTGCAGCATCATCCAGTGGGGTTGCAAAGGTAAAGAGTGAAGAGGATAAGGGAAATCTGAATTACTCAGATGAATTCATCAGGTTGCTTCTGGGTTCCAATAAAAATAAGAAGGCCATTGACACAGCATTTGAGGATCTCATGGACAAATGCAAAGACCCTATTATTCCTTCAGGTTTAGGTTTTTCCATCTTCTCGTACTTCTATAAAAATAGGCATAAGGCAATTGCAATTTATAATACTTGGGCTCTAGGGATGGCTAAGTTGATTGTACCTGATGTGTTCTTAGATGTTGATTTAATCATTGAGCTAGCTAGGTTGTATGATCCCATATCTAGATGCATTAGATGTGAAGACCAGCCCGTGTTTATCTCTTTAGATAGAGGGTCTTTCATAAAAGCATTTGATTTCTATGCTTCCTCCTCCACTGAGATAGATTTGAGAAAAGAAAGATAGAAATATGCTAGAAATATAGGGACGATAAAGAGCCAAATAGTCAAGCATATACCCAAGCAGAACAAGTACGTAGCTCCCCTCCCGGTGAGTATGAATGCCCCTTACCTATTTTCTTCCCCCAATTACTATATGAAGGCTTTATGTTATGGGTTGTGTAGGATTCTAGGAATTGATGGGGATGAGGAAAAGTTGCCTACTAAACTTTTAATGATAATCCTAGATATTCAGAACTCTCACTCCAATACTGACTATGATTACATTCAATATGTAATTGATAGGATGCATGAGGTGTTAATGTCTATAAAAGAGTGTAAAAGACTTATCAAATTCATGCATTACTCCCTTCTTATGCATTTGATTCTATACCACCATGTCAATGACTTTGATGCAAGAATGTTGAAAATAAGGACTCATTTTGAAGGAGGCCCAAACCCAGTGCAATATTGGTTAAAGGTTTGGAATTACACATCCAATGAGTGTAATTTCTCTATTTTCTAGAACTATTTTGTCCATCCCATTCTTGATTTGTTGGGAACAAATGTTGTAAGGTTTTCCACCAAGGTTTTGAAGGTTTTAAGACTAATGCAGTATGAGGATAAGTGTCCAAGGAATCACAATTGGGGAGATTTTTACCTAGGAGGTAACTTCACAGTGATTAGAGTTTATGGTTGTCCCCAACCCCCTCATCTGCTACCCAAGTATGTGCCTCCTAGAGTTGCTATAATGGATTTTATTTGGCAATTGATATGGACTGAGAAAGAGCACCTAGGACCTCACAGGAAGGGCACCTTCACACCTAGGTAGTTCAGATTTGGCAACTTCTTGATCGGAAAGAGAGCATTGGACTAGGTTAGTAGCTGGTTAAATCATTTCAAGATGACTACAAGTTCTTGCCGGTATGTTGATTCTGAGGGTTTCATTAGGATTTCCAAGATGAATTTTATCCCCAACATTGGAAAAATCAAAGAACAGGAGGGCCTAGATGAAGAGGATGTGATAAGAAATATCTTGGACTCAGATGAGGCCCAAAGAAGATGGAGCAAGTATTTTGATATGCTTGACATTAAGGTCAGATTAGAGAAGGCCAAAATTCCTTTTGGTGGTTTTTTCCCTGAGCTCCCATATTTGCAAAGAATGGAAAAAATGATAGAAATGCATGGCACCCTATCTAACCAGTTGGAAGGGTTGCTTGAGGAGAAGATAGAGGTGCCAAGAGATTCTTTTGAGTCAAAACCTAAGGAGTGCACTGATGAGTCTTAAAAAGGTAGTAGTCCACCTCAGGGAGAGGATGTACCAGAGATTGAAGAAACTCAAGATCAACATGATGAGGGGGCTACTTCTGAACCACCTTTGAAAAAATAGAAACTTGAGGTTGGTGAACCTTCAAAGGTGAGAAAGCCAAAGAGAGTAATTGATGTAGCTTCAGCTCTTGTGCCTGGTAATAGGGCTTATCATCATCAAATCAAAAAGGCCATTAGAGATGGCAAGAAGATTGTAACAAAGGAGGTAGAGGATTTTCCCTTATTGTTGGGAAAGGATGAGAGAGAACTCTATCAGGAGGAGTTTCTAAATGATGAGTAGTTTTTAAAGAGAACGGAATTTAGAGATTTCCTCATTTGGAGGAGACATGAGGAGGTGAAGAAGTCCCTTCCTGAGGGTATGTAGCCAAGTGAAGAGACAATGAGGGCCTTGAAATCTTATGATCCCAGTTTGGAGAGAATCACTGTAGAAGAGGCTATAAAAATGGTTAAGTCAAGTGGTATGCTTCTTACTCCTAGATGGGACTTAACATCTGCCTTCATCATAGATCAAATTAGAAGGCAGCTTGAGGGTAGTTTGTCCTATGAGGTCCAAATTGATGATATGATTAGGGGAAGTAGATATGACCCTAAATCTCAGGTAGTTGCTCTATGGTCTTTAGCTCCAAGAACTCAAAAGCCATCATTGGTGAGCATTGAGGACAAGATGGAAAGTGATAAGATTGTTTGGACTGTGCAAAACACCACTGATCTTGAGGTGTCTAAGGTAGTGACACATTTTTCTCACCTCAATGAGGCTAAGACCATCCAATTGTCAAAAATATATGACAAATTATTTGAAAATTCAATGAGGGTCACTAAGGATAGGGATCAAAAGCTCATGATGATAAAGAACATGGAGGGTGAATTTGAGGAGCTCGGGGGAAAAGCTTGAAGAAGCAGTTAAGGAAGTACCTCCCCAACCTTTGCAAGTTGTGGCCCCTCCTCACCCTGAAATAGAAGTCCCTGATAAGCCTATTGAGGACTTGGAGAAAATAAGATTGAATGCATCTCTAGATACTATAACAAAGATTGTGCAATATAGGCAAAGCAGAATAAGGGAGAGGATGGAGTCAGTCCATCAATTAGTTGGTCTATTGCACAAGGCCAATGATAAGGTGAATGAGTCATTGATCACCTTGGAGCCACTATACAGTACTTGGTCAGGGAGGAGCTTATTGTTTGAAAAACTTGATGGTTTACAAGAGTATAGGCCTAATATTCCTAAGGTAGTAATTGAATTTTTTGAAAATATTGGTTTGGTAAGTGCTATATCAAAGTTTTTCAAAGGTAAGTCTAACCAAATAAGGGCTAAGTTGGCTATGTTTGATAGGAACTACAGTAGACACTTGCCTTCAATATATGGTGATGATGGAAAGGTAGTCAGTATAGATGAGTGGAAGGTGTCGATGGATCAGTTGGTAATTAAACATGATGTTTTCCTTAGTAGTGATAGTGCCTTAGACTTGGAAAGGTGCAATAGTACAATTGATAGTTTATTCAAAGTTGAAAGTGATTGCATATGGTTTGCAACATAAGCTAAAGGCATAACTGATTCCATGTGGGACCTACAGATCAAATCACTACAGGAACTATAGGCATACAACTGGCCATCTGATGATGATGTGGTAGCATGGGACAAAATGACAAAGAAGAAGAAGAAGAAGCCAGCTGTCCTAATGGTAGAAGAGGAAGAAGAATAAAGTACATAGGGCACCTGATCCAAAATTTGAGGGAGAGTATGTTTCAAACAAAGGATGATGTAAGTTAGCCTGTAATGGTGGTCATCATTCATGCTACAAATCAAAGTAACTGCTCTGAAATATCTCCAGACAAAGGTGCCACCTATGAAGTTGCTAGTTGTTGGGAACCACTTTCTATTTTTCCAGTCATTTTCATTATGGTTTGTACTTTTTTTTTCTGTAGTGCAAGTAATTTTCATAGCCATCTAAAGCTTTTTGCATCCTTTCAAGGATTCCAAGATGGCTAGAAGTATAGATAGCTAGTTTTTTCTCTTCTGGGTGGGGTGGTCAAAATTTTTGTAAAAAAGGACTAAATATAGAGCCTGATTTACTTTGAATTTTTTTGGTGAAAATATGTAATGGATACATCTAAAAATTAATACAATTATACTGAAGTTTCATAGCTATTTCTTGTTGTCTTTATGTATGGATGCTGTAAATTTCTTATGCATTAATCAGTAAGGCTTTTTAATGTGTTGATTCACAAGGTGAATATAGGGGTTGAGCTCGAGTTTCTCTCAAGGAGAGAATAAACCTTTAGGGAGGTCTCTAGGATTTGAGAATCTATACATAAATTTGATAGCAGGGTTGGGATTTGGGAGAATGAATTATTAAGCAATTTATTTGAATTTTAGTATATTTGTGTTTGGTTGGATTTTGTGGATATTAAATTTTGACTCTATAACCCAATGGATAAGGCATTGGATTAGTTTGATTTGCATTTGTTCACATCATTTTATCAAATTCATTTCATTACCAATACTTTAATTTTCAAGAAATTTGTTTATATCATAATAGAGCTGTATCTAGGTGGTGCATGCTCATTTAGGTGATTCTTTAAAGACAAAATCAAAAGGTAACCCTCCCTCGAGTTTTACTCCAAAAGGAAGAAGGATGAATATCCTTGTACCACTACTCCAAGCTTTCAGTCTTGTAATCTTTATCATAGTTCTTTGTATCAGGACATTGTGGGCTATCTGCAAAATAGTAATTCTTTATTGAATTAGGTTTGAGAAATTAGTGGCAGAGCAGTGAAGAAATAGGTAAACCCATCTGAGTTTTACACTCAAAGTGAAGAAGGCACAAAGAATTAGTACCTTAGCATTTAAATTGTGCTAGATGAAGCTGTTGGGAATGTATGAGTCATGTGTTCAATGAGCTTTCTAAATATTTCAACCATCTGCAAGTTTAAATGCTAACACTCCACATCATCATCATATGCCTGTATGAACTGATACATCTGTAGCAAATTATTCTAGGGCAATCTTGCATTAATCCCATAGACTAAGTCAAAAGGGGCACACCCTATTGCTTTCTTTATTGTAACCCTATTAGCCCATAAGGCTTGTAACAACTTAGAATCCCAGGCCCTTTTATTCTTATCTAATACTCTTTTCAAAATTTTAATCAAACTCCTGTTACTAGATTCTATCTGGCCATTGCCCTGTGGATGGTAGGGAGATGAGTATGAGATTTTAATACCATTGTTTTGACAAAAGTAAACAAACTCATCTAACCTAAAGCACATTGCATTATCAACCACCATGGTTTTTGGGCAACCAAACCTTGTAAGGATATTCTGCATGACAAAATCTGTTACCACCTTACTAGTTTCTCTTCTTGAAGGGATTGCTTTAACCCACTTGGTGAAGTAATCAGTTGCTACCAAGATATAGGAATGTCCACCACTAGACTTATTAGGGATTTCACCAATGAAATCCATACCCCACTTTTGGAAAGGAGCCTGAATAACAAGAAGTTTGAGAGGTAGGTTTCCACTAAATTTCAATTTTCCTGCAAATCTTTGACAAGGATCACACTTCTTTACAAAATGATGGGTATCTTTGAAAAGTGATGGCCACCAAAAACCTAACCTGATGATCTTGTGGGCTGTAGTCTTTTCCATATAGTGTCCTCCACAAATCCCATTGTGCATTTCATCCATCAAAAGCTTGGCCTTATCCTGATCTACACATCTAAGCAAGACACCCTCATTGCTTCTCCACCATAACTCACCATTTATAATTGCATATCTTATGGAGTGAATATTAATATTTCTTTTCTTGTTATCATCTAATTCAGGGGGTAAAACCATCTTTTGCAAGTATTTAACAACATCCTTGTACCACTCACAACAATCCATGTTACACACAAAAGGTCTTTGATCTTCATCCAACATGTTTATTTGGTCTGCAGTTAAATTTCTTTGAGCCATCAACTTTGCTAGGCCCAACCCTCTCACCAACTTTGTAATGTGGATGTCAATATTAAACTCTTGAATCCTATTGATCCATCTACATCTTCTTCCTGAAACTTCTTGCTGGACCAAGATATCCTTAACTGCAACACATGGAACATAGGCAACCACTATGGCTCCAACTAGATAACACCTAAATGTTTTAATAGCCTTCACCAAGGCATAAGCTTTCTTCTCAATAATGTCATAGTTTAGTTCTGCTACTTGTAAGGTCTAGCTGAAAAAAGAAATAAGTTGTTCAAAACCATTAGCATTTTTCTATAATAGTACTGCTACAACAATATGGGCAGATGCAAAGGAAAAGATCTGCATGGGTTTGCTATAATCTGGTGTTTTCAAAACTAGGGCATGCTTGATAGCCCTTTTAATATCATTAAAAGACTATACTACTTCCACATTCCATTCAACCTTTGCTCCCTTTTTCAACATTCTTGATATGGGAATGCTAATTTTTGCAAAATTTGTAATAAATCTCCTTAAGAAATTGACTTGTCCCAAAAGGGACTGAATTCCTTTGATATTCTTTGGTAGAGATAGTTTATGAATAGCTTGCACCCTTTCAAGGTCTATCCTTACTCCATCCTTTGAAACAATATGCCCTAGAAGTTTTCCCTCTACCACACCAAAAGCACATATCTTTGGGTTCAAAGAAACCCCATACTCTAATGCTCTAATGAAAATATTTTCTAGATGTTGGAAATGTTGTTCCTCCTTGGCTGAGAATGTTGTTAGATCATCTTGATATACCACCATGAACCTGTCAATGAAATCTGCAAAGGCTACATCCATGGCCCTTTGGAAAGTAGCACCAGTATTAGTCAACCCAAAAGGCATCCTTACATAAACATATGTCCCCCATGGGGATGTAAATGTTGGCAATTTGGCTGAATTGAGTAAATAGATGTTGTCATTATGGCAACATATGATCCACATGAAGATCACATAGGACTGAGAGCAAGTATAGCAGAGCGCATTGCAAATTTTTCTAAGTGTCAGATAGCATTTTCACCAGTGCACCAGGATACAGTTTGTGTTTGTGACATTGACTGGAGAAATTTCAATGCTTGCACACTTGAACATAGACTCTATGATGACTAATGATGACCCATCTCAAAGTGCAAGTCAGTATGGCACGTATGGAATTAGTTATGACAGTTTTACTGAAGACAGAGTTAAGTCGACAAGATAGAATATGAAGGCAAAATTGGTAAAGAGTTAAGGGATTATTTTGTTTATCAAAATAATGACTTAACAACATAAAGGGATGACATCCTAGATGTTAAATCTTGGATAAAGATATATGGAATCCAACCATGTAAAGTTATTATCTTTAATAACTTGTATATATGTAATTGTAATTGCAAGAAGAAAAAAGAGATGATGTAATATTGTAATGATATGATGTGAATGTAAGAGTAGCGAAAAGATATTGATGCAAGTAGAATAAAGTTATATAAATTAATCCATTTTTTAATAAGTATACATTGTACATTAATTTTTTGGGCAATGGGCTCATCTGGTAATCAGATTTTGTATTGACAACTCCTAACAGGGTTGAGGCTTCTAACAAGGCCTATAGTCCCTTAATCAAGACTGATACACTATATGCTTGTAATAGACTCCTAATAGGGTCAACATCCTTAACAAGATACTTTTGATTAGTGGATCTTTGTGGGTATCATCCCCACCGAGGTTTTCCCTTGGCCAGAGTTTCCTCGAGAACATATCATGTGTTATGAGTTCTTTATTTCCATTGCTATGCATATTGTTTAGCTTCTTATGTTATGCATGTATAAAGATAATCTGTTATATCCATAATTGGGCAAAAGAGAAAGTTTATAGAATACTGATTCACCCCCCCCTCTCAGTATTCCCTATTTCTAACAATTGGTATCAGAGCCTAGTTACTCAGAGAAGAATCATTCAAGGAAAGCCTAGCAGCTTGAGTAAGATCTCTATGGCTATGGATCAACTACGAAAAAATATTGAAGAAGATCTTGAATAGATTGATATGCTTACTAATGAAAGAAACACTCTGAAAAGGAAATATGATAATGCAAAGAACCTTATTGAGAAACTGAAAAACAAGGTAGAAGATCTGAAATCTGAAAAGGAATCCAAAATTCTTATTGAAGATTGTGATGACAACTTAAAAAAATAAAATGTGATCCTTAAACATGAACTGAAGATAGAAAATCTGAAGCTTAGTTTGAAAGATGGAAATGACAAAAATGAAGCAAATCTGAGATCTAAGAATGAAAGGTTGAAGATTGAGAATGAAGAATTAAAATTTAAACTTGGAAAAGTAACATCTGAATTTGAGAAATACAACAAGATTGTGAAAGGTGAATTGACTCAATCCAAACAACAACTTGAAAGGCTATATTCAAATAGTGAGAAGATTGATGAACAAGTATCTTATGGAAAACCATCCTATGATAAGATTGGACTTGGATTTAATATATTCAGAACAAATGATGAAAGCAAGGAACCAGATCTGAAAGAATCTGAAAGCATAGATAAGAAAAAGTCAGATGAGATCAACAAATCTAAGGACACACCTAAAGGAGAAGAACCACCTAAAAGAAAAGAACCACCGAACCAAGAAGAATCACCAAAAGGTATGCAAAGAGAATTCAAAGGTAGATATTTTGGTTGTAATACTATTGGTCACATGAAGAGAGATTGCACAGGTAAACAATTTAAACCTCTTAATGGTTATTGTTATAATTGTAATGGTTTTGGACATAGAGCTATTGAATGTAGAAGACCTAAAGTTATTGAGAATAATTATGGTAGTAGAATGTTTAGGAATACTAACAATATAGATAAGAGACATACTGAAGACATGAATAGAAGAAATGAAGTAGCATGTTATAGATGCAACAAGATTGGACACATTTCTAGAAACTGCAAATCACAAATCAATCAGCAAGGACCAAGATATGGGAACAATGGAATTGTTTGTCAGATATGTAACAAGATTGGACATACATCAAGGTTTTTCAGAATGAACAATGGAGTTTTTCATCCTAACCCTAACCCTAGAAATCATGCAAGAAGTAATGAAGATGCAGGTAACAGACATAAAGGTTGTTGTAGTAATGCAGATGAAGTGAAGTTTGTTAAAGGCACAGATCAAGGAGACATATTCAACATCGAAGGTAATAAAAAAAGGTGAAGTATCAAGTGGTAAGAATGAATCCTTACCTGACCTAACTCAAAGCACTTAATTTATGATAATTACAGTAGATTAGGAACTTAGAATTAGTGTAGAAGTAGATTTTTGATGAATTAAGTCTTGCATAGTTAATGTAAGGTAGTTTATGATGTACTAATGCTATGGTTAAGAGTGCAAAAGAAAATATTATGTTTTGCAAGATTGCAAGAAGTTTTAAGTTTTGCAGGATAGTAGAAACGACTTTTTGGAAAGAAGCGGCAAAAGAATTGAATGCGATGTTAGATCTAAGTGAGATTGAAGTAATAAAAGGTTATGATAAATGTTATTTGATTATCTAATCAAATTGAAGTGTTTAGGAGAGCAAAGAATAGATATTGGAAGCATTTTGCAATGATTTGGTGAAAGATTTGAGTGTCGAATCTATGAAAGCCCTAAAATCATGAACTTGAGGTATTTATCTTGACAAATCTTTGAATCGGTATAAGGAATTTAAAGTAGTCATGGATGTATCCTTAATTCATAGTATCAAAGATAAGAACAGACCTAGAATGAAGAGGGAACTAGTAGAACCCTTGGAATAAGATGATCCGAGGTTAGCATTATCATCCGTACCAGATGGAGTTTTGCACTTAGAAAATGTGAGAAGTTATCTTGGATGCAAGTTAGAAACTTTCAGTGATAGTGATTTTACCAATGAACATATGAACATTTACAATCAGGACATGTCATTAAAATAAGGATATGAACATTTGAAAGATAATGAGATTGTTCAGTATGCTTTGAAGTATGAGTTTGACAATGAAGAATGCACTAAGATCATTCTGAGCAGAATTCACAATGGGAAGTTTTGGCTAGAGGATAGAGTGATAGACATTATAGCTGACTTGATTCATGAAGTCACAGGTTCATCTAAAGTTGGTGCTATTCCTTTAAATGAGAAAAAAATGAGAAAAATAGTCATAGACAACACAGGTTCATCCTACAATGGTAGAGGAATTGTGATTAGCAAGATCAAACAACATGATGTTGGATATTTATGCAAGTACCTAACAACTAAGTTTTGTGCAAATTCTAGAGAAGATGATATGGCAGCTGGAATGGTGCATATTGCCTATTTAATGTGTGTTGACAAAGTGCCATTTGATATGTGTGAAATTCTAAGAATTCAATTATTTGAAAACTTGGAAAAGATAAAGAAATCTAAGTATGCACAATTTATATTTTCATCCTTAATTACATACATGTTTTTCCACTCATTGAGAAGATTTCCATACACCATTGCACATGATTGGAATGATGGACAAACTGTTATGGAAAGGATAAATACAATATATTTGAGACATGTTATTGACAAAGTAAATGAGAGTGCTATGTTAGTAGTGAAGACATTTCAGAACATGGTAACTCGCAGATCAAGAATTCCATAGTCACTTGTGAAGAAGTATAAGAATGATATATGTTTTATGGTTGACACTGACTTTACCTATATTGAAGCAGTGGAACCTAGAATTGAGTTCATAGACCCTCTTGGCTATGAGATATCTGAGGCTGAAACAAAAGAATATGTTGGCAGATTACTTAAAAGTAAATTGGATACTCAGTGTAGTAGATTTGGAACTTTTGAAGAGAACTTCAACTTAGCAAAAACTATAATTGAAGAGAAGCAATCTAAGAAGAGAGTTGACAACACTATCCGGAGAATACTGAAAGATAAAGGGATGTCAGAACAAGAATTCTTAATAGAAAAAAAGACAACAGTAGCAATCAGGGATATTGGATAGAAAGAAGTTTTGATTGTACCACCCTTGTCATCCAATGCAGCACAGCAAGAACCTACACAAGTCAAGGTGAAAGTAGAGGAACCAAAAAAGGAACATGTAACAACTAGATCCACTTTCTCCATAGCTGGCAAGAGAATAAAAGAAATTGCTATTGGACTAGGAAAGAGATAGAAGACTATAGTTCAACCAGTACCAAGAGTAATTGTAGAAGTTAAAAGTGATGACACTACAGTTAAGAAGAAAGCTTGGAAACCTAAAGTTGAAAAGCTTAATGAGCAGATTATTGAAAATGGAGACTTTACTAGAATGAAAAAGTACTACAGTCTTTATGATTATTCAGATAGACTTAATTTGGAGAATGCTATTATGAAGCCTATGATGTTGGAAAACAAGAAATTTGATTCTATTCAAGGTCAAATATTTGATGAGTTGTGCACCAAACTGCTAAATAGAAAGTAGAGAGCAACTGAAGAAGACACCAATATCAGAAAGAATCTTGTGAAGAAGCTTTGTGATGTGAGAGATGATGAACACTTGGAGTAGATATTGAAGGCCCTAAGCATCCATTTGAGAAACAAAAGGAGATCCATTTTGATTATGGGAGGCAGATATGAAGAAGTTAATTCAGATACAGAGCAGGCAATAATCAAGGTCATGGCAAAAAACATTGGAGAGCCATCAGTTGTAGCAGAGCAAGTAGTTGAAGCTAAATAAGAGGATATTCCCTCTCCTTCAGCTATTAACATTGAAGATGAAACCATGAATATTGAAGGTACTAAGGTCACCTTGGATACTGAAGACAATGTATTCAAGAACTTAGCAAACATTGTTGACAATTCGGCTCTTGATGAACCAGATAGAACTGAAGAAGTAGAGCAGACTAAATCTATCAGTGAAGAACCTAAGGAGACTAAGATTCAAGCACCCATTTCTTCCACAGAAGACATCAGTCTTACTCCTGAGACTAGAAAGAATAAAGAAATTGGATCTTTGTTTGAAGATTTAGGAAAGGAAGTTGATGATGATGATCGGTTGGAACTGATCACTTCTTTGAATAAAATCATTGGCAAGAACAAGAAAGTGAAAAATCTTGAAGGGAGGCTAAAGGACCTTACTAAGAAGTTACAAAGCATTGTAACTACACAAATCATAGAGGCAAACCCTTTGGAGGAAGCTAAGAAGGTAATGAGCACTTTTGACAATGAATTCACTAACCTATCTGATATTGCAAAAGTGAGAGCTCAAGCAGCTTATGAAGCTGAAATGCTTTTGAACATCAATCAGAATATCAAGAATGCTATTAGCAGTCTTGATATTTGTATCAAGAACTTGAGGAAACATTTGGAGATAGGAAAGTCATTGTACATACAGTGTACAAAACCAGAGATTTTGATAGAAAAAGAGGAACAGAAGATCAAGTTGAAGGAAGCTGAGATTCAAAATGAATGTAACCTTCTTTCTAGACCTAATGTGAAGGTATGTGATGCTGAAAAGAAAATTTAGAAGCTTTATGATGAAATAAGAATATTGCAAGATGAGAGGAACACAAAAATGAGGAGACTCACTCTTTTGAGAGAACACATCTCTATGAAGTTGAGTATCATTGAAGAGCAGTTAGAAGAATGTCTTACAGCTAAGACATCCTTTCATAAATTCACATTTGAAAACCTCCAAGCTTGTCAAATAGTAGCTTATGGACTGAGCATATTACTCAAAGTGGCAGATTCCATCAAGAATTCATGGGAAAAGGAGATACAAGCTATGAAAGTTGATTTTGTAGTTTGTGTTGCAAGCCTATTGGCTTTGCAATAAGAAAATGAAGGTATAATATTTTTTTTTTTGGATACAATTTTTTAATCCTCGACACCTTATTTTGTCATTGTTGTCAAAGGGAGAGAGATATTAAAGCATAAAATTGATATATTTGATAAGGATTGATACTCTTAGGGGGAACATTGTATTAGAGTTTATATTTTGAGGATTTATAAGGATAGTATACATATTCTATACTATGGCCACAATTTTGATACAATTTTGAGATTTTGACTTGTATACTTAGCCAATTTTCTCATATGTTGCCACCAATGACAAAGGGGGAGATTAGAAATTTGGCTGAAGTGATTAAATAGATGTTGTCATTATGGAAACATATGATCCACATGAAGATTGCACAGGACTGAGAGAAAGTATAGCAGAGCTCATTGCAAATTTGTCTAAGTGTCAGACAGTGTTTTCACCAGTGCACCAGGATACCGTTTATGTTTCTGATGTTGACTGGAGTAAGTTCAGTTCTTGCACACTTGAACATAGACTCTATGATGACTAATAATGACCCATCTTAGAGTGCAAGTCAGTATGGCATGTACGAAATTAGTTATGATAGTTTTACTGAAGATAGTGTTACGCCGACAAGATAGAATATGAAGGCAGAATTGGTAAAGAGTTAAGGGATTATTTTGTTTATCAAAATAATGACTTAAAATATAAAGGGATGACATCCTAGATGCTAACTCTTGGATAAAGATATATGGAAGCCGACCATGTAAAGTTATTATCTTTAATAACTTGTATATATGTAATTGTAATTGCAAGAAGAAAAAAGAGATGATGTAATATTGTAATGATATGATGCAAATGTAAGAGTAGTGAAAAGATATTGATGCAAGTAGCATAAGGTTATATACCTTAATATATTTTGTAATAAGTATACATTGTACATTACTTGTTTGGGCAGTGGGCTCATCTGGTAATCAGATTTTGTATTGACAACTCCTAATAGGGTTGAGGCTTCTAACAAGGCCTATAGTCCCTTAATCAAGACTGATACACTATATGCTTGTAATAGAATCCTAACAGGGTCAACATCCTTAACATGATACTTTTGATTAGTGGATCTTTGTGGGTATCATCCCCACTGGGGTTTTCCCTTGGCCAGGGTTTCCTCGAGAACATATCATGTGTTATGAGTTCTTTATTTCCATTGCTATGCATATTGTTTAGCTTCTTATGTTATGCATGTATAAAGATAATTTGTTATATCCATAATTGGGAAAAAGAGAAACTTTTTAGAATACTAATTCACCCCCTCCTCTCAATATTCCCTATTTCTAATAGTAAATGCAGTTTTAAATTGCTCTGTGTCTTTAACCATAACCTAGTTATAACCAAAAAAGCCATCCATCGTGGACATTAATTCTGACCCAGTGACTTTCTACAACATGTCCTCCATATTTGGTAATCCACAATTATCTTTTAGATAATTTATGTTAAGATTTCTAAAATCAACACAAAGCCTAATGTCACCATTCTTCTTTCTGATAGGCACCAAATTTGAAACCCAAGTGGAGTGTCTAATAGGCTTTATTATTCCAGCATCCATCATCTTCTTGAGTTCTCCTTGCATTTTAGGTGCCAAGGTAGGGTTAACAGGTCTCAATTTCTGTCTAAAAGGTTTCGTGCCTTCTTTTAGTGGAATCTCATGTTGAAAGAGGTCCTCTCTATAAGCTTTGATATCTTCATAGGACCAAGCAAAAACATGCCTAAATTTTCTGAGAAGATCAATCAAATTTTTTGTAGTTCTTGGGGACAAACACTTACCTATATAAACCTTCTTGGGGACTATTCTTGTGCCCAAGTTTATTTCTTCAAGCTCATTGGTTTTATCAGTATTGGTAGAGAAAGCTTTGTCCTTATTGTCAAATGCCCTTTCAAGAGAAACTAATCCTTTGGGAACCCTATTTGATTTCAACTGTAGAACTTCTTTCCCAAAAATTACATCTTTACCATTCACTATATCAACATAAGTACTATAATCCATTTCTTTGTCACCAAAATGAGATTCACATTGGAGAAATCTTAATATGTCTTGGTCATCAGAAAAAACCTACCAATTCTCTACATTATCAGGGATGGAAGGCCTGGCTTTTACCTCTATATTGGATATATCTGCAAATGTAACATCTTTAGGTCTTAGAGCCACATTAGCCAGCAAGTTTTCCATTTTGTTTTGACTTCTTTCCATCCAAAAAATGTTAAAAGCACTGAAGCTTTCAATTTCATCCCATACTGCATTCCTATACTGCTTTAATTTTTTATTTTTTGAAGCATACTTTGATCTAACTTGGGAGAAAACTAAATCAGAATCACCCACTACTTTTAAACATTTTATACCATGCCTTGATGCCAACCTTAGACCTATCAATAGAGCTTCATATTATGCAACATTATTTGTGCATGAGAACAACAAAGTCATTGCTTTGTTTCTTACAACAATTCCTTCTTCATTCATTTTGTTTCTGAACACCCATTTTTTTCCTATTACATTTTTCTTTTTAGGTCTAGGAACCCATTCCCAAGTGTTATTATTCTTTATTTGATCTAACTCTTCCTTCATAGCATTTATCCAAGATTCATCTCTACATGCTTCATCTGTAGTCTTTGGTTCAACTTGAGAAATCAAACAAATTTCTTCTCTAGCTTTTGATCTAGTCATTACTCCTTGATTAGAATTACCAATAATTTGATTTTCATGATTGTTATTCTTTACATACCTCAAAGTCTTAGGAACCTTAGTAGCCTCACTTGTGTGAACATCACAAGTCTCTTTTTCACATTCCTCCTCAACAAGTTGTTCTTCTTCTATAGTAGTAGTAGTCTCTTTGATCTAATACCAATTTATATCCAAGATCGCATCATGTAATGTTTCATATTGGATGAGTTACAAATGTTTTGGTGAAGACTGGTCACTGAACTGTGACAGTGACAAATGACAAAGTTAGTCTCTATGTTTCTGGTATATCTTCTAAATGATATGGATTCAAGGTATGTGAGCTTGAGGGATGATACACAAGGTACTAAAGGATGTTCATTGGTTAGCACAAGGTATGGAATGCTTGGTGATGTTAGTTGTGGTGTGTATTCTGGAGAAGACCTATTTGGAAGCTGACTTAGGAAATGTAGTGTGTTTTTTTCTTGTCAAACATAAATTAAGGATGTCGGTCCTTAAATATTTTAATGTAGTCATTATATACTTGTTTTATATATTATGTGTATCTTAGAAAGGGTTTATGTAATTATTTGTAATTAGGAAAGGCTTATGAGTTGACCTGATCATGAGAATTGTAATAAGGTATAAATGAGAGTTCTTTTCTTTGGAAAAGACATGGATGGAAAAAGGTGATATAAAGAGGTTGTGAAAGCTATGAGCTTGTCTATGTTGTATGTAGAGAAAAGGTTTACTGGTGGACTTCATTGGAATTGCTCAAGAAAAGATAGTTATTTTCGAACAATTCAAAAATGTTGTGTATTTCTTCATATGCACTTGTGTTGCAAATAGTGAGTTCTAAAGGTGGATTTAACCTTCTTTGGGTAGTGAGCCCTCCCTTTCTTCTTGAATACTAATAGGGTTTTTCCTCTAACATGGACTATGTTCTGTAATGTTTCAATAAGCTCCTAACAGGGCTAAATCTTCTAACAAGGATACTATTGGTTCTTCAAAAGATTTTACACTCCATGAGATACCAATATGCTTATGAATGATGTTAAGGAGAGGTTACTTCCAAATGTGGGAAATCTATAAGCAACTCGACCAACTATAGGGACAAGACTACCCTCTTCACTTCTAGCTCTACAAAACCAAGGTGGGTACACTTGATCCAATAGATTCAACTCTATTCTTTACTTAATACTGGATCTTACAATAGATAACAGTGAGAAAGTACTAAATAACAACCTATTATTCATTGACTCTCCATCACTGGGTAAAAAACTTATATAAAGTAAATAAAATTGTAAAAGACTAGTATTGATTATATGCTTAAGGATTAAAAGATTTTGATAATTCCCTACAAAGCAAAGATAAGAAAATATAGGCTGGTGTCGTATCCATTGGGAAAAATATCAGAAGAAAGAATGAATACAAAGATTTTTTGAGAATGACTGGTCTTTAAACATAAATACAAACACCCCAACTCTTTCCTACTTATAGAAAATCCTTAAATAAATTCAGTAAACATGTATCCCACTCTGAGCAATATTTAATCCAACCCTAGATTAGAAATCAAAGCCAAATACATACATATAAATCTTTAAAAAATTTAAAGATTCACAGAATAAATTCAAAGGAGATACAAAGATTTAAGATTTTTATTAAGTACAACCTTGATTGTTGTATACATCATATTATGAACAATAAGCTTGCAAAATAGTAGCAGCAACCTGTACTTCTCTATTTCTTGATGAAAAATAATACAAAATGTTACAATCCTCGACTGAGGGCTAGGGTTTCAAAATTTCTATCTTCTCAACACCTAAACTCTCAATGCCTAGAATGATCATGGAAAATCCTTTATATAGAAGGAAATGCAACAAGCTATCAATCATTCTAGGGTTTACAAAATTCCTAACCTAAAAACCTTACAACAACCCTATTGGGTTTACAATAAATACATTGATCAAAACTGGTGAGATATTTATAGATGAGCCACCTTGTTTTATGTCTTCAATTCTTTCCTCGACTTCTTCCAACAAATCTAATTGCAATATCTCCACTTTCAATCCTACAATAAATACCCTTCTGCATCTCAACAACCTTGATGGCTCAAAAAGTAACTATTTTCACTTGTTTCAAGAGGTTGGCAGAGTATTTACTTTTTCTACATGAGGTATGTACTGATACCTCCACCTATTGTACACCTCTTTACTTGGGAACTCAAAATTTGCAAACTCTGCATTTTTTCCAGACAACTGTTCCCACATATCCTCCAATTCACTAATCTCTCACTGAATAAAATCAAACTTAGACTTAGCAGAAATTAAAGTCTCAATAGTATGAATAAAGAATAAAGTATTCTCTAGAGTCAAAATTCTAGTCATCCTAGCAGAGAAGTCATTATCTATTTGTGCTCTCCACTTGATTAATTCTTTAAGCTCACCATTCTTCTTAAAAACTCCTGGGATCAAGTCACAATTGGGGAGTGTCAATTCCTTCATCAAATTTGATTTTCTCTCAAAATCACCCAAAAGTATGTCATGTTCTACAAGCTTCTTCACATTTTGGTGCAGTGGCTTGATTAGTGGGTCAGGATCATTTTGAGACTTGGACAACAATCTGAACAATCTCACATTGGGAGATCTATCAATCCACTTCTTAAAGACTGGTTCAAACTCACTCTTATATGTATCCAATGATGTAAGTAGTGTCCTTATCCTCCTAGCATGGTCAAACAAGACTGTGGGATTCATGTTTGTAGAAAACTACATAACAGCCGATGTTACCTTGTCTTCATATTCCTACTTCAACAAGATCTTATCTTTCAAATATTCTTCCCTTAACCTATCCAATTCTTTCCTTAGCAATGTTGACTGTTGAGCTGAAAAACTGCTCAACTTTGTACAAGAACATATGCATGAGCATAGAATACCACCCAAAGGGTGTACTAACCTTCATATTCTTTATTCCCATCAATCCCTCATGGATTAGGTCAGCTAAGTGAGAGGTAAAATAAAAAATTAATGCCAACTGGGGATGTAAATATTGCACCATCATGAACATATATGGAACTGGCATATAAGTGGCCTCATCATGCCCTAGGATTAAAGTCAAATAATTGTAAAAACCCTGTGCTCTTTTACTAAATAGATCCAACCTAAAAGGCTCTGGTGTACTTGGGATGATAACACACATGGATCCAATATGGTCTAAAAAATCCCTCAGAGGCCCTATCCTCAAATAATCCTTCTGAGCTTCATACACCTTAGTGAATTCAGTAAAATCTATTTTCTCTAACCCAATAGAAGGGTCATTCAATGAGAAGACCTCCCTAATCTCAACTTCTATGATACTAATTAGGTTATTTCCATTTACATCCTTGACACACTTTGTCACAAGATCATAACACTTAGCAATTTGGATTAACAGTTATGCATCCATAAAAACTCTAGGAACTACCAACTTTCCTATATCAAATTGCCATATGTTGCTAAGGGGGGCACAAGAATTTCTCTATGAGTATGCTACCTTGAACAAAATAAGACCATTATAATCTTCTCCCACCCTAGCATCTCTCATCCAGTTTCCTCTATCATGGAGCTGACTATTTACATATTCTCTAGGGTTCCTTGGAACCAATTCTTTCAATCTAGTTGCCCCATTATCTGAATGCAGGAGCAATTGCATTAAGTCTTCAAAAATGCCCCTATCCTTATACTCTGTCTTCCCAGACAGTCCCCTCTTTGGTGACATTTTAACTAGGGCTTCTTAGAACAACGTATAAATACCTGAGAAAACCCTAAATACTATTAGCTAGCAACATAATTCCCTTACAATTTCTTCACAGACTAAAATAATTCCTAAATTCAGAAGACTATGACCTTCCAAGCACCTGAAAAACTTTTTTTGATATCACTCCAGAGAACAATCCAGTTCTCCAAAATGCTTATGAGAGAGGTAAAGAATACAATGATCAAATTTGGGGTATATAATGTCACCAACCATTTGCAATTCATCCACACATAGCTCATTAAGTCCTCCATTACTAAAACTGGTGGCCTCAACATTCACAGGACGCAAGCAACGTCACAAAGAAAAAAATTGAATTTGGAGCATTGATCCTATTTCCTTTTCAGCGGATCAGATGATCAACAAAATAGCCACACAACATTCTTTTTATTTTCCCCAAACTAGGTCCCAGCCAATGAGAACAACTCAATTTAATCATGTGGGAAAATAATTAACTTAACTTAATTTTGATCAGAGTGGACATGTGTCACCTTGTCACTGAATCTCGGGTGTAGGACCTGAGCATCATTCCTCAGTGGTGTAACGACAACCACACGATCCTTTCCAACTCATTTTGCTTTACCACTTCCCAAAGAAATGACCCCACCTTCCCTTTTTAAAACCTTCATTGAATCAGCAAATGCCACGTTGGACAGATCAGTAGGTGAAAAAACCCTAACTTTCTCCTCGATGTCAAGTATACTGATAACCTGACAAGTCACCCCTGCCTTCGGCCAATCAGAAACTAACCTGTCAGCATGAACTAGCAACCATGGACCCACCTTTCAGTCCTCATCCTTTAAACAAGATCAATGGTTGTCATGATACCGCAGGCCTTAAAAATTGTGCACCTTATCCCAGCATTATACCGATAACCACAAGATCTATTTGAGCCTTAACTATCTGAGAAAGCTGACCCCACAATAACACCTCACTTAATTCATCATCAAATTAGAAACTGCCACATTCATAAGAATAGGTGGGCGGGCCCTTCTCCTTTTCTTTCTTAGTACCAAACACCCTGTCAACCACCACATCATACTTATTTCAACCAATCGAAAGAAAACATGTCAAAGTGACATGGCAATTTAGGGCCCACATTCAAGCTTATTCATCATATGGCATTGGACAGTCATCGCTATACTGTGAAGCTTAAATACTTCAAATCTTTCATTAATGGTATAACAACATCTGTAAGATCAATCAGTGTTTTACCCTTTGAAAATTTGACCCCACAACTGCTACGTCACCTACGATAGATGTCAACTCAAGAGAAATGCCACAGAGATTGCCCAGCCAGAACCTACCTCTGTTAGAATGGATGTTGATCGGATGCTTGTCGCTACACCGTGATGCTTAAAAAGAGATCAACTTGACCCAACAATATAGCAATAGCCATCAATCAATTTCTTTGTTTAATTGTCAATGCAACACCGAAGATGGGCCCGCTGAGATAGATGTCATCTTGTCACCAAATCGCATGTCAGAAAATATGACAATAGGGAGCCTCGAGATTTAATGACAACCACTCATTTTTAAAAGGTTAGTCACTTAGAAAAATTTACGGGAAACTTAGGCTTTGAAAGAGTTATTAAAAAGGTATCTCGTTTGACAACCTAACAATATAAAATGTAAAGTGTTTACTTAAAAAGGGGTGAAAATCACACATGCGTATTTGGAAAGTTAGTGAGCCAAAAAGTAACATGAAAATATAACAATGCTAAGACCAACTAGGGCTTCCATCAAACCTAGGGTTTTAGCCATAAAACCTTACAATTAGGTCTAAGAACCAGATTTTTAAAAAATTTTAGCATGTAGCTAAATTTTTTTAGGATAGTGATAACATATACTATGCTCTTAGTACATCATTTGTGGGTGCTAATTCCCACCGGGGTTTTTACCTTTAACAAGGTTTTCCCGATACCCAAATATTATGTTATTGTGTTGGGATTTATTGTGTTCATTGGATCTGATATTGCTGCTACTTAAAGTTCAAAGTTTAATAATCTTCCATACAACTGATTCACCCCCCCCCCTCTTAGTTATATTGTGTACTATTATTCATAGTAATTTTGATTTAAATTCGATGTTCATAGCTAATAGAAACTGACCAAGGGGGCCCACTTGGGAGGTGGATTAGGGTAGAGTAGAGCAAGTAGTTTAAACATTTTCAATAATAGAAGTAGAATTCACTATTTTCTCTTGTAGCATCACAACCTATGAATGTTCTTGCATCACTTGCAGAGATAGTCATAGTAAATGCTTTAGAATGATAGAATAGGTTCAAGTTATAAATTATAGTTTTCATTGTCGGTTTCAACTATTTAGCTGCCTATTTTGCTTTCCTGTAGCAATAGCATAATTCTTTCCATGTATTTTCCTTCTTGTAACTTAAGTAAGATGACTTTATAAGAGGCTTAGTAGACAATTTAAATGAACTCCATGATAAGGAAATAATCCCTAGTTTGAATACACTATTCCTATGAGAAGCTTTGGCATGATTATTATTACCTATTATGGGGTTGTTCAGGAGCTGCAAAGTCTACTAATTCCTAAGTTGTAAATTTTGCAAAGGGGAGTTAAAGACACATAAGTTGTATTAGCTCTACCTGTTATGAGTATAGTTTATGCATTGGAGGAGTTGGCCTATCTGATATGCAATCAAAAAGTGATCATAGAAAACCTCTAGAAGATATGGGAGAATGATCTATAGGTCTTAAAGACCAATTCTAGTGGTGCATTCAATAGATTGTAATAGGTATATGCTACTCTCTATTAATAAAATTTTTAATTTTTGTTATCTTTGTATTCCTTTATCATTATTGTCAAAGGGGGAGTAGATATATATGAAAATTTGGCATAGCATAGAGCGAGTGGTAGTCCAAGGGGAGTAAGTAGTTAAAATGTCGTGAGGTGTCAATGATTAGATTGTGCATATCTAAGGAGTTAAAAAAAATTCTCTAAGTGTTTCTATCAATGCCAAAGGGGGAGATTGTTGGTGTTATAATGAAAATGATCGAGTCCTAGGTGCTCATAGTGATTTTTGGTGTTTTAATTGATAGAAAAAAGTTTATTGAGCAAGTTAGATCAGATATACTAGTGGTGAAGGTGATTGCACAAGGATTTTTTAAGTCTTCATTGAATCAGTGATAACCCAGTTAGTATTGATAAATTCAATATGCAATAATTATCTTGAGGATTCAGATGGTGTGATTTCTTAGGAATTAGTGATAGAGTCATTTTTACCTACATCTATGATTTCTTAAGAATATTCAACATACAGGTAGAGATTCTAGGCAAACACCAGTGATATCAGTAAGAACAATGAACATTTTGAGTACAGCTAGATAAATTGATTCAACGATGAAGTCAAAGTCAAAGATTGGTCAATTTGAGTGTTGAAGCATTTAGGGCTGATATTGATAATTTAAAATTGGTACAATAGCGCTCTTTCTCACACAATTTTAAGTGAAATTAAGGCCAACTAAGGTAATACATTTTAGGGTTATTCCACCAACTTAAAGTCATATATAAGAAGATGAAATCATAAAGTAAGAATTGGATTTTTCATGAGGTAGTGGTTGCGATCGATAAAGCTGGTTGATCAGTTAGGGAAGAAGTGTTATCACAATCAGAGAAACACATTTGAGAAGAAAAGTGGATCTATCAGGAAGCAAGTTCT
Source organism: Chamaecyparis obtusa (assembly GCA_027943335.1). NCBI lineage: Eukaryota > Viridiplantae > Streptophyta > Pinopsida > Cupressales > Cupressaceae > Chamaecyparis > Chamaecyparis obtusa. The sequence goes on along the minus strand of BSBK01002447.1, from coordinate 156,158 downwards.
ACATTTAGATCACTTATTTGATTTTCTTACTCAATGCAAGTTCTAATAGGCTTGTGATCAATATCCTCTAACAAGGTTACTCCTAATAGGGTAAGAAGGATCCTAATAGGTTTGAATATTAAATCCTTTAACATGGTGACTCTCAGAAGGAATTTTAAATCCCTTAACTAGGTAAGTTCCTAACAAGACTTTTTGTAATAGCTTTTAATAGGGCTATAGACACTCTTAACCAGGTGTACCCTTAATAGGGTGATGTAATGCTCCTAACATGGAAGATCTTATTACTGTAGTAGTGATATTTGTGGGTGGTAATTCCCAATGTGGTTTTTCCCTCTAACAAGGGTTTCCATGCAATAATATTGGTGTCCTTGTGTCGATTATTTTTGGATGTTCTATGTGATATGCTTTTATGTTACATTTACATTTTCATGTGGGTTTATTTATAAGTCTATGAAAAAAAGGTATCAAATCTATGGTGACACTGATCCCACCCTCATTTTCTTATAACACTAACATACCATTTGTCTTCATAGCTCATTTAACCCTCCCCATATCACATGTTAGAATCATATCATATATTCCCTTTCACATTTTAGAGTTTCCATTTCATCTTTTCCTTGAGTCTCATACATTGTCATATCTCATAGTCCTAGGTCAAAGATTAGAGCAATCTCTTATGTCTCCAAAATCAAAAATAAAATTGTTTAACAACTAAGTTTTTCAAACTGAATAAGGTAACCATTGAGGAAATAATTTTGATGATGATGAATAAATTAGTGTCGAAACAATTGAGAATTCCAACACATCCTATGAGGAGAAAATAACCCAAAATCATGTAGAAGAAGCACTTCATGGCCCTAAATTCACTAAATTATTAAAGGTTCTAGTCAAATGTGATCCACAAAAATATTTTAAATCCCTTTCTAAGGAAGGCATCAAAATACCTCATGATTTTAATGTATCATTGTTGAAAGTGAATATCAAACCTATATATAAGAACATGAAGACAAATAGTGAAGACAAACATGATTTTAGACCCTATTATTTACATGCAAGTTATAATAAATCAACAAAGACATCAAAACCTAAGCCTACAAATAGCCCCATCTTGGATGATCTTAGAGAATTAAGACAAGAATTGGACACCCTCAAGAATAGTAAGACATCATCTCATAGGTTTTCTCTTGAGGACATTTCTCCCCATCCTTTTGACCCAAGTATACTAATGTCACCTTTTCCTAGTAATCTGTAATTGTCAAAATGTAGTAAGTACAAAGGAAAAGGAGACCTTAAAGATCACTCAAGAGAATTTTTTATTTCTACCTTCAAATTGTTACATGATGAAACATATATTATGAGACTTTTCTAGCACAATTTTGGAGGAAGTTCCATGGAATGGTTTTCAGGATTGCTTCCTTCTATCAAATCATTTCAAGAATTGGCAGACAAGTTTATAGTGCATTATGCTTAGAATTGTGAATATGAAATCAATATAACTTACCTATACAATACCAAGAAAAAAAAGGATAATATTTTATTTCCTTTTTACAATGATGGTGATATTTTACCAAAAGACCCCCCTACAACATTTTGTAAAAATACATAATTGACCTATTTTATCACAATTTGACCAAAGAGATGGAAAAAGAAATTTGTCTTCAATGCTTGGATGAATTTGAGGAATTAATAGAGATGGAAATCATAATTGTATAAAATATCATTGATTATGGTATTATCAAGATAAAAAATGATAAAGACTATAAACCAAGTTCAAGTTGAACAACAACAACAAGACTCACTTTTGGGTTAAAAAAAAGAATGTGTTTAATGACGGGGTTGTTGACACAAAAATGGTTACAACATAATCAACTATTTACAACCTTAAAGTTTCATCTTCTAACAAAGGAAAGTAAAAACAAAAGAGCTTCCCTAAGAAAAAAATTACACCATTGGGACAATCACTTGAGTTGGCATTGAAGAAACTCCTTGAGAATGATCTTACTATGCTACCTAAAATGAGATAATATAATCTACCAATAAAAACCCCATGGTAGATTTCTTATCATTTTTGTGAATATCATAAACATAAGGGACACAAGACTAATAGTTTCAATAAGCTCTGACATGTAATGCAATATCTTATTGATGCTAGGAAAATTATAATTGATGGACACACTCGTTTTGGTAAGTCTAACTATGAGATGTTTAAAAGTCACTTTCCTAAGCATGACAAGGATAAAGATAAAGGAAAATTACCTCGATCAAGAGACAATGTGAATTATACCATATCCAAATATGATTATGTCATAAATCCCATTAGTGAGGCTCATAATCCTGTGAAAACTTTCACGATAAAAGGTAAAGAAGATGATCATAATATTACCATGAATTGATGCATAGTTAACCTTAAAGGTCCTAATCCTAAACCCACTACATCAAATTCATAATACAACCTTATAGAGAATCTAGGGAAGATGCTTGCATGAATATCTTTACTTGATCTTCTATGCATATCTCCTAACCATAAATATATCTGAGACAAATTTCTTGCTACTACTATGGTATCTAAATACCTACATGTAGATCAATTCCAAGATATTGTGGGACATATAACCTCCCCTCACACTCTCACTTTCACTAAGAATGATGATTCCATGCAACATCCACATAATGCACCTCTATGCATTGAATTATTTATCTGTGAATTTAAGAAAAAGAGAGTTTTGATAGATGGAGGAGTAGGTCTCAATATATATAACTTGAATTCTCTCAAAGAGCTAGGGTTCTTTGAGAGTGCATCTAATCCAAAGAAAAATATTACCATAAATGCATATGATGAAGAGGAATTCTCATCTAAAGGATCAGTTATATTTCCTATCAAAGTGGGACCCATGGTGAAGGATGTGGTTTTCCAAGTTCTTCACTTCCCCTTGAATTCTAACATTCTCCTTAGAAGACCATGAATTTATGCATTGAAATTTGTACCCTCTACATACCATAAATACATTAGATTTCCTAATAATGGCATTGTGATTACCATGCTTGGAGATCCAAATCCTTTTGTGCATTTTAATTGAAGACCTAAGAATGAATCCATCATTTAGAGAAATCAAGAAGCTCCTCCATATTAAGCATATGTTGACCCTAAGTCCTTAAAAGAATCCACTTCAAAATCCAATTAAGCTGAGTTCAAAATACAAGTAAAAAAATGAGTGGGAGAATATACCTTGAATAATTCTCTTTACATCAAAAAGATACATTTTCCTCCCCAAGTCTATAGAAAACCATAAATGATTGAAACCACATCAGATACAAAAACTATAGTATATATATTGGTTCCCAAATCAACAGATTGGAAATCCTATGAGCTTTCCTTCTCACTTTTGGGATCTCCAATTTGATATAGCCAATGAACAAGAGTGATTGATTATGATCCTCTTCTCCTACACTTCAGGCTCTGTAGGACCTAGGCGAGTGAACCTATACCTTAACCCAAAAATTTTGGTTGAAAGATTTTATAGAAGATAGAAGTATATGAAAACTTGGGTGATCTTCTCAAGAGAGAAAGTGGTTCTTAAGAATGTTCAAATTATAATGTTGAAAACTACAATTAGCTTTCTTATGAATATGTCATGTAAAAGATTGTTTTCTTGTGATTAAATGCTTTAAGTAAAATATAGTTTTTCTTATGGAATAGAGATATGAAATGGTAATTCTATGAGGTATTTGATTAACTTATCTTATATCCAATTCAGACCAGTTCCTTTTTTTCCTTATTGAATTCTTATTAATGCAATCAAATGATCTTACGTACAACCTTGGAGATATTTTTAATAAATTTTTATTAGAAACAAGACCATCACCTAAAAGGAATCTATATGAATTATAATTCAAATATAACGTTATATTTAGTCTTATTGAATTTAAGTTTTCTCTAAAAGACCAATAAGATAGGATGAAGTTTGACAACCAATCCTTCAAACTGATATTCAAACTAAAAATTATTTTAAACTATAATATCATAAGATAGCACAATGAAGAAACCTAATGAAATATATTTATACAAGGGACTAATCAAATGACTCAATAAACAGATTCATCTAATATAAAACAACACTAAATCTTTAATTGAAAAAGCATAACGAAACCAACTAATTTGTCTTAATATAAAAAATAGCTTACAGAACATTGTCCTTTCATTCCATAGTCATTTCCAAGAAACTTGCATATGATATTGTTATATTGTGTCTCGCATGTCCCTTATCCTATGAAAAATTATCCTCGCTTATAGAATAGTATTGAGTTACTAGTGAAAAGGCATACATTTTCACCAATGCTTATATAAAATAATGACTTAACTAACTCCTACAACTACTTGATATTGATGACAATAAAACTCATAAAAAACATGGAGATTAATCTCCTAGTAGTCTTCCACATTATCTAATATATTGTAACTAATCTTGTGATGCATGAGTGTCTTCATCCTAAATGACATTTAGAAAAGTGATCTCCAAAGTCACAAACTTGTCCAAGTGTATTGTATAGTTTCCTTCAATTCTAGGCCATTAGACTAAGTAGCATCAATGGAAACATCAAGAAGATTATGGTACTCCATAACCCATTTTTCTTTTTCTATAATTTCCATGTTGTTGTTCATAAAAGATGGCATTCCTTGTTTGATTGGTTCTCTAAAACCCTCAAATTCTTATTTCGACTCTTTTCCATACTGATATGACTCCCATAAAACATTAAAATAACCTTTTAACTTTTTAAACCTTTTGTATACCAAGAAAATAACACTGTCATTCCTTATGGTTTGCATTGTTTATGTTAGCCTTTGATTCTCCTTCTAAAGTTCATCACATTTCTTCTTCCATTTTATATTGTCTGGTGCTCATAACAATGGGATAGATTGTCCACTTCCTTTGAAACTTTCTTCATATAGGGCCATATATTGATCCATTTCCCTCACCATCCTTTTTTTTTGGGCTCTATTTAGTTTATAAATATCAACTCCTATGTTTGCAGTGGATATAGGATATATTTCTTCCACCTTACATTTCATCGTATGTCCAAAGGACTTATCAACATCAATGATCTTGGGTCTCTTATCTGGTGGATATAATTCCCATAGTAGCATAGCATCTTCTTCTTCATCAAATATTGAACAAATGAAGACATCATTGACACCTTGCATATACAACTTGAAATCATTTTTATCATATTGCAACATTCTATCAAAAATGAAAGAAGTGCTAAGATCCCATCCAAGAAATATAATCACCCCTAATTCTATCAATAACTATCTCCCCTTCTGTGGCATCATAGTCTTACTCTCTATATTGATATCATCCCTTAATTTCCTCAATAACTCATCCCCACTCTCTGGTTTCATCATAGGGATTGATTCTCTAAGTATTTTCCCTTTGTAATTGTACAAAAAGGATTTGAATTCTTTGGATTGAACAAATATATCATTAGAAACAAAAGTAGTATATTCATCAAGTCTGACATCTTTGTGAATTTCCAACCTAGAGATAATTATTTCATCTTCATTAGGTTCTTCATGTATCTCTTTGGTATAATATCTTGAAAGTGCTAACTCTCTAGGCTTATCATCTAATCCTTGCTCCTCTGTAGTCATTTGTTCAAGAATCTGTCTCATCTCCATTAGTTTTCTTTTATACCTATCAACCACTTCTTGAGCCTCATTATCGTCCAAATTTCTAAATATGTCCACTTCAATGGATTCATGCAAATAGTCTCCAAGATTCTACTTCTTCTTACAATAATGAATATATCCATCATGATCATATTTTTTCCTCAGTGTGTAAGTAAACAAATTGAAATCTTCTTATAACTTCATCTTTGTAACCTCATAGGCCTTTTTTGATACATTAGTGGAATCCCCAAATGTGAGGGGACCAAGTAAGAAAGTTTTCTTATGAAAATTACCTCCAAAATGTCTATTACTAAAATTACCTCAAAAATGTCTCATAATTTCTAGATAAGCTACTCTATTAGAAACAAATTTTGGTAATATGTAAGGGGCTTCTTCAAATCCCTACACCCTAAAACATGTGAAATCATTATATACATACCAATCTCCCCAATTTTGATTGATAATGTACCTTGGAACAAAGTCCTTTGGCCTTAGGAAAGCTTTAACTTCATCAGAAATAGACTTACCACATGGAAAACCAAACATTTGTTATATAGGTCTGGCAATCAATTCCTCAAATTTAATGTAATTTGAAAACTAATACACTTAGTCCCACATGGAAGTCCATAACTACACTAGTTTTTATTCCCCTTCTCTGCTTTGGATATTTAGCTTCAACTTGTCTAGCCACATTCCCTTCTTATGACCATAAAATAGTACCAAATGCATCAGCAAAGAATAATGTTTAAAAGTAAGGAAACCCTTGTTCTTAAGATCCAAAAAACCATCATGCAACTTGTTTGCAAGGTAGGAAGCATAATCAAATAGTCTTGGTTCATACATCTGCACATTAGTCACCAAAACCATTGGCCCTTCTTTCATTCAATCGGGTACTTCAATACCTCCCAACTATCCACATGACATATATGTTATCTGCAGATAGCTCCTAGACAAATTTAAATTGAAAGGAGGCCCATCTTCTTTTGTAAGGGCACCAGGTTCCTTCTTGTGGGTTTCCAAATTCCATCCATTATATGTCATGTCCATCTTCAAGTACTCATCCTCTAACTCAATGAATGACAAGGGCTTGTTGAATCTAGGGTCTAGATTAAAAACTACTTCAAGAGTTTTTTCAGAGAATTTTATAAACTCATTTCCTTCACACTCATGAATGCACTTATCTTCTAGCTTGTATATTTCTACTAGAAGCTCTAGCACTTTCAAAGTTAAGAATATATTTGGGAAAATTATCTTGCCTAAACTCATTTTCCATTGGTAACACATAGGCACTTCCTTATTTCTCCTAAGCTAATGGAATAAGAAAAACTCATAACCTCTAATTCTAGTCCATACATATCCTACATTCTTAAATTTATCTTCCAGTTTGTCCCTATCAGGCACATGTTTCTTTGACCTCCCCAATCTAGTACCATGAGCTTGCATCTGGTCAATCATGTCTTGATTTAACCTTCTAGTAGGAACTTCATCAGCTTCTTTTTTTCTTTTCCTTAGGTTCTAAGATATTGGTGGTTTCCGCTTTCTAGACAACCCAGATGCCTCTATTCTCACTTCATAATTCTTGCATAATTCTTCATAATTTATCTCTTCTCAAGAACTCAATTCGATCTTTTTAAATGCTTCATGTTGTAAAACTGTATCGCATGCATTTACCTTAATTCTCATTCGTATGATCCTTAAAACCCATCTGTTGAAAACATTAAATAGTGATGGCATTTTGAAATTTGAGCTGATATGACAACAAACTTCTATTGGTATTAGTCATTCTTATGTAATTCTAATGTTGGATCCATCGGTATAGCTTTCTTCTTTTCCTCCTAAAACTATATTTATTGTTTATGAAATCAGTACATATAACACTAATAATTTCATTGGGGATCGGTACAACCATTTCTCAATCATACCAGTCACATTCATATTACCCATAGGAAATTCATTGGTATATCACACTCTAATATCTTAGATATACATGTAATGTTTTTGATAAAGGTAAAAATAGGTTTTGAATGGAACCCAAAACCATTTACAAAATAGGAGAAAGATGTATCATTCAGCCCTTACATAATTCGAAAGTCTGCTAAACAACAGATAGTGGGACCCCAACCAACCCAAAAAGAAAATAGAAAAGACAAAACAAGCAGTGATAAAAAAAAGAAAATTGGCACAAAAACTAGCAACCACCCAGCGACCAACTAGTAGCAACTACTTTATCTTTTTCATGGCCTTCTCCGCCTGATATACGTGCAATTTTAATATCACTAGCATTAGTATTTTTGATACATTCATCGGGTATCAAAATAACCCAAAACTCCTTTTGTCGATGAAATAAGTTAGACTAATAGATCATGTCAGCATAATATGTACCAATAGGTTCATGAGGCATCAGGATAACTAAAAGTCACTTTTTCCAAAGACATTTCCTCTACTGATAAATCTCATCGGTATGACCTTCTCCAATGCATCCTTTTACAAGTGATTTTCTCTCATCAAGCACTATTTCTCTTATGTTGTTTACTTGCTTTCTTGGCTTGGAGTACTAGGATGACCCATTCTTACTATCTTAATGAAATGTGCTAAGGATTTCCATACCTACTTGACTTTTCCCTTGTGCTACTCAACCAACAGTTGGTTCTAAAGGATATGTTATAAGTGATATGTACCTGTTTGATCTTAATCTTTCAATCTACATAAAAGAAATACCTCTAGTAATTATTCCCATGACATTGATATATACATAAGAAGATTTGTCATAAGAATATTCATGATAAGAACATATATCCATGGATAAAGATTTTAAATGATATTAACTAAAATTTTAGTGTCAATTGTGGCTCTTTTTGGGGATGTATACTTCTAGCAAGCATAATGAGATTACAATTTCTTTGGAGAGAAGACCACTCAGACATAACAATCAATAATACAAAAACAAATAATATACATAAAATAAATACTCCCTGGGCCTTTTCAAAAGAATAAATTCTTCAATTGTTGGCCATGCACTGGGAAATCCAAATTGTGTCCCTATGTATCTTGTAAGAAATAACAATTTTTGCCTCCCTTTTCCATTATAATGTATGGTCCCAACCATAGGGCCTCAAACTTTCCATGCTTTCCTTTATCTTGGTCTTTGGCATTCCACTTCAAGACCCAATCTCCTTCTTGAAAAGTCATATTTGTAGCTCTCTTATCATATAATAGCTTTACTTGTTTCTATTTCTTGCTATTCTATTCTTGTGCATTTCTCATGCTTTCCTCCAACTTAGTTAGTAAATTTATCCTATCTCTCATGGGATCCAAATCTTCTAATTTCTCCTAAGTGATAAAATGATATACTGGTAGAAAATTTTGAAGAGGTAGCCTTACTTTATTCTCATATACCAATTCATATGGAGAGTATCCTGTTGATTTCTTTATTGTCATTCTGCCAGCCCATACTTCCAAGTTCAACTTAGAATCCCAAGCTCTTTTGTTATTGTCAAGCATTCTTCTGATAATCTTTAATATATTATTGTTTCTTGATTTAGCTTTTCCATTCCCCCATGGATGATATGGTGAAGAATAGGATAATGTGATTCCTTATGATTCATAGAAATCAAAAAATTACTTTGACCTAAAACACATTCCATTGCTCGCTATAATTTTGTCAGCTACTCCAAATCTAGTTAGGATATTTTCCATCAGAAATTTGATTACCACTTTTCTAGTAGATTTCCTTACTGGTATGGCTTCCACCCACTTTGTAAAATAATTTGTGGCCACAAGGATCCATTTATGTCCTCTACTAGATTTGTCTTCTATTTTTCCTATAAAATTAATTCCCCACATTTGGAATGGTTCTTCTGCTTGCAAAGGTCTAAGAGGTAGTATCCCATTGTATTTCAACTTTCCTAAAAAAGTCTGACACTCTTCACATTTTCTAACATATATATGAAAATCTTTAAAAATAGATGGCCAAAAATATCCTTCCCTAAGGATTTTGTGAGCAGTGGTTTTGGCTAAAAAATGCCCCCCACACACACCTTTATGAAATTCCTTGAAAATTTTTTTGGCTTGATATGTATCCAAACAAAAGAGTAAAACACCATCCCTATTTTTCCAATATAGGTCTCCTTTAATAAGAACATATCTTGGTGCTTGGAGCTTAATGGTTCTCTTTTTTATATTAGATAATTCTTCCCTAAGTTTCATATGCTTTAAATAATAAATAATATCTAAATACCAAACACATATTTCAATACTTACCTTGGCATTTTTAATTTCAACTTGGTGTACTTGAGTAGATTCTAAATTAGACTTGACCATGAGTTTAGCAAGGCCTTGTCCCCTTACCAATTTATTAATTTGGATATCTATATTGAACCATTGTATCTGATTTATCCATCTTTATCTTTTACCTATGGTTTCTGATTGTCTAAAAATATCCTTGACTTTTTCTTTTGGTACATAGGCTACCACATGTGATCCTACTAGGTATGGTCTAAAATATTTGGCTTCTTTCACCAAGGCATATGCTTGTTTCTCAATTATATCATAATTTAACTCTGATGCTTGCAATCATTTACTAAAAAATGCTACAGGATGCTCATATCCATCATTATTTTTCTATAAAATTACTACTGCTATAGTGTGGTATGAAGTAAAAGAGAAAATCTAAAAAGGCTTTGTGAAATCAAGATATTTCAGGACTGTAGCTTCTTTGATATCCTTTTTTATATTTGCAAATTCTTCTAATGCCTCACTAGTCCACTTTATTTCAACCCCCTTTTTTATCATTTTTGCAATAGGTTTAATAATTTTTGCAAAGTTAGAAACAAACCTTCTTACAATATTAATTTGTCCAAAGAAAGATTGAATAGCCTTGACTATCTTAGGCATCTAAATCTTATCAATGGAAGATATTCTTTCAGGATCTATTCTCACTCCTTCCTTGGATACGATGTGTCCTAAGAGCTCTCCTTCAGTTACCCCAAAGTGGCACTTCTTAGGGTTCAACGAGATTCCATATTCCAAAGATCTTAGGAAAATATGTTCCAAGTCATTGCAGTGATCCTCTACCTTCTTCAAATGTTTAGTTAAATCATCTTGATATACTACCATAATTAAATCGATCAGACCTTCAAATACTACATCCATGGCTCTTTGGAATGTTGCTCCAACATTTATAAGGCCAAAAGACATCCTTGCATACACATAATTTCCCCAAGGAGTAGTAAATGTTGTTTTATACTGCTCGATTTCTTTTACTTTCACTTGATTATACCCTAAAAATCCATCCATCATGGATAAAAACTCATTTCCACTAACCTTTTGTAGTAGTGCTTCCATATTGGGTAACACATAGTTATCTTTTAAAGATGAAATATTTAAGTTCCTAAAATCCACACACAATCTTATATCCCCATTATTCTTTCTTACTAGAACCAAATTTGACACCCATGTCAAATGTCTGCTAGGCTCAATTATCCTACCATCCCTCAGTTTCACAAGTTCTTCTTTCATCTTGGGAGCCAACATTGGGCTTATGGGATGTTGTCTCTACCTAAAAGCTTTTGTATCTAGTTGCAGTGGTATCTCATGTTGAAATAGATCTTCCCTATAAACCTTAAGGTCATCATATGACCATGCACATACATGTTTGTATTTTCTTAACAAGGCTATTAGATCAGTTCCAATTTTGGGGGTGATCTTTTAGCCTATATAGATGTCTTTTGGGACATTTTCACTTCCAAGGTTGATCTTTTCTATCTCATCACAACTTGCATAGACAACATTTTCTTGAAAACTATCTTGATTATCAAATACTCTCTCCAGTGCAACCAATCCTCTTGGAATATTATTTGTCTTTAATTGAACTATTCCCTTCTCAAAAAGAGTTTCTTTTCCCTCATTTTCTTCCATATATGCATTCCAATCTATACATTGATGCTAATATTTATCCTTGCAGCTAAGAAACCTTAATAATTCTATGTCATCCTCAAAAAAATTCAAATTCTTAATGTTATCAGTTACAATAGGGCTGGATTTGATCACAACCTGCACTATTTCATCAAATGGAATATCGATTTTCCTAATAGACAAGTTATCCATGAAATATGCTACAAAATTCTTGGACCTTTCAATCTAATTGATAGAAAAATTGTTAAACAGCTCAATCATGTCCCATGCTTCATTCTATTATCTTTTTAAATTTGTATTTTTAGTGATAAACTTATTTCTAACTTAAAAACAATTAGCCCAAAGTCACCAAAAATAACAAGTAATTTTATACCATACTTATTTGCAATGTTAAGCCCTAACAACAATGCCTCATATTCAACAATATTGTTGGTGCATTCAAATGTTAGCAAGAATGAATATTTAAATGAATTTCCACTTGGAGATACCTAAATAACTCCTGCACCATTTCCATCTCTACTACATGCACCATAAAAGTACATTTTCCATATAACATTTTTGGATTTTCTTTTGAATGTATTTCAATTTGATTAGTATTCTTTAATTTAGGTTTACTTATACTTACCTTAAAATTGTCCATATCCGCATGACAAAAACATGTCCTTTTACTTTGATCAATAGGTTCAATAATATATGATGATCTCGGATCTCTGTCAATCCTTGCATCCCTTCCATTTATAGGAATAGTTTCATATGAAAGATCAAGTTGTACATGACCTACTAGATTAGACCATTGTCTTGACAAGAGCATTCCATAGTTTGCTGGAACTTCCACCACTGTGATGTCAGTTTTGTAAGATGTATTTGGACATGCTAGTCACTTAAATTCTACTTCTTTCATGATTCCTACCACATGGATAGATATGTTTTCCATAGCGTAACACTTTCTATATGTGGTGTCCACATTCAATCCAAGATCTTTTGTGACATCAGTTGGCATAATGTTCATTGTTTCTCCTAAAACAATCATGTGGTTCTTGACCAACTTGTTATTTATTAACAATGTTAGATAAAATGTATCAAATTGAGATAAATTCTTATTTATAGAAGCTCCTAAATAAATTACTGGTAGATCTTCATTATCTTGTTTTTCTTATGATCTTCTTTAGGAACTTCTACATTAGATAATATTTTTAAATTTTGATTCCTGTAATTAGGGAATTTTATAATTTTCATCAGGGGGACATAAATTTTTACGTGTCACAAAGCTTGAGACATAAATGAATTGTAGTTAGAAATTTTCTTACTAGATTTTTCTTGTCAATAGGCTTGGTTAATTTTGGAGGTTGATATTGTTCTACCTATTTCTTTAGGAAATATTCTTTACTTCTCTTTGTCATGCTTTCTTTACTAGTATCTTTCTTTACAACATTTGCAAACATTCTAGCAGGCTTTTCCTAATCAGCATTCACTGTCTGATTTCTCAAATGATAATTTCTATAGACTTGTTCTACTGTTGCAACTGTATATGCCATCCTTTCTTCATTTGTCAACCTCCTTAGCCTAGGGATCTCTTCTTCATCTATAAAATACTTGTTGATCACCCTATTGTCTCATCTGCATCATATTCACATTTGGTACATACCCATCCTCAAAAGCATTGTCATCATCCATTCCCTAAAAAGGCTCAGCTAATAAGGTAGTTATCATGGACTACTCATTTTCCAGCTAATTCACTTCTTCTAGAATTCTTTGTGCAATCACACATTGATCAGGCACATGAGGTAACCCACACACTTCATACCATGGCCCATATTCAACTAGATGATTTTCTTTCCTCAAAGGATCAGGGGTATCTTCATTCTTCTTTGTACCAATCAACTTACCATCCTTCCAAGTAGTGTTGTATGGCATGTCTTGAAATCTAAATCTCTCATTATTGGGATATGGATGGTCATTCTTGTTTGGTAGATATCTATCTTTATTCTACTTCACTTTCAATTCTTTAATCATACACATCAATTTTTCAATTTTATCTTCCTCCTTATTCTACTTGGGGTTTTTTGGATTGAACAATCAAGGATCTTCCCTTGCATTAATCTTACCAGTGACTTTTCTATCATTTTCAATTGTAACAATCATCTTAAAATCTCATTGTAGCATGGAAGGCCTGTGAGATTTGATCTCATAGTGAGTTTTACTATCAAAATCACTTAAATAGAAATCAATAAAAATGAATCAAAAGGCCTAGCATCTCTATGAATCCTATTCAATAATTTATAAAACCTCTTTTTAAACTCTATGACTGATTCATTATAATTATTATTTATAATAGTTAATTCATGTGAAGCAAAAGAAGTATTATTGTGATCTCCAAATTGTTCAATAAATTTATTTACAAAATCTTTCCAACTAGAGATAGATCTATTGTGTAATCCTCTATACCATTCAACTACATCTTCTATTAGTGATTGAATAAATAATTTCATGAAAACATCTTCATTATCTTCTTCCAAATACTCAATGGTATTTTTTAGATTTATACAATGTAACTCAGCAGACTCTTCTCCATTCCCTAAAAACTTTGGAATAGAAATCCTTAACTCATTTGATATAGGGTTTGGGTATCCAACTATACCACTAAAATCTAGTTTCCTATATCTTTCTATTACCACATGAGCTCTCTTATTGTGATTATTTGCATTAAATACCCTATGATTGTTTCTCATATACTACTAGTTTTAGTTATTTCCATTAAGTCTTTGTTGGTTTCCATTTTGTTGTCTTTGATTATCTCTATTTCCTTCATTTTGTCTCCAACGGTTATTGTTTGTTGTATTTCTATTTGACTGGAACATAGTATTATCATATTCATTGTTGAATATGGATTCACTATTTTTCTTGTGAGGAGGGTTATACTTTGGTATCTTATTGTTTTTTTCCTCTGTGTTTCCCTTATCTCCCTTTGGAACCTCAGTCTTAGGTTTTCTTATTCCAAATCTTGCAAGTACATCAGTTGGAATCCTTTTCAAAACCTTAGCATCTTTTCTTGGTGTTAAACTAAAAAGTGTTTAAAAAACTACATCTGGCCTTTGTTCTTCTTCATCAGGTTCCTCTCCTTCCTCTTGATTTGTATCTTGATGTGTAGTGTGATGTGTTTCATGAAAGAAAGGATTTATATTATCTTATGAAACTTGGTTGTCTATATGTTCCTCATCTTCAAATTAAATCCCCTTCCCCTTTCAGGGAAATTCTTGAACCCAGTAAATGTCATATCTGACACAACTTTGGTTCTCCTTTTAGGGGTAAATTCCAAGTGACTAATTTCTCATTGATGCAAGGATCTCCTTCCCCATATATAGTTTACATAAAAATTCCTAGGATTATCACTTGTCCTCACCTCACCTTTGAGGAAAAAAATATTATCTTTTCTGAGTTCTTTTTCTTCTAGTATAGTCTATGTGTATATCACTAATAGTTCTGAAAATCTTCTTAAATATTAAATCTTCAATAGAAAATACAAAATATTATGAATTACTTTCAAATTATCTTTTAAACAACTCCCCAACAAAGTCACCAATCTATTGGATCCCAAATCAATAGATTGTAAATCCTATGAGCTTGCCTTCTCAATTCTAGGATCTCCAACTCCATCTAGCCAATGAACGAGAGTGATCAATTATAATCCTCCTCCCCTACACTTTAGGCTCTATAGGGCCTAGGTGGGTGAATCTATACCTTAATCCAAATTTGTTGGTTGAAGGATTTTTATAGAAAATAACAGTATATGAAAAAGTGGGTGATCTTCTCAAGAGAACAAATGGTTCTTAAGAATGTTTAAATTATAATGTTGAAAACTACAATTAGATTGCTTATGAATATGTCATGTAAAATATTGTTTTCCTTACTGACTTCTTATTAATGCAATCAAATGATCTTATATACAACCTTGGAGACAATTTTAATAACTTGTTATTATAAAAGACCATAACCTCAAAGGCATCTATATGAATTATAATTCAAATGTAATGTTACAATTATTCTTATTGAATTTAACTTTTCTCTAAAAGACCAATAAGACAAGATGAATTTTGACAACCAATCCTTCAAACTAATATTCAAACTAAAAATTATGTTTAAAATAAAATAAAATAAGATAGCACATTAAAGCAATCTAATGAAATAGATTTATCCAAGGGACTAATAAAATGATTGAAGAAATAGATTCATCTAAGATAAAATAACATTGAATCTTTAATTGAAAAAGCATAAGGAAACTGACTGATTTGTATTAATATCAAAAACTGCTTACAAAACATTATCCTTTCATTCCATAGTCATTTCCAAGAAACTTGCATATCATATTATTGTATTATGTCTTGTATGTCCCTTATCCTATGCAAAATGATCCTCACTTATAAAAGAGGATTCAGTTACTAGTGAAAAGGCATACCTTTTCACCAATTCTTATATAAACTAATGAGTTAACTAACTCCTACAACTACTTGATATTGATAACAATAAAAATCATAAGAAACATGAAGATTAATCTCCCATTAGTCTTCCACATTCTTCAATATGTTGCAAATAATCCTATGAAGCATGAGTGTATGGATCATGAATGACATTTTGAATGGCGATCTCCAAAGTCATGAACTTCACCAAGTGTATTATAGTTTCCTTCAACTCTAGGCCATAAGATCGAGTACCATCAAGAAGCTTTTGGCATGCCATAACCCATTTGTCTTTGTCAATAATTTCCATGTTGTTGTTCAGAAAAGGTGGTACTCTTTGTTTGATTGGTTTCTTGAAACCCTAAAATTCTTCCTTCAATTCTTTTCCATGTTGATCATGAATTACAATTTTATCTCTGACTACTTCAACCTTCCTCGAATTAGAACTTTCCTCCAACATTATTTCTAATCTATGCTTTAAGTGATCATGAGATATGGTGTTTTCAAATTTCATCCTATATGACTCCAATAAAACATTAAAATAACCTTTAACTTTGCAAACCTTTTATTTACCAAGAAAATAGCAGTGTCATTCCTTGTGGTTTGCATTTGTTTTATTAGCCAATTATTTTCCTTCTGAAGTTCATCACATTTCTTCTTCCATTTTGTATTGTCTGGTGCTGGAAACAATGGGACTAATTTTCTTCTTCCTCTCAAAATTTCTTCATATAGGGCCTTATATTGATCCATTTCCCTCTCCAATCCTTCTATTTGGGCTCTATTTAGTTTAGAAATGTCAAGTTCTATGTTTGCAATGGACATAGGATCTATTTCTCCCACATTAAGTTTCATCATATGTCCAAAGGCCTTATCAACATCAATGATCTTGGGTCTCTTATTTGGTGGATATAATTCCCATAGAATCATAGCCTCTTCTTCTTCATCAAATCTTGAACCAATGAAGATATCATTGAAACCTTGCATATCCAAATTGAAATCCTTTTTATCATATTGAAACATTCTATCAAAAATGAAAGTGCTAAGATCACATCTAGGAAAGAGAATCACCCCTACTTCTATTAATAACTATCTCCCCTTCTATTATGTCATAGTCTTACTCTCTACATCAATATCATCCCTTAATTTCCTCAATAACTCAGCCTCACTCTTTAGTGTCATCATGGGGATTGATTCTCTAAATTTTTTCCCTTTGTAATTGTACAAAAAGGATTTGAATTATTTGGATTGAAAAAATTTATCACCAGAAACAAAAGAAATATATTCATCAAGTCTGGCATCTTTTTGAATTTCTAGCCTACAAACAATTCTTTCATCTTCATCAGGTTCTTCATGTATCTCTATGGCATAATATCTTGAAACTACTTCCTCTTTGGGTTCACATCTGATCCTTGATCCTTTGCAGTCATTTTTTCAAGAATCTATCTCTTCTCCATTAGTTTTATGTTATACCTATCAACCACTTCCTGAGCCTCATTATCTTCCAAATTTCTAAATATGTCCTCCACTTCAATGGCTTCATGCAAATAGTCTCCAAGATTCTGCTTCTTACAATAATGAATATATCCCTAAAGATCATAGTGTGTGTGTATGCTAAACACCTTCATGAAATTAGGATTATTAACTATCAATTCAAAGCAAATACAATGCAAATTTAACTAAGAAATGAAACACAAATCCATGACATCTCATGGTTCTCTAATTAGATGTGGTAATTAGAGCTCTCAGCTGTGTATTCCCTACTAGTGACACTTCTAAAATGAGAAAGTATGATGCTACAATGCTTAATCTAGCTCACAATGATCCATTATGCAAATGATAAATTGAAATGCTAATCCTAAATGCTATCAAATGTTCATAAAATGCCTATAATAACAATGCTTTGCTCTCTAATTCTCTTCTATTTTATTTCTCTCAAAATGACTCTTATTTATAGTAAATTCCCAAGGGTAGGGGGTAGAGTGAAGTAATCATGATTTAGCCTTGGTTGAGTCAAAAACTTTGCAATGTTTTTAAATGGGGGGGACAATTTAAATGTTTGTCTCAAAGCTTTGGACAAAAGGACAAAATTGAGTGGATGAGATTCAAAGTTGAATTTGTGTGATTGAGATTCAATTCCTTTGAGTGATCCATGTGCTTTGTGTTCTCAATTTTCATTGGTTGCTCAATTTTTTGTTGAAAGATATTAAGATTTATTAAATTCCATCAATTAATTAAATTAGTCATGTAAGGGAATAGGTTCATTTTGATTTTTTTGATTTAAAACTATATAATTAATTGGTTAAAATCAATTATATAGTGCTTTTGACCCCTTTAAGCTTGTATTTAATTATTTGATGTCATTACTTGATTTTTCCTTTGATTTTATGATTTTGTCCAACTTTGATTTAATAAATGTCCATTTAAAATTGATTTGATCCTTTTTTATGAGAATTAGTGCATTTTGATTATTTTGAGCCATTTTGATGATTTTAAAGCACTTGCCCATTTTTGAGTGTCTACATAGTTTTTCCTCGATGTGTGGGTAAAAAATTTGAAATCTTCTTTAAACTTCTTGTCTATAACCTCGTAGGCCTTTGTTGATACAATAGTGAAATCCCAAAATTTTAGGCTACTAGGTAAGAAAGTTTTCTTATGCAAATTACCTCCAAAATGTCTAATACAAGAAATGCTCATTTGTCTCACAATTTCTAGATAAGTTATTCTATCAAGAACAAATTTTGGTAATCAGTTACAGGCTTCTTCAAATCCATGTAGCCTAAAACATGTGAAATCATTATATAGGTACCAATATCCCTAATTATGATTGAAAATGTCCCTTGGACCAAAGTACTTTGGCCTTAGGAAATATTTAACTTCATCATAAATAGACTTATTGGTGCAGGAGCACCTAGGCTAGCCTCTATTGTTTAAATGTTTTTGGCTTGTACTTGACTCTAGCCAAGTCAAGAGGATAGATTAGGTTGTTTGAAGACCTTAGAAGGTCATTTTAAATGTTGGTTAAGTGAATTAGTCACTAGGACTAAGGTCACTAATTAACCTTTGTTTGTTGTTATTTCAATTTTTAGTGTTAGGAGCTTAGCTAAGGTTGGAGTCTTAAATGTGTTCTAAACACATAATTGTTATTGTAAAGATGCCATAAGGTCATAAATTGACTTGGATCCTCAAAAAATAGGAGGTTAGGAGTACTAGAATATAGGATTGAGGCACATGAGAAAGTTGCCAAGTGTTGAGAAGAAGTTGTCATCAAGATTTGCATTAATTGCAAAAATGGCATGCAAATCGGGTATCTTTGGATTCACTAAAGTTTAGGAGATGGTGCTCAGCCAACAGGCCCTAAAATGAAGGAAATGGCATAAAATTTTACCCAAGACTCAAACCTCAAGCATTATTATGCATTGTAATAGTTAGAGAACAAGTTAATAGAGCTTTGTAAGCATTTTTACAATGATCTTTGGCGGTTTTGTTTTGAAAGTCATACAAGATGGATTGAAAGATTAAATCCATTGATTATTAAATGTTCTATAGGTAATTTGGGAACTTTTTCATTTGATGATCAAGTCGATTTGAGTCCATCGAGGTTCTAATTTTTAGTGTTCTAGATCAAGGTGTCTAATTTGCTAGTGTTTTGAGCAATTTAGGAGTCATGGCTCCTCCATGAAATCTAACCATGGAAAATAGTTCATGTTAGATGGAAATGGTAGAGGATTTAGTAGTGTATATAGGTTTAAGATTTAGGAAGTTTCAAGGTATGGAGAACTATTTGTATTACTAGGCCCTAGGCGAGTAGCCATAGCCCAATTAGTGTCTAGTTTGTGAAAGTTTGAAGATTTTATGCAGGGTTGTACGACACCATACTAATCCAGGACTTTTTCAAGTAGGTGAACACCATATATAAACATTTTTTGTAGATGGAGGTCATACCAATCACCAAGGATTTGATTTGAGCAAATTTCAACCAAGATTCACTGTTTAGTCCTAGAAATTAGGCTTATTAGGCATATTGTCCTAGTTTATAGGAACCCCCTTGTATGGTCACTGTCAGACCTAGAAAACTTATGAATGTTTTAAAACTTCCAAAAGGGTATCCAAATAAAGTTTCAGTTTGACAAGTTTTTTGGGAAATTTTTGCAAGAAATATAAAAAGGTGACTGGTAAAGGCTACTAGAATAGACCTATTTTTAAGGTCTCTATATGATGAATTGTTGAAGCCGATAAGAAGATGATTCAAGATCCTTAAAAAATGGATCAAATGGGAAAGAATAAGAAATTTTTCATGATGGAGTATACCCCTACAATTATGGATCAATTTTATGATGATTTAGCACTTAGAGCCATCTAAGTGTGGAGGAGAAAGAGAAGACATTACATGGTGTTAGTCCTTCAAGGTGGAGCTTCAATAGTTTGGCTCTTATAATAGAGTTTGTATAGGCCTTAGTTAATTACCTAAGCCTATTGGAAGATCATAAGGAGGAATAGGATTCTTGTGGAGACAAGTGAAGTCTCTTGGTGAGAGTGAAAGCAAACCTTGGAGTTACCATATATCATATTGGTATCAGAGCTTGAATTGATCAGGCTTGTGGTTGATGTTGTAGTCTCTTGAATCAGTAGGAGAGAATACACCAGGTAGAACCATGGTGACTAATGCTGAATTAGCTAAGAAGGTTGAGGAACAAGAAGAGGATAACAAATTTCCAAGGCAAAGACTAGCTCAAATGGAGCAGCTCCTTGGTGAAGTCCAAGATAAACCAAATAAGGTCAAAGAGAAGATTGACCTCAAGGAAGAAAAAGAAGCAAGGGAGAAGGAATTAGAGTTGGAGGAGGAAGCACCAACACCTGACCCTGCTCTTCCTGAAGAGCCATTCTTAAAAGCATTGAGTGGCAAAGCTTTGGAAGGTGTGCCACTATTTAGTGGAAAAATGGATCTAGATGTAGTTGTGGATTGGATAGATAGCATTGAGAACCATTTTTAATGTGATGGTATCTCTAAAGCACAAAAGGTTATGGTGGCCAAGTCTAGACTAAGAGGTTCAGCTCTTACTTGGTGGAAGTTTGTGCAAACTAAGAGGGAAAAGGATGGAAAATATCCTATTGTGACATGGAAGGGCATGGTATCCAAAGTAAAGAAGACCTACCTTCCTGATGATTATGAAGTCCAACTTCATAGGAGAAGACACAATCTTAGGCAAAAGGAACTAGATGTCCAAGCCTACAATAAGGATTTTAAAAAGCTATGTTTGAGATCTAAGGTAGTTGAAGAAGAGAGCATCAAGCTTGAAAGATACTTGAACGGCCTCAAATGGTCAATTCAAGAAGAGATGAGCCTTGTGAGCTTCAAATCCATTAGGGAATGCTATCAAATGGCCTTGAAGATAGAGGAG
Source organism: Chamaecyparis obtusa (assembly GCA_027943335.1). Classification (NCBI taxonomy): domain Eukaryota; kingdom Viridiplantae; phylum Streptophyta; class Pinopsida; order Cupressales; family Cupressaceae; genus Chamaecyparis; species Chamaecyparis obtusa. The sequence goes on along the minus strand of BSBK01002447.1, from coordinate 134,727 downwards.
AAAAGAAAGAGGAACCAAGAAACCTCTAAAGGTAAAGCTAAGAGAAAGGATAGTAGAGGTTAAAGAGGTGGCTATGGTGGAAGAAGTTATGATTCAAGAGACCAAGGTGAGATAAAGTTTAGTGAGCATCAAGAAGGAAGCTCAAGTAGAGGTGGTAGAGGAAGAGGTTCTAACTCTAGAGGAAGGAGTAGTTCATCACAAGGAGGAAGAGGCAATTAATTTTCCAATATGAAGTGTTACCATTGCAATCAAATAGGGCACCTTGCCTATAGATTCTCGGAGAAAGGTGGATCATCACAAGGAGGTGATAAGAGGACTAACTTAGTTCAAGATGAGTCTAATGTAGAAGACAAGCATGTTGAGGTACCACTAAATTCAGAAGAGGGAGAGAACCTCATGATGAGGAGAACTCTAATCAAAGAACCAATGAAGGAGGAGCCAAGCCAAAGGAGATCTTTGTTTAGGATCAAATGGAAGATAATGGGGAAAGTGTGTAGTGTCATCATTGATTTAGGCTCTATAGACAACATTGTGTCAAAGGAAGCAGTCAGCAAGCTCAAGTTGACAAGAATATCCCACACCAATCCTTACAAGGTCACTTGGCTTAACAAAGACCAACATGTGTTAGTGAATGAGCAAGCATGGGTGGAGTTCTCCATTGGAAGGTACAAAGAAAAATTTTTATGTGATGTGTTTCCTATGGATGCATGCCATTTTCTCCTAGGTATACCATGGCAATTTGACCACCAAGCCATACATGATGGAGGAAAGAATTCTTATTCTTTCAAGAAGGACAATGTGACTTTTAAAATACAGTCATTATTGGACAATTCTGAGGTGAAGACAATAGGTCCAAATGTACTTATGGTGAGTGAAAAAGAGTTCTTGCAAACCATGGAAGAGAGTGAAGGCATAGGCTATGCATTGGTGTTGAAACCAAGAGAGAGAGATAAAGGCAAGGTGAATAAGAAAACTAAATTACCAAAGGAGATTCAAGGTATGTTGCAGACTTACCAAGGCATTGTAAGTGATGGAAAACCATCAAGCTTACCCCCTCAAAGAGCCATAAGCCATAGGATAGACCTTATCCTTGGAGCTACCCTACCTAACAAAGATGCTTACAAAATGACCCCTCAACAAAATCAGGAAATAGCAAGACAAATACAAGAGCTCTTAGACCAAGGCCTAATTAGGAAGAGTATTAGTCCATGTGTTGTACCCACCATACTTGCACCTAAGAGAGGAGGAACTTGGAGGCTATGTACTGAATCAAGGGCTATCAATAGGATAACCATAAGGTATAGGTTCCCTATCCCTAGGATTGAAGACTTAATGGATTGTCTAGGTGAAGCCAAGTACTATAGAAAGATAGACTTGAAGAGTGGCTACCACCAAATAAGAATCCATGAAGGAGATGAGTGGAAGACAGCCTTCAAGACCAATGAAGGGCTGTATGAATGGCTTGTCATGCCATTTGGATTGTCCAATGCCCCCTCCACATTCATGAGGCTCATGAATGAAGTCCTCAAAGACTACATAGGCAAGTTTGTAGTTGTATATCTAGATGATATACTAATTTTTAGCAAGACAAGGAGTGAGAATCTAGAACATCTTGATATTGTTTTCAAGAAGCTACATGAGGAGAAGTTGATGATCAACTTGGAGAAGTGCGAGTTCATCAAAATAGAACTAGTGTACCTTGGGTTTATCTTATCACATGGCAATCTGAAAATGGACAAAAGAAAAGTGGAGGCTATCATGAATTGGCCTACTGTAAGGACAGAAACAAAGGTAAGAATTTTTCATGGCCTTGCACAATACTATAGAAAGTTCATAAGACAATTTAGTGCAATTCATGCTCCAATGTTAGATACTATCAAAGGAGGAATGAAAGCTAAGTTTTTTTGGAATGAAGATGCTAACAAGAGCTTTGAGTTGTTCAAGGAAAAGATAGCTACCCAACCTATTTTAGTGTTGCCAAGCTTTGAGAAACTATTCACCATTGAGTGTGATGCTAGCAATGTAGCAATTGGGGTTGTTCTAAGCCAAGAAGGTAGACTGGTGGCTTTCCATTCTGAAAAGTTGAGTGAGCCTAAGAGGAAATACTCCTCATATGACTTAAAAATGTATGCATTGGTCCAAGCTCTAAGAAAGTGGAGGCATTACTTTCTTCCCAAGGAATTCATTGTGTATTCAGGCAATCAAGCACTTAGTTTCCTAAATTCACAAGAGAAGTTGAGTCACAAGCACATGAAGTGGGTTGAGTACCTACAAGCTTACACCTTCAATATCAAGCATAAGAAGGGTGTTCTAAACAAGGTGGCAGATGCATTGTCAAGAAGAGTCCTCACACTCCAAGAAATTCGGTTGAAAAGCATGGGGATAGATCATTTCAAGGATCTATATGTAGATGATGAAGACTTTGTTGAAATTTACAAGGTATATGCTGAATACAAGAATCATTTTCATAGTAGATATGTTGAATATACTTTGCAAAGTGATCTCTTGTTTAACGAGAATCAGTATGTGTTCCTAGAGGCTCTATTAGAGAGAATTTGATTCAAGAAAAGAATAATGGTGCTTTGAGTGGTCACTTTGGAATCACTAAGACTCAAGACCTTGTTTCAAGGTTTTACTATTGGCCTAAAATGAATCTAGATGTTAGGAAGTATGTGGAAAGTTGTGTTGTATTTCAAAAGGCCAAGGGAACTTCTACAAATGCTGGTCTTTATCAACCACTACCTATTACTACTAGGCCATGGGAATGTTTAAGCATGGATTTTGTAGTTGCGTTACCCAAGACTAGACAAGGCATGGACAGTGTGTATGTGGTTGTGGATAGGTTTAGAAAGATGGCTCACTTTGTGCCATGCAAGACCACCAATGATGCCACTCAAATAGCCTCTCTATTCTTCAAAGAAATTGTGAGAATCCATGGGTTACCTATCAGCATTGTTTCAAACAGGGACACTAAGTTTATGCATCATTTTTGGAAGACTCTTTGGCAAAGATTGGGCACCAACTTATCTTTTGGATCAGCCTACCATCCCCAAACTGATGGTCAGATTGAGGTTTTTAATAGAAGCCTTGGGAATCTTTTAAGATGTTTAACTAATGAGTACGGTCAACAATGGGATCAGTTGATTGGGAAAGATGAATATGCCTATAATGACACCATAAATAGATCCATAAGGAAGAGTCCATTTGATATAGTTTATGGACTACATCCTAGAGGTGTCTATGAGTTGAGAGATCTGAAAGATGGAGTGAAAGAAAGTGGGTATGCTGATGAATTTTCATATGCTATGAAAGAAGTTCATGAAACAGTGAGGAAGACTTTGACAAAGAACACCATGAAACACAAAGCTAAGGTGGATGAAACTAGAAGGACAGTTGAGTTTAATGTTGGTGACTTAGTCATGGTGCATCTTAACAAGTCAAGACTGCAGAAGGGAGTCTCTCACAAGCTACAAATGAGGAGGATAGGACCCTGTCCTATATTGGCTAAGTATGGTGATAATGCCTTCAAGGTTGAACTGTTAGAGAACAGTGGACTGTCACCAATCTTCAATATTGTAGACTTAGTCCCTTAAAAAGGACCACAATCATACATATATCAAATTCTTGATGATATAATCAAAGATGTCAAAGAGTTGCAATTTCCTACTGTCACTATTACAGGACCAGACAACATACTAGACACAAGAGTCTATAAAAAGACAAGGACTAAAGAGTACAAGGAACATCTCATTAAGATGCATGGAAAAAATAATGCTGATGATGTTTGGATAAAAGAATCAGAGTTCAAAAAGATGGGATTTCATCATACCATCATCAATCCAAGGGTGGATTGAATTTCTTATTTTCGGGAGGATGGTGCAGGAGCACCTATGGTAGCCTCTATTGTTTAAATGTTTTTGGCTTGTACTTGACTCTAGCCAAGTCAAGAGGATAGATTAGGTTGTTTGAATACCTTAGAAGTTCATTTTAAATTTTGGTTAAGTGAATTATTCACTAGGACTAAGGTCACTAATTAACCTTTGTTTGTTGTTATTTCAATTTCTTAGTGTTAGGAGCTTAGCTAAGGTTGGAGTCTTAAATGTGTTCTAAACACATAATTGTTATTGTAAATATGCCATAAGGTCATAAATTGACTTGGATCCTCAAAAAATAGGAGGTTATGAGTCCTATAATATAGGATTGAGGCACATGAGAAAGTTGCCAAGTGTTGAGAAGAAGTTGTCATCAAGAGTTGCACTAATTGCAAAAATGGCATGCCAATCGGGTATCTTTAGATTCCCTAAAGTTTAGGAGATGGTGCTCAGCCAAAAGGCCCTAAAATGAAGGAAATGGAATCAAATTTTACCCAAGACTCAAACCTCAAGCATTATTATGCATTGTAATAGTTAGAGAAGAAGTTAATAGAGCTTTGCAAGCATTTTTATAGTGATATCTAGCGGTTTTGTGTTGACAGTCATACCAAATGGATTGAAATATTAAATCCATTGATTATTTAGTGTTATATAGGTAATTTGGGAACTTTTTCATTTGAGTATCAAGTCGATTTGAGTCCATATAGGTTCTTATTTTTAGTGTTCTAGATCAGGGTGTCTAATTTGCTAGTGTTTTGAGCAGTTTAGGAGTCATGGCTCCTCCATGAAATCTAACCATGGAAAATAGTTCATGTTAGATGGAAATGGTAGAGGAGTCAGTAGTTTATATAGGTTTAAGATTTAGGAAGTTTCAAGGTATGGATAACTATTTGTATTACTAGGCCCTAGGCGAGCAGCCATAGCCCGGTTAGTGTCTAGTTTGTGAAACTTTAAAGATTTTATGCAAGGTTTTATGGCACCGTACTGCTCCAGGACTTTTTCAAGTAGGTGATGACCATATATAAATAGTTTTTGCAGATGGAGGTCATACTAATCACCAAGTATTTGGTTTGAGCAATTTTCAACCAAGATTCATTGTTCAGTCCTAGAAATTAGGCCTATTAGGCCTATTGTCCTAGTTTGTAGGAACCCCCTATACGGTCACTGTCAAACCCAGAAACCTTATGAATGTTTTAAAACTTCCAAAAGGGTATCCAAATAAAGTTTCATTTTTACAAGTTGTTTGGGAAAGTTTTTCAAGAAACAAAAAGAGGTGACTGGTAAAATAGGCCTATTTTTAAGGTCTCTATATGATGAATTGTTGAAGCCAATAAGAAGATGATTCAAGATCCTTCCAAAATGGATCAAATGGGAAAAAAAAAGAAATTTTTCATGATGGAGAAGACCCCTGCAATTATGGATCAATTTTATGAGGATTTAGCACTTAGAACCATCTAAGTGTAGAGGAGAAAGAGAAGACATTACATGGTGTTAGTCCTTCAAGGTGGAGCTTCAATAGTTTGGCTCTTATAATAGAGTTATTATAGGCCTTATTTAATTACCTAATCCTATTGGAAGATCCTAAAGAGGAATAGGATTCTTTTGGAGACAAGTGAAGTCTCTTGGTGAGAGTGAGAGCAAACCTTGGAGTTACCATACATCACTTATCACATAGAAAACCAAGCATTTGATACATAGATCTGACAATCAATTCCTCAAATTTAATGTAATTTAAAAAATTATACCTTGAGTCCCACATGGAAGTCCATAACTATAGTGGATGTTCTTTCTCTTCTCTACTTTAGAGATTTATCTTCAACTCGTCTAGGCACATGCCCTTCTTATGACCATAAAAAAGTAAAAAATGCATCAGCAAAGAATAATGTTTAAAAGTAAGGCAACCCTTGTTCTTAAGATCCATAAAACCATCATGCAACTTCTCTACAAGGTAGGAAGCACAATAAAATGGCCTTGGTTCATACATTTGCACATCAGTCACCAAAACCATTGGCCCTTATTTCATTAAATCAAGTACGTCAATACCTCCCAACTATCCACATGATATATATTTAATCTGTAGATAATGCCTGGATAAACTTAAATTGAAAGGAGGCCCATCTTCTTTTGTAAGGGCACTAGGTTCCTTCTTGTGGATAGCCAGCTTCTATACTTTATATGTAGTGTCCATCCTCAAGTACTCATTCTCCAACTCAATGAATGACAAGGGCTTGTTGCATCTAGGGTCCAGATTAAAAACTTCTTCGATGGTTTCTGCAGAGAATTTTATAAACTCATTTCCTTCACAATCATGAATGCACCTATATTCCATCTTGTATTTTCTACCAAAATCTCTAGCACTTTCAAATTTAAGAATACATTTGGGACAATTAGGTTTCCTAAATTCATTTCCCATGGGTTACACAAAGGAACTTCCTTATTAATCCTAAGTTTATGGAATAACAATAACTCATAACCTATGATTATGGTCCATCTATCTCCTACATTCTTGAATTTATCTTCCAATTTCTCCCTATCAGGCACGTGCTTCTTTGACCTCCTTGATTTAGGACTAGGAGATTTCATTTAGTAAATCATGTCTTGATTAACCTTCTAGCAAGAACTTCATTGGTTTCTTTTTGTTTCTTTGCCTTAGGTTCCAAGCTCTCGGTGGTTTTCCTCTTGCTAGACGACCCAAATGCCTCCATTCTCACTTCACAATTCTTGCAGAATTCCTTTGTAATTTCTCTCTTCTCAAGAACTCAACTAAATCTCTATAAATTCTTCATGTTACACAACTGTATCACATGTATTTACCTTAATTATCATTTGTGTGATCCTTAAAATCCATCTGTTGGAGACATTAAATAGCGATGGCATTTTGAAAGTTGAACTGATATGACAACACACTTATGTCAGTATTAGTTATTCTAATGTAATTCTAATGTTGGCGCCATCATTACAAATTTCTTATTTTCCTCCTAAAACTGTGTTTGTTTTTTTATTAAATTGGTATATATAACACCAAAAAATTCATCAAGGATTGGTGCAACCATTTCTCAATCATACCGGTCACATTCATTATACAATAAGACATTCACCATTATATCACACTCTGATTTTATTAGATATCTATGCAATGTTAATATAATTGGCATTAGTAATTTTGATGCCTTCGTCGGGTATCGAAATAGCCCAAATCTCATTTTTCTGATGACAGAATTTATACTGATAGATCAAGTCGGCATAATATGTACCGATAGGTTCATCAGGCATCGGGACAACTAAAAGTCACTTTTGTCGAAGACCTTTCCTCTACCAACAAACCTCATTGATATGACCTTTTTTGATGTATCCTTTTACAAATGATTTTCTCTCATTGGGCACTATTTCTCTGATGTTGTTTACTTGCTTTCTTGCTTGGCTTTGAATAAAAAGATGACCCATTCTTATTGTCTTAATTAAATTTGCAAAGGATTTCTAAACCTTCTTGACTTTTCCCTTGTGCTACTTGACTAACAATTAGTTCTGGAGGACATGTTATAAGTGATACACACCTATCTACTATTAATCTTTCAAATTGCACAAAAACAATGCTTGTAGTAACTATTCCCATGACATTGATATATACATAATAAGAGATGTCATAAGAAAATTTGTGATAACAACATATATCCATGGATAAATATCTTAAACAATATTAACTAAAATTTTAGTGTGAACACTACAAACACACAAATTTATTAAAATGGAAAACCTTGTATGATGAAGAAAAAGAAGATCTTCGGAAATGGTTTTACAAAGATGAGGATACAAAAAAGGAACAAGCTAAAAAACCTAAAGTCAAGATACCAATTGATAAATATGGAAAAGGACTTAAGATAATGGAAAGATATAGCTCTGATGATTATAGTCATCTTGGTTTACAAAAAAGGGGCATATTTAAACCAATAAAACTTTTTGGTGGATGTAAAGTTCCTATCTTAGGTTATGATACATAGAAAGAGGAGACCTTAAGTACTATGGGAAACTTGAGTGAGTTAGGAAAATAGTATAATGCAATACAAAATGATGAGGAAGGTACCACTGATGACCATGATGATTTCATTTATATCTATAACTATGAAATAATTTGCACCCTTCAACCTATTCATAATCTTGACCCTAAACCTAATCCATTACCTCTTTTTTATCGACAACTTATTGATCGGGACCAACAAGGACCACCACAATTGGGCATATTTTAAAATGTTGAAGCTATAATAATATTATTGAAGCCTGATTTGACTTTCCTCTTGGAGATCATAGAGTTGGTCTCAACATAGAACTCAATAGTGTGACTTACTTTAGAGAAGGTACCAAGCCTTTTACTCACAAAATTATTGAAAATACAAATAGTTCTTATAGTGAAAACTATTATGCAGTGCTATTAGACTCATAGAAAGTAAAAAATAAAGGATGTATTCAAAGGTGAAAACCTCTATGAGGAACCTAAGGATGGAAGTCTTGACACACTTCCCCTAGCATCATATCATGAGAAGTCATCTATGTTGGTGGAGAAAATAATAGAAACAAAAGATAAACCAAGAATTATACATCTAGCTAAATCATTAACCCCAAAAGAAAGAGCATAATTTAAACAAATTTTCAAGGAAATATATATTAATTTTTCTTAGTCTTATGCTGACATTACATGACTTGATCTTGATGTAGTTATGCATCATTTTCCTTTTCCATTGGGAAAAAAACCTCTCAAACAAAAATTGAGAAAAAAACGCATGCATTTTTCTCTCTTAGTGAAGGTTGAGTTATAAATGTTTCTAGATATTGGATTTATAAGACTTGTTGATCATGCTGAGTAGATTTCAAACCTAGTACTAGTTTTAAAACCAGATGGGGTGTTCATTCTTACACTGATTTCAGATACCTTAATAGATCTTTTCCTAAAGAAAACTTTCCACTCCTAAATATTGACTTGATAGTGGACTTGATAGTAGGGAATGTGATGTTATCCCTCATGGATGGTTTCTCAGGCTTCAACTTAATAAAAATTGCTCCTAAGGATCAAATCAAAAAATCCTTCACTTTTCCTTGGGGAACTTTATATTGGAATGTCATTCCATTCGAGTTAAAGAATGTCAGAGCCACATATCAATGGAAAATGACCACTATCTTTCATGACATGATGCATATATATTTGGAAGAATATGTAGATGACTTACTAGGAAAATATCACACCAGGGATGGATATTTAGAAATCATGGATAAGATTTCACAAGATTAGAGAAATACAAGGTCCAATTGAATCACAAGAAATGTGTCATCAAGATAACCTCTAGGAAGATCCTTGGGTACATTATCTCATCTAAGAGAATTAAAGCTAACCCTACAAAATTTAAAGCCATACTTGAGATGCCTCCCCCAAAGAATATATGTTGGCTAAGAATACTACAAGAAAAACTAAAATCTATCTATCACTTCATAGCACAACTTACAGATAAGTATCAACTATTCAAACATATATTATGTAAGAGTTTTCCATTTAGATCAGATGATAAGTGTGAGAAAGATTTTGAGAAGATCAAAGAATACCTAATGCCTCTACCAGTGTTAGTACCTCCTACATATGAAAAAACTTTTCTTCTATATATATACTACTACCACAACATTGGGGGAACTCTTGGCATAACATGAATCTAAAGGAAAACAACAAGGAATCTATTAAATCATTCATACTCTGGTTGGCTATGAATTGAGCTACACTCCCATTGAACAAGCATTCCTTGTTGTAATTTTTTCCTCACAGAAGATGGACATTACATGCTTACACATCAGGCCAAGCCCATTACAAAAATGGATCCTCTTAAATAAAATATGAATAAAGTAGCACTTATAGGTCAACTGGCTAAATGTGTCATGATTATTAGTGAGTTTGACATCAAATATGTGGAAAGAAAAGAAATAAAAGGACAAGATATAGAAAATCATTTGGAAGATGATCCTATAGAAGATGATCATCCACTTATTAAAAAGCTACCTAATGAATCAATTTTTAACATGGAATCCTCGCATCTCTAGACTTTATACTTTGATAGCTCCTACACACAAGGTGATTCTGGCACTAACATCCTCTTTGTCACCCCACAAGGGGATTGTATACCTAAGGCTTACAAGATATAGTTTCCATGTACCATTAATATTTATGAATGTGACATTACTTTGCAAACTTTGTATGGCTCTACAATGGAAAATCGTAGAGTTGTATGTTTTTGGTGACTCGTTGGTGATCAAACAAGTTAATGATGATTACAAAAAAAAAGATGAAAATATTATGTCATATAAAATAATGGTGGATGACTTCAAAATTTATCTCACAAAAATCATATTTGAACTCAATACCTAGGAAAATAATAGAGTAGTTGATGTGATGGCAATAATAGCATCTCTTGCAATAATGTCAACAACTGTGAGTTCTTGGTTGAATCTCTCTTAGAAAAAACTTATAATATCCCCTAGCCTAAGATTTTTTTCCTCCTTTTTGGTCCCAATTCCTATTGCTACATATATATATATATATATATATATATATATATATATATATATATATATATATATATATATATATATATATATATATATATATATATATATATATATATGCTTACTTACGTGAAAAATCTTACCTCCTAACCTATCAACTAAATCCCATAAAATATTTATACGTCAAGCCTCTTGCTACACCATTTTAGCTAATACTCTATATCATCATAGTCTTAACTATACCTTACTTTGATAGTTTGAGTGTGATGAAGCTAACAATGTCTTACAAGAGGTGCACAAAGGTATATGTGGGGCAAATTCGAGAGGTCCTTACCTAGCTAGGAAACTCTTGCATATTGGTGAATATTGGCCTATAATAGAAAATGATACATATTATTTTGTCAATAAATGTAAGAAATGTCAGATACATGGAGATTTGATACATGCACCTATACATGAATTACACCCAATCGTACATCTTGGCCCTTGTTTCAGTAAGGAGTCAACCTCATGGGAAAAACCTATCCATCATCCTCCAATGGCCATAAATACATCATCATTTCCACCAAATACTTCACCAAGTGGATTGAAGTCATTTCTCTTATCCATACCACTTGAAAATAGATTGTTACATTCATCCTAAATTACATCATATGCCAATATGGTGTTCCTCTTTCTATCATCACTGACAATGGTACCCCCTTCAAAAATTAATATGTCTCAGAAATTTTTGAGAAATCTCATATCCAGTACCATTTTTATTCAATATACTATCCTAAAGGTAATTTCCAGGCTGAGGCCTCTAGTAAAAATATCCTTAAAATCCTTAAAAAGATGATTAATGAAGTTGGCCATGATTGGCATATCTAGTTGAACCCTACTTTGTGGTATTACCATACAAGTTTTTTCCCTCCCAAAAGTGCTAGTCTCTACTCCATTTTCTATGGTTTTCAGGTCATACTACCCATCAAGGTCGAGATACCTTCCCTACGAGCCTCTTTATGTAACTTGATCAATAGTGAAGACTATAGAGTCTCTCATTTGCATGACTTAGAAATGAAGGATGAAAGAAGACATATCACTTTTGATCACCTTAGAGCATATCAAAAACACATGTGCAGAAGTTACCATCACAGAGTCATACCTCACATGTTTGAAATTTGTGATCTTGTTCTGAGAGAGAATTTGAAGAATTAACAAGATAGAGAGAAAAAGAGGAAATTTGAACCTAACTGGCTAGGTTTGCATATTATCACTATTGTGTATGGATTGGGAGCATATCAAATGGATACTTTAGAGGGTGAACCATAAGATAGTCCAATCAACAACATTGACCTTCATAGGTTTTACACTTGAATATTTTTTATAATTTTTGTAAAAGTATTGAAAAATACAAAAAATATATATAAAGTGTTGAGAAGATTGAATAACTGGGGGAGTTGAATTATTTATTCTCAAAACACTTTCTAAAACCTTTATACTGGTTGCATATCTATATCATTTGGTTGTTGGCAGTATCGATTGGATATTTTTTGGTTGTCGGTAAGATGATAGGTTCTCAATATTCTGCATAACAAATTTAGCTTGTGTGATTTTGGGTTATGATTTTGGGTGTACTTTTTCTCATTATTGGATTATATCTCTTTGGTATATCTATTTATTTTTGTGATTGTAGATTATTGTTTGGTAAAGGAATCTATTGAAAAGAAATGTACTGATACTAAACAGAGATTATCCTATAATTTCTAGAAAAGAGAAAAGATGCTTGCAAGTTATATTTTACATCTTTACAAATGAACATTTGTCCTAGTTTGGTTATTTCTAGTGTTGTTCCTATAAGTCATGTTCAGGAGGGTTCCTCCTCCAGTCATACAATTTTAGATGTTATTGTCTGTGGTTCCCATTTAGAATGTAAAGGAGAAGAACTAGTATTAAATGAAAAGATATTGTTACCATTTCAAAGGATGAAGAAGAAGAGGTTGAAGATGAAAAGGAAATAAAAGAAAAAGAAAGAGAATATAAGATTGAGAAAGATGTGGTTTCTCCATCAAAACCTGACTCTGATACCAATTGTTGAATAAGTTGAATAACTGAGAGTGGGGGTGAATCAATTATTCTGAAAAAAAATTCTTCACTTATGTTAATCTAGTAAAACTTAAAGAAATCATAAACTTGTAATAGATATATCAACATAATGAACACTAGAATTTAGGTAGAAACCCAAAATAGGAAAACCATGGAGAAGATAATTATCATGATTATGAACATTGGTTAAGGTAATTTTTATAAGGTCTCATTGTCAGATTTCTCACTTGTTTGGCTCATTTCTAGTTGGGCTACCCAACCAGAAATAAGAAAGGCTAATTGTTGATACAAATAGGCTCAATGAAAACACTACAAAATCCATGTCATTAGCTCCCTTTTTTTCTTTGTTTTTTAGTTCCACACACTATTTTAATGTTTTTATGCTCCATGTTTTCAAAATATAGGCGTTATTCATCAATTCGGCACTACTCATTGTGTATTTTATGCTGAGTAGAACATCCTAGTAAAATTTTAGGCACTATGTTGCACTGATATTGTTGTTTGTGTTGATGCCTAAATTGACACTTGTTGAATGAGTAGGTGCAGAATTGGGCACTATGTTAAGGTATCCATTTGTCAACCTGTCATTTTTTATTTTTCTATACTATTGTTTTAATGTCAAAATATTTTGGTTATTTTTTCATGAACTTATGTTATGGCCATTTATCTCTTATGTCCTAGCCTAACACTTTATTGTTTATTTTTTACATGCTTTAATTTGTGCTTAAAGTTTTTATCCCATCCTCGTGGAGGTTATGACATATAATAGCTAGGTGTTGTGAGGTTGCATGGTGATTTGTAGGAAGTGATAAAAGTGCTTTTGTGCCCTCCTGACTTGTTGAGATAGTTAATACCTTTACCCCATTAAGAAGCGATGATGGGCCACATGTCAATAATTGAAGGTCCTCATAGAATTGTTTTAAGACTTTCATTAGACCTATGACCCTGTGAGTGGATATTTGTGATTGTAATGGTTTGTCACATCATCATGATAGTTAGTGGGGGAAATATTTAAGGATCATGAGCTTGCGGGGAAGACTAAGATGCTATGGTGGCCCCTTGTCACCACCTTATAGCTTATTATGTGGGACCTAGATTTGGAGCGAGAGGAAGTGAGGATGTTACACATGGAACTTGATGGTTTTTCTTCACCATGTCACTATGGGGTTAACAAATTGGTATGGTTTCATGTCATGATTAAGCGAGGTACTAACACCTATTAAATACCTCTAGCCTCATATCCTTGTAGATCTAAGTTATAGTTAAGTAAAATAGTTGCGAGCTTGCAATGAAATGAATTAATAACCCAGTTTGGGTAAGTCACAACCTTGTGACACTTTATGTGGGCTACCCAAAACCATTTGACAATATATTAAAGAAAGAAGTGGTGATAGGAATAATATATGAAGATATATCATGACTAATGGAATGCTATAGTTTATGATTTAAAAGTCATTCCCTTACTGTCCAACCTTTTGAGTGTCACATTAAACTTTCTATAACCAAGGTAAAAGTCCACAATGAAAGGTCTTGCAACTATTGGGATAGATGAAAATATTGGGATAGTTTTTGCTTCCTTTTTTGTAGTTTGAAAGTGTGAGCCATAGCTTAAATACAGGAAGGGATAAATAGAGAATAAGTTATGTGTTTTGTCTAATTTTGGGTTGTTCACGATTGTAATAGAGTTTTTCTTTATTTGACTACTAAGGATGGGGCCTCATGAGGCTATAGAGGGATTTCATTGTAATAAGAAGGGAGTTCTTCTTTATTTGTGTGCTAAGGATGGGGCATGCTAAGGCTAAAATGGGATTTTACTATAACAAGAAGGGGTTAGATGAAGCCATGTTGCAGGAGATATAAAAGGATTATAGTGGTGAACCAATTGATAATACATTTTTTAATCATAGAGATAGTAAAATTTCTTTTTGTAATCGTAGAGATATCGAAAGCTCTAGGCTTTGTTGAAAACTCTACCCACATCTTGAAAATGCATCCTATCTCTTAGATTACTACTTTGGTTCCATTTGCTAGGATGGAGGAAAAGAAAATTCTGGGTGTAGACATAGAAAAAAGGGAGTTTGGATTAATTTTTTTATCCTTTTTTTGTATTTTCAAAGTTGTTTCTTACGAGGGAAAATGGTGAGACTTTTGACTTCTACATTTTATGCCTCAATAACCACCCATGGGTGATAGTGGCATGGCTCATAAGCCTGGTTTTATCACAAGCCTCATGATAATAAGCACTCCATGGTCTCCTCTTAATTCACTCAAGGAAAAAAATAGAGGTAACAACCTTCATTAGAAGAATATCTTCTATGATCAGCTAGTGGTAGTTGGTAATAGAATATAAAAGGAATACTCTATTTTTTAGCTTGTTACATTCCTTGTGTCTTTAAAAGGAATACCAAGTCGTATCTTAGGGAATCTGAAAATTATTTGTACAGGGACAAGTATAATAGTTTATGTAATAGGTATTTTTGTAGAAATAGGAATGAAAAAGTCTTGTATTAAATGAAATATATGAATACTTTTCAAGAAATTAATTGAAAATATCATTTGAAGATTGTCTCCTACTCTATTTTCTTTTTGTTACATAAGTTTGTTTATTCAGAATAGCCAAATTTTTCTTCATGATAATTTCATGAATGTATAATGTGTTTACTAGTTTTCTTCAAGGAAGAGATTAAATCCTTTTAGATGCATTATAGTGATTTGGGGAAAATAGTAGTGATTTCATGAGTGTTATAGTGATTTGGGGGAAAAAATAGGGATTTCATGAGTGTAATGTGAGGTGATAAATATGCGAGGTGTATGTATGTTATACATTTGATGATAATATTGGTTATATGGGATTACATATATGTTAGCCATATTTAGTAATCTTAATCTTGTGTCTTTGTGAGAAGTTAAGCATAATGTTGGATGTGTCTTACAGTTTTTTGACTCTATTTCCCTATAGGTTAAGCACTTGTCTAAGTCATGTTAGAATATTGTTTAGAGCAAACAATAATCCATCAATTTGAAATTATTTTATTTTGTGTTGTTGATTTTATGGTAAATTATTTGTATTCACAGTAAGAAACAAGAACCTATGGTGAGAAATCTCTTCTATGACTATTCTTGCAACCATTGGAACTTTGTTCTTTGACTGTTCCTATATTTTTTTGACCTATGACCCCATAAGAGGATGTTTATAATGACTGTAATGTTTTTTCCCACCCTCACAGAGGTTATAAGAAGAAGAAGATAATAAAAACATGAATGCACAAGTAAACATGAGTGAAACAAATAATAGAAATGCAACTCTTAGCAAACAAATAGGGAGTTACTATGTTTTGCCTTGGCTACAGGAACAATCAAATAAAATAGTTCCAATAGTTACATGAATAGTCAAAGAACATAGTTCTAATGGCTACATGAATAGTCACAAAATAGATTTTTCACCATAGCTTCTAGTTTCATAGTGAGCATGCAAATAATTTACCATAAAATCAACAACACAAAGTAAAATGATTTCATATTTATGGATTATTGTACTCTCCAAATAGTATTCTAACATGTCTTAGACCAATTCTTAACCTATAGGGCAACTAACTCAAAAAACTATATGACACGTCCAACTTTATGTTTAAATTCTCACATAGACACACAATTAAGATTACTAAATATTCCTAACATATATGTAATCCCACATAACCAATATTATAATCAAATTTATACCTTACATAAACTTCTCACATTTATCAATTTAAGCATACTTAATCCTTTCCTTGAAAGATGACATGATAATTATAAGCTCACATCCACATGATAGAAGGATGAATAAGAAAATACTTTATATTCCATTCATATGAGAATTTCAATACAAAAAAAGACTATTAGACTAATCATATGGATTTGTAAAATAGTGTATCGATTATACCATATTATCCAACATGTCTCATAATATCAAACTTTATTAAAACCCTAAGAATTAATATTATTTCTATTATGTTTTCTATGAATTAAAAAATGGGAACCTTCAACAAATGATCCCAGAATCCCTTATATAACTTGGGGGATGCAACAAGATTCAGATTATTTGTTGGAACTGAATAAAAATAGATATTCTATTCCTAACCTATCTCAACAAAGCAAAAAAGATTGTGAAACATTCAAACTCTGATTCTCTATAACAAAAATATCAACTAGAAAAACCATTGAAACAAAATAGTTGAACTAAATAGTGATGTGTTTGTTGTAATCTATAAGAAAATCCAACAAGAAAAATAGTTGGAACAAAATGAGGGCACTAAAATTAGCATATCACCTTCAATTTAGTTAATATTTTCATTCCTAACAATGTAGCACATATGTGGCATAACTGAGCCTAGAAATATGTCCATGTAGATAACTTCTTAACCTCCTTAAATTCTATTAGTGGCCCTGTCATCACACAATGAAATAAACAAAAATGAGAGGTCGAGCCTTGTCATTGAGTAACTTATTTTATCTTTCCCTCAGTAAAAGAACTCCATTATTTCCTTCTTTCTCTTCTGGTCACCTAAAATCTTTCAAAATATTGATCTGTGACATAGATTCTGCCCACCTAACATCTATAATAGCACATAAGTCTCTAGTGAACTTGCTAAAACTAGTCTCAAACTTAATCATCATATCCAAAATATAATTGAGCTCAGAGATATCAATATCACCATCAATAGAAATCATGGTCTCCACACTTGGAAAAATGAGATTGAAATCATATTTCCACTCCTCTACTTCTTCCATGTGCCTGTCTTTATCTAAAATGTGTGCAACCAGAGGATGATCAAGGCCTACAAAGGATTTTAATTTAATATTGATTAAATTTTTCTTCCCCTTCAAGAATGGAAATAAAGTAACTACCAAATTGATCATTTCTTTGGTGTCCTAAATAATAGGAGGAAGATCATCCATAAATTTTGTTGCAACTTTCAATTGGACCATACTAATTGACCTTGTTGACCACACATTGAGTAAAGGCTCCAAATATGAAATAAAATCATCACATAGCCTATCTGATTGAACTAAAGAAGAGTAGGAAGCATGAAAAGCATCAACCTTAGACTTGACCTTGTCAATCCTGTATTGAATAACCTGCATGCGAACACTGACACTCTATTTTTTTACTTCCCCTTCTAAATATTTAATCTTGCTAGCATAATCCTCCATCCTATTATGTGCATATTAAGACATGACTGCCTCACCTGTAACTATTTTTTTATCTATAGGCTCTATATATGGGAGAAGATGAAACCTTGAAACATACATCTATACTATTTATTTCAATTTTACATTGTCAATCAGAACCTCCTCATACTTCTTAGACATGGTCACCAAGTCAATATACACCTCCTTATGAATCTTATCTTTTTCCTCTGCAATTTCTATATTCAACATTGACACATGGTTAAGCATATGTATAAACTCCACTTGAATAGTGTTCAAAAAAGTCTTAATAATGGTATCACCTTTCCTTTCTTCACCAATATTAATTATAAAGGACTTATGTGTAGCAAGGTCTAATGCCCAAATAGAAAGGGTTTTTTATTTGGGTTCAAAACCTTACCCTATCAAGAAAGCACCATACACATGCTCAAAGGAGAAAATAGGGTTAGCATGATTCCTAATTTGATCAATAATAAAAGTGGATTGCGAATCCTAGCCTAGAAGCAATAACATACCACTTCCCATAACAAGTTTCTTGGCATCTTCAATTGTCAATTGAACTAAATCATGCTCATATCATTCTAAAATGTAAAGTGCAACCTAGTGTTGATCCAAGCTAGAAGCTTCTTCCTCCTGATCCATCAACCTCTTCACCTCTCTTCCTTTCATCTTCATCAAGAAACATTTGAGCTTCACAAAATGTATGAAATTATCATCCTCTAAAAATTTCTAAGAAGAAATATCCCTATCATCTATCAATTTTCCCTATGGTTGATCCTTATACAATTCCAAACCATCACCAAGCCCTTCCCTAAGCTTCTCCCTGAGCCTCCTTGTTCTTTGATCAACTTCATGATCATCACTATTAGCCTCATAATTATAGGTATACTCCTCAATTTGAGGCCTAGTCCTTTCCCTTTTAGGAGGGGGTTCCTCGATAGAAGAAGAAGAGCTAGAATCATCTTATGAAATTAAAACTATAATTCCTCTTTGTTGTTGATGAAATGGATTAGTTGGAATTTGATCCATCGGAGCATAATAATTTTTAATCATCTCCTCAATTATTTGAAGAGGAGGTAAATGAGGGTAAAATCTAGGGAAATCATTATTTACCTAAGCCAACCTTGTTTCACGCATCATTAGATTCCTCCATTTTTCCCTGATTTCCAAAACATCCTTCTTGAAGAAAAAAATTCTCTCTACATCTTCATCATCCAAAGGATCATAAGGGGGAAGCTTTGTCCAAGGTATCATCTATGAAAATACCCCCTGATAAAACCCTCTACATTGAAGACCATGCCAGGAGAAGTCTCCAATTTGAATTGCTTCAAGAAGGTTTTGAGATCTTCAACTACCTACTTACTAATGGAGAATTCTACAAATTTTATCAATCTGAGCACAAGATTACCCCTTATCTTATTATGAAATTAGTTCCTCTCAACTAACAATAATTTCTATAAAAACTCAATAATAACAACTTTGTCATGTACAAAACATCATAATATATGAGTAGGTTGTGGGCAATCATAAACTCTAAATATAGTGAAGTCATAAAATAAATAGAAATCACACCAGTTGTGATCAAATGACCTATCATTAACCTCTTAATTCAACCTTTAAAAATTTCTCACATGAATACTTAGCCTACATCTATCTTTCCCCAAAAGGATCATGACGGGGGAAACAATCGAATTCCAAAAATATACAAAACTGGGGGTCAAGAGGTTCATATCCCACACTCTTGTCCAACATTTCATAGGCATTCTCTCTCTAGATGGGGAACCCTTCTCTAGTTACAACATTTTATCTATATTATTAGCATTGAATATAAGTCAAATGACACAATAAAGAGTAATTTTTTAAATCAATCACTACAGGGTTTTGTTGGACAACAACCAAGCCTTCATGTAAGGCATTCACCAAGTATGCTACAAAGTAATAGTTCATATTAACCTTTGGGTTATGTGTTTCCATCACCATGCACATTATATCAATTGGAACTATATCCTCATCATCAAGTCCTAGAACCTTGCAATACCCCTGAACTGTGTACACAAAATAACATTGAAAATATTTAAGGGAAAAAAGCTCCATTACATTATCAAGAATTGTGATGTCTTTCTCTCAACCCTAGGCATGAACCTAGCAACCATATTTTTTCTAAAGACCCACCTATGGGATTCATAATTCATCTTTTCTCTCTTTAAGTTAGTTTGGGTACAATTAGCACTAGTGATCCCAAAATCCTCACTTAAACTTGATCTGTTAATTCTCACTAGGGTTCTCTAGTCTACCCTTCTAATAACCTTGGTTAATGGGCAATATCTATGGGCCAATTCCCTAAGGAACTCTGCATCAATAAATATATCTGACACTATTAACTTATCCAAATTCAAATTCCAAGGATTTGACATGGGATGGCCCTTAATTATTTTATTGAAAACATAGTTAAACAAAGCCCATCCTGAGGCTTCAATTTTTAGATTCCTACACATATAATAATCATCCCTCCATCCATGTTCATTTGTGAATAGATCATTGGTAGTCCAGGGTAAAAATTCAACAAAATTTTGCTAATAAGCCCTAATTTACTGCTTTTTAGTAGAACTAGACCCAGAAGTAGACATAGATACATTTTGTTGACTCATTTCTCCTAAATCCAATTTGACATTTAATAAGAACCATAAAAAACCCCACTAAAAATCTTCCTCAGGAATTGAGAGAAAAAACACTTACAAGTTCATAAAAATCACCCCTAATAGCATTATACAATTGCTCTGTAATTTTGTTTGTGTACCTCAAACTCTAGACTGAACATCTAGATAAAAAAAATTATTGCAATCTGAAAATTAACTTGGCCATCATTTTGAAATTAATGTCGCATGATTGATCTATCATTTTCACTAGTCATGCGATAGTCCTTTAAATCTTTGAATCTCAACCATCGATCTCCACAACTTGAACTAATATACATCAGCTCCATATGGTTATCATCCACTAGTCAATCTCCACAACTTGAACTAATATACATCAGCTCCATATGGTTAGCATCCACTAATTGTAACCCATACAACTATGCTTACAACAACCGGTTATGGGTCCATTCAATATTTCCTTCAATAATTTCTTGGATACATGTAAACTCCTCAAAACCACAAGCTAATTAAGTAACCCACATAAATTTTCAAAAGGTTGCAACTTACCCAACTTGGGTTATCAATTTATTTAATCACAAGCTCGCAACCATTTTCCTTAACTATAATTTATGCTTTTGAGGATGTGAGGCCAAAGGTATTCAACAAGTGTAAATACCTTGGTTTATTTCCACATGCAACCATACCAATCTTTTAACCCCATGATGATGTGGTGAAGATAACCCATCAATTGCTTCCATCAGTCATTAGAGTGCCATGTGTAACATCCTTGCTTCCTCGCAGGAAAAAAATAGGTCCCAAATAATAAGTTGCAAGGTGGTGAAAAGGGATGACTAGTGACATGGGTGGCATGTTAGATGAAAGGTGGGTCCACGTAGTGGTGTGTAGAGAGATTCCTTCATTCTCAATGCATTATCAAGTGATTTCTCTTTACGTAGAAGTTCATTGTGACTTGGCACACAATGGCATGGTGGGAATTCATTTCTCCTCCGGTGTGCCATCTAGCAGTGACATGGGTGGCAAGTTATATGAAAGTTAGTTGAGATGAATGGAAACTATGGTGGGCCCATAGTTTTCTTTTCATTCAATCGGTGGCATGGTGGGAGCTTTAAAATGTTTCAATGTACCACCACATTTGATGTGGCATCTAATGTGTCAATTATGTGACATTCATTATGAATGCATTAAGACTAAAATCACAAAGTGAAAAAATCTTATTGAGCTTGGTCAAACGATTTAGAATCTATGTTATAGAATTTGTAATAAATAAATAAATACCAACCTTAACTTTAAACCTTATGTAATTATAATCTTTAAACAAAAATAGTTATCCTAAAACTAAAAACAGACCGAATTAAATCTTAAACCTAGTAGTAGACAAAGCTAAATCCAAACCCTAATGCAAATTAAACCCTACCCCTAACATACAATAACTTGAGACTTAGTTCCCTAACAATAAACAAAAATAAATTTTAAACCTAAACTAGATTAAATTGTAATCAAAGCCCTAAAGAAAGTTCAAGCCTAATCATAAAACTAAATGAACATAAAAATAAATAAACACTAACTCTAAACTGAATTTTACCCTAACCTTAACAATAAATAAAATTAAACCCTAACACTGAGAGTATTTGAACACTAAGTAAAATTGAACCCTAACCCTAGACCTAATAAAACAATATAAGAAACTAGACCTAGAAATTATCAAATTTGTATTATCCTTTTAATCCAAACAAATTAACAGTTCATAGAATAAAATCAAATCCCAACCCTTTTAAAATGTAACCTTAAACATTATTAAACACAAACTTCACTCGATAAGGTTAAATAAATACCAACCTTAACTTTGAACAAAGATAGAGAGAGATATAAATATATTCGAAGAGAATGAGGAAATGAATTAAATGTAGAGATATAGGTATGGAAATAGGGAGGAAGCTATGTGTGAGGGAGAGATAGAGAGAATGGATATGGGGAAGGAGGAAGAGAAATGGAGATAAAGATAGGTAGATGGTAGAGGAGAGTAGACGAGATGGGGTTGTGTAGAGGGAGAGAGATAGCTAGAGAGAGAGAGAGAGAGAGAGAGAGAGAGAGAGAGAGAGAGAGAGAGAGAGAGAGAGAGAGAGAGAGAGAGAGAGAGGTTATTCCCTAAACCAAATTGAACATTAACCATAAATTAACCATAAACCAACTTTGAATTCTATGACTAACTTGTTGGTATAACTGATGCTACCTATTACAATAATGATGAAGTGACTATTGGTGTTGCAATAGGATACATTTTGATTGCATAAGGATTAGTTATTGAGTTTCCATTGATGTCAAGTATTCACCTAGTATTTCTAGTATGTTGTTGATTATATGAATAGTGATCAGAGTGTTTTAGTGAGTTTTAGGTGTAGCGATTCATATGGGAAAATAAAGCATGTCTCATAATGTTAAATACATGACCTCTATTGTTTTGATTACTGGAAAAAATAGGTTTTGAAGGGACCCAAAACCCTTTATAGCTTAAGGATCAAAAGATTAGAAGAAGAAAACACAACACCAAAAAAGAGGCATACAACATCAAACTGCCCATATAAGGGACTACAAAGAAAGTGATAAAAGGGATAGAAACCCAGACCAAAAGATAGCAAGGAACACAAAACACCAGCAAGACAACTAGACTAAGCATCCACATACAAAACCCCAGCTTTCTCATCCAGTGTTTTCTCCATCTTGGCCTGAATGTTGTCCATCCGCCCAATAAAACTTTTCAGCTTGTCCAAGTTCTTCTTCATCAGAGGGGATTTTTTCTTATTGCTCCAATGGGTCTGAGAACTAGGGCCACCACTATCCACCAAAGAAGCATTCCTAATCTTAGTATCATCCTCCGAAGCATTATCCAGCAAGTTGACCAGAGCCTTGAGATTGGTGTTGGAAGCCTTCATACTATCCATACTGTGCTAGAAGATATTGATAAGAGTATTATCAACTTTATCCATTCTTTCCTTTATGTTAGCAGTAGGGGAGTTAGATGATCTCTCTTTGAGGAGAGACTCAACTTTGTCATGGAGAATAGCATTGTTAAATTCAAGCTTCCTATTTTTTAAATGGAGCCTTTTAAATTCATGAAAGCACCATTTGTTGAATAAAAAGGAGTAAAGGGCCTCAGCTTTGGTAGTCTACAACACACCAATAGTGACTTCTTCCCTGTCATTAAAATCTTCAAAGATAAGCTTGATTCAGGATTCTCTAGCTTTCCACTCACTGGCACTACCCTCTTGAATGTTGTCCTCAAAATCTTGAGAGCTAGGCACATCATGCCTCATACCAGAAACATAATCATCCAGTATGGGAACCTCCTCTTTATTAAAATTCCTATCATTCTTCTTCTTCTCCACATACTAGATAGCAGTGTCAACCAGGTCTTCAAGGCTATGGAAATTATGTGCCATAGTTCCTACTAAATTGGCTTCTTCCACAGCTTCACCTTTCTCCTCAGCCATACTTTCCTAAATATTTTTCTCAGGGTCCTCTGCTTTAGTAGTGTCCTTTTCCTCAATACACATAGGCTCAGTCTCAACCTCCCACATATGTGAATCATTAGTACCCTATAGGTGAACCTCATCTTCCAGCTGATCCTTCCCCCCAGTCATCTCCTTGTTATCCTCCTCTAAATCCTTACTGCTACTCTCCTCCTTGTTATCTTCAGGGGCTGACATAGCATCAGAATCATCAGTATCCTCCCTCTCCTTACCAGGGCTTCGTGTCTCCTGGATCTTGCCAGAAACATCCTCCTCTAAATCCTCCATCTCAGAACCCTCAGAGTAGTCCTCAGCTTCAGTCCCTTTTGAGAAAATTTTCTTCAAGCTACTGCCCATATTATCCTCTACCTTCCGCTTAACAAACCTAGACTTAGGAGTCATAGGGTTTTGTTTACTCTTTCCAGAGGAAGGAGTGGAACTAGGGTTAGGGATAGTTCTCTTAATATGCTGATAAATCAAAATAATCAAGCCATCATGCTTAATAGCCTTCTTAGGAGAACCCTTATGCTCATTAATACTTTTAACTAGAGAAGTATGAAGATAATAGGGTATGTTAATGGTATACTTGTACCTGAAATGGTTAAGGAACATAAAGTGGTGGGAATGAGCACAAGTGAAGTGAGCATTGAGGGTAAAATACTCCATCACAGCTTGTAGAACGTAGCACCATATTTCCTTGATTTTGACAGTATCAATGTAGCCATTTATCTTACCCTTTGAAAAATCAACCTTCTACTTTGTAGACTTCGAGAATTTTTTTGCCACCATATCAGAACTCTTGCGATTCCTATAAAACTTATGTCCAACATTGGGGATTCCCGTCACTTGAGTGATAAGCTCTATAGTAATCTCCACAATTCTTCCTTCTATAGTGACTATGTCATTTTTCCAACCGTCAGCAAATTTTTGAGTGATATCCTTGTCAAAACCATGTAATTTTTCTAGATAAGGGGTCACTCCACCTTTCCTCATCTTCCACCAAACCATAGCCATATTAGCTTCCTTGAGCTTATTACAGTTATCTGGCTCTTTGCGCTTCAAGTCACCCCCCATATTTGAGAAATTTAGTGAAATAGAGAACTTGTTAGAATTAGGGCTGTGGTGGTCAAGATAGTGTGTGCTAAAATGTTGTCACACTTCTATGAGTCATTAAATCTAAGATTGCTCAAGACTGAGATCTAAAATGGTGACTCATAGCTCTCTATTCATGGAGTGCAAGGTTTTGTAATGGAGGCCCTCAAATCGACCTAGTTTGTGCCCATACAAGTACACCATAAAATAAGAGATTCAAAGATGCATGAAAATGAAAATGGAAGCTAATCTATATGAAAGCAACCTAATCTCTTAAAGGAAATGCTTATGCAAGATTATTCTATGGAAGGAAATATGAATCTAATCTAACATGCAAGTGCAAAATTAATCTAAATGGATTGCCATGGAGGCATGAGAGAAGAATACAAGAAGAGAGAAGTTGCAATATCCAAGCTCAAGTGCTCAAAATCTCCTCCAAAATCACTCTCAAAACCTACATAACAATAACAATCTCTATATGCTTCTTATCAAAAATGAGAAGGAGAGGATTCCTTATATATGATTTAGAAATAAATGGATAGTCAAGATTAAGAGGCAAAAAGAAATGAGCAATGGTGGAGATTAAATCTTGGTTGATCCATGTGCTCACTTTTTCAAAAGGCAAAATCAAAGGTAATGATTAAGAGGAAAAAGGCCCACCACTTAGGAAAGTGTGGAAGAAAAAGTAATCTTTATTTATTTATTTATTTATTTTTATTTAATTTATTTCATTTTTCATCATAAAGAGAGCTTTAAGTGGGGATTTTATTTATTTAAAAGAGGAATTTTCTTTTAATTAAATAAGATAAGATTATTTAATTAAAAGAGAAATATTAATTAAATAAGATAAAATCATTCAATTAAAAGAGATATTTTAATTAAATAAGATTATTTCATTTAAGATATTTTCTTTTAATTAAATAAGCTTATTTTATTTATTTAAAAGGGAATGCTTCTTTTAATTAAATAAAATTATTGATGAAATGATCAAACCTTAGGAAATATTGAAATAATTGAATTAATTACGATTTGATCAAGGAAATTGATAAATTGGAAATATTGCAAGGCATTGATTCAAGAAATTGATAAATTGGTTCCATTATTTGATAAATTAAAGAATGGGGCCCAAAGTCTAGGCGACCATTTTAGGGTGCATACATTTGCCCCTCTTTGACTAATGTGTGATCTTCATGGGAACACATGTAGTCAAAGAATGAAGTTGAAATGTGAGATCGATTTGGGATCACAAAACAACCCAGATGTGTGTTCGATGGATGGGAACACATCAGGAAAAAGATAAGCTAATTGAAAAAGACAAGGCCAACACCCCTGTAAATAGGTAATTGTCAAGTCTCAAGCAAGGTTGCCGCAAGTGAAGCAATTGATAAGATTGATAAAGCTAAATCAAGGATTGAAGTTTGATAGGTACTACCCCCTCGTGATCAAAATCGAAATGAGATAGAGGAGAAATAGTAAATTGATAAATTTGATCAAATCAAACTAAAAATAAGGTTCTTAATGTAAGATGAAAGATATAAGGATCACAAAACCAAGGTAGATCATTATGCATGAAAGATTATGCCCCAAGGTTGAATTAGAAGAAAAGAAGTGAGATGAAAGAGAATGGAAGATAGAATTTTGGAAGAGGTGAAAAGAAATGGAGAGAAGAAAGAGAATTTACCTCAAGAAAGAGGATGCCTCAAAATCAATCAACTGTTTAAGATAGGAAATTTTGATTGAGATCACGAAAGAAGATAAGTAAATGAAGATCAAAATGTGATCACAATTGATAAAAAGTCCAAAAGAAAGATGAAGGAAAACTCTCTCAAGCTCATAATGTAGCCTAAAAATGCAAATTAACATCAATTCTAACAATGCAAGCTACATGAAAATGCAAAGGTGTACTTGCAATAGAGGAACTGTAACATAGGGATTTTGTGTTCATCATTCATTAGAGAATGTTAAGGAACTTATTTTCATCATTGGGCTATTATTAATGGACATTGGAAAATCACACAATCATCACTAGCCACAAGCGCAACTATGAAGATATGAATGTGATTTATATCAAATTGGAATGTGGAAAGATTATAACATAAGCATCAAAGACAAAAAGGTCAAGATGACTTCAATGTTAGCTTACCCAATTTAATGTAGCAAAACCAAGCTCGCATTAAGGCAAAGATGCCAAGATGACCATAAGAACAGTTGTGCAAAAACAGTCAAGGATGATGTCTCAAATCTCCTAAGTGTTTCAAGGGAACAACAAGAGACACTCTAGAGCTTCAAGACCACACCCACAAGTAGAAAGTAAATAAAAACATGCCCCATGCCCCAAGTCCTCTAGCTATGCATCCCGGAGAGACTTATTAGACAAGGACACTCAACAAAAATCAATAATAGTTAGCACACAAAGAAAATATAATGACATATCTCAAGCATTAAGTGTTGTGTTTAAAATTTAAGTGTGTTCACTGATACTGAGTTCCGAGGATAAGGATTGAATTGTTGCAAGCAGGTAAGATCACATGACAAAACTAGCTAAGATCAAACTAATAAGTGTTGATAAACACTTGACACCAGGGGTTGTGTTGAAAAACACAGTTGGGGTGGTGTTGAAAAACACCATTTGTGAGGTTTCCTAAAGACTAACGCATCCAAGAGACCAAAGCTAACACAGTTATCCCCCCTAGACAAAGACAAAGACCAATTCCAAACCAAGGCAACAAGGACAAGGCATGATGGAGAAAGGCTAAGTGTCGAGGACGTGAGCTAAGAAACAAAGGTGCAAAGGCCTCAAGTAGCACCTATTTCTAGGTTTTCACCACTTGGATTTTATTACAATTTTTTTATTTTATTTTATAATTTTTTATATTTTTTCAGGATTTTTTATAATTTTTTTGTATTTTTGCTACCAAGGCGCCTGTTTCCAGGTTTTCACCAAGGCACTTTTTCTATTTAATTTTTTTCAATTTTAAATTTTTTCTGATTTTTTTTGGTATTTTTAGAATATATAATTTTTTTGAGATACATCAAAGTGCCTAATGCTAGGTTTTCACTAAGATCATTTTTTTAGGACATTTTCCAATTTTTAGAATTTTTGACAATATACCACTTTTTTGGATTTTTTCAGGATCAATAAGTATGTACAAAGGATGCCCCTAGATAGAATGAGCATCATGGATAGAACTTCTTCAGGTGCAAGACATTGATAGGATTAGGGAGCTGCTCTCCCTCTTTAGTAGATAATAAATAAACACCTATCCCAAAAGCTCCTGTAATGATGTAAGGTCCAAGCCAATTAGGTTCAAATTTTCCCTTTTGATCTCTATGTTGTTGGTTCTTAGGATTTTCACGTCGGACAAGATCTCCCACTTGGAACTCTCTAGGGTGAACCTTTTTGTTAAAGGCTTTGAACATGCACTTTTGATAAACCCTCATATGGTCAAATGATGCTTGATGTTTCTCATCCAAAAGTTCTAACTCTTGAAGTCTCATGGCGCAGTAGTCTTCATCTGTAACTAGACCTTTGAGGGAAACTCTAAGTGAAGGAATCTCAACCTCTAAAGGGAACACTACTTTAGAACCATATCTAAGGGCGAAAGGAGTAGCCCCAGTAGGAGTACAAATACTCATTCTATAAGCCCACAAAGCTGGATTTATCTGTAAATGCCAATCTCTACCATTCTTATGAACTATTCTATGTAGGATTTTAAGAATGGTTTTGTTTGATGCCTCTGCTTGACCATTTCCTTGCGGGAAGTAAATGGAGGACCAATGTTGCTTAATCTTGAATTTCTTGCAGAGTTGTTTAAGGTCCTTATTTTTTAACTGACCTCCATTGTCAGTGATAATCTCAGAAGGCACTCCATATCGACAGATGATATGGTTCAGGATGAATAGAGAGACTGTCTTGCCTGAGGCAACAAAAAGTGGGACAACTTCTACCCATTTAGTGAAGTAATCAATAGTAGTGATAATAAACTTGTGTCCACCTGATGAGTTGGGATGAATCTACCCAACAAGGTCAAAGGCCCAGCGCTGAAATGGCCAATGAGATATAGAAGGAATGAGCTCCCTGCCTGGAGCATGTATCAGGTTACCATGTTCTAGACACTTTTCACATGACTTTACAAAAGTTACTGCATCAATCTACATTGTAGGTCAATAGTACCCCACCCTAAGCAACCTTCAGGCCATGGGAAGACCATTGGAATGTCCCCCACAGATGCCCTCATGAATGTCAACTAACGCTTGATTGGATTCTTCCTTTTCTAAGCATCTAAGAAGTGTTCCATCTAGACCCCTTCTATACAAATCACCAGAGATAAGGGTATGGTGAGAGGCATTTTGGGTAAGGTTTCTACATTTGGATTAGTTAAAGGTTTCAAGGATAATGCCATCATGAAGGTATGAGTAAATGGCACCATAACGGGATGACTCTCGACCAACAAGGGTACAGATAACATGGCTTTCTTGGGAGTCATAGATAGGGTAATGTAGCTCTTCCACCAGTAATTCAAATCTAGATTCATGATGCTCTAATTGAAGGAGTGAAGCAAGTGTAGCCATAGCATCAGCTTCTTTGTTTTCTATTCTAGGGATTTGCTAAAATGTGACAAATGTGAAGTATCATTTTAAGGAATCAACCATTTTCTTGTAAGGTACCAGTTTCTCATCTTTTGTTTGATATTGTTCATTGACTTGGTTGATTATCAGTTGTGAATCCCCATAAATATGTAACTCTGTGATTCTCCATTCTATGGCCATTTTAAGTCCATTTGTTAAAACTTCATACTCAACAATGTTGTTTGTACATGGGAAAAATAGCTTATAAGACTTAGGAATTGTGTAACCATGAGGAGAAACAAACAACACACTAGCTCTTGAACCATTTTGCATAAAAGATCCATCAAAGAACATCTTCCATGTTCTGTCAGTTAGATACATGAGGTGCTCATCTAGGAAGTCAACTTGAATAGGTGTACTATCTTGAATTGGGAAATCAGCCAATTGATCTACTATGGCTTGTCCTTTGATTGCTTTACGCTCAATGTACTCTATGTCAAACTCTAAAAGGATCATCATCCATTTAGCAAGTCTCCCTGTAAAGGCAGCCTTACCTAATAAATACTTGAGTGGATCTATTTTTTCTATGAGTTGTATTGTGTGTGCAAGCATGTAATGTCACAACTTTTGGGAAGAAAATAGAACTGCAAGGCAAGCTTTCTCAATGCTGGTGTAGTTAGCCTCATATGAAACAAGAGTATGACTAATGTAGTATATTGCTCTTTCTTTCCCATGTTCATCAAGTTGAGCTAGTAATTCCCCCAAGGAAGATTCTCTTGCTGAAATGTATAAAATAAGTGGTTTCCCTAGGATAGGAGGCATTAAAATGGGAGGATTTGCCAAGTATTTCTTGATTTGATCTATGCTCTTTTGACAATCCTCATTCCAAACACATTTGACTCCCTTGTGTAAGTTCTTGTTGAAGGGTCGAGCTCTATCTACCAACCATGAAATGAACCTCCTTATAGATTGAAGGCATCCTTGAAGACTCCTCATTTGACTAATATTTTTAGGAGGTGGCATATCTATGATTGCTTGGACCTTTTCAAGGTCTACCTCTATTCCTTTTGTTGAAATGATAAATCCTAGAAGTTTTCTAGAGGTGACACCAAATGCACACTTCTTAGGATTTAACCTTAATTGAAATTGTTCCATGCGATCTAGAATGACTTCTAAATCATCCAAGTGTGTGTCTAGTTTCTTAGACTTGGCCAAAGTGTCATCCATGTAATCTTCCATGTTTTTATGCATCATGTCATGAAAAATAGTTTTCATAGCTCATTGATAGGTGGCTCCTACATTTTTTAATCCAAAAGGCATAACGTTCCAACAATAGGTACCCCATGCACAAGTGAATGCAATCTTTTCTTGATCTTCAAGAGCTATCTTAATCTAATTGTATTCAGAAAAACCATCCATCAAGGAATAAATCTCATAACCTGCAGTCATGTCCACTATCATGTCTATATTGGGGAGTGGAAAATCATCCTTTGGGCATGCTCTATTGACATCTCTGAAATCTGTGCAAATTCAAATGGATTTATCATGTTTGGAAATTGGTACAATGTTCGATATCCATTCAGCATAGTCAATAGCTCTTATGAATCCTGCACCAAGGAGTTTTTCTAATTCTGCTTTGACTAGAAGAGCTATGTGAGGATGCATCTTTCTCAATTTTTGTTTAACTGGTTTGACACCCAGAGCTATGGAAAAGTGATGCATGATAAGATTAGTGTCCAACCCTGGCATATCTTAATAATTCCAAGCAAAATTGATCTTTTTTTTCTATAAGAACTTAGTGTAGGCTTCTTTTTCTTGTGGTGATAAGGACTAAGCCAAATGTACTATCCATGGAGCCTCATATGTACCCAAATTGACTAGTTGTGTTGGCTCAATAAGCACTGAAGATCTATCTTGAAAGTAGCTAGGGAGATGATCAAGTACCTCATCCTTAAGTGCCTCAGAGAGGTTTTCACCCTTGGATACGTCTTTTATTTTTACTATTTTTGGTTTTGAAACCGCCACATAGTGGTTTTCACCATCAGAACTCTTATTCTTTTTATTTTATTTTCTTTTTATTTTGTGACTAAAGTACTTGATGTCTGGCTCTGTCATATGCTGGTAGCTGGTTCACAGGTGGAAGAGACTATGGGTTCAATGGCATTCAAGTAACAGGTTATCTCATAGTCATTTTGGAACATTAAGAGCTCAGGTTCTTGATAGCGTTGGGACCAATCAATGAGGTTAGGATGAGCAAGAGGTAAGTCAATGACTGGTTCAATGTTGTGGATATGAATAATATCATCTTTGGTGACTGAAGAGTCAGAATCCATTAAGTATCCTTCTAAGATACCCAAATCAGGATTTGTCCTAACAAGTGAAGAATCATCCACTAATGAAACATGTGGGTTCAAATCCTTTAATCCTACACATGACTCATCAACTAATTTAGGTTGAGAACTATAAGTGTGGATGACATCAACATCCATGTCAACTATGGAAGAATTAGAGAGAGAGTCCCATTCATACTCATGTGAATCTATTTTTGAATCCTGACTAGGATGTTTACACCATGAAGGTTTGGGACATCTTGATGTGGAATTTTTAATTTCATCAAGGGTAACATCTCTCTCCATCAAATGAACAATATTCTTTCATTGACATTCTTTGATAGGATCCTCTACATCTGACTCATCTTGTTCTACAATTGCGACTGTCTCATGAGCGAATGGACTATCTGAATCTCCCCAAAGGAGATTGGTGGAAGGGACCCAATCTTCACACATATCTTGTTGATTTGTCAAATTAGGCATGTATTTTGGTTCATCTTCACTATTTGACTCATCAAGGATAGAAGCAGTGTTCTTGTTATGATTTGCAAATCCTAGGCCAATCGTCTTCTTAGACCTACATCCAAAAAGAACATGATTAAGAGGTTTGGCTTTAGCATCCAATCTATGACTAAGAGGGCCATGTCTAGGATAACCCATCTGCTTGGGAAAAGTATACCCTCTTCCATAAGCCTTAGAAGAGGGAGAAAAGTTCTCATTGTGCATGTATTTCTCTTCTCTATAAATCCAATCTTTAACAACCACCTCTTCTTTCTCATTTTGAATAGGCATTGAGGACTCTACAAATGTTCCAAATAAAGTCATAGCTGAAGAGGAAGGTCTTGTTTCTTGTGAAGGTTTTCCATAAGATCTAGGTGAAATTGGAAGCTTTGTAAAAGAGTTAAATTGATACCCCCCTACACCAAGGTCTACTGACTTGAACTTGTCTTTGCATTCTGCTAGGACTGCATTGAAGTCTTTTGCTTCTCTATTGAGGGGAACATGAGCACTTGCTGAAATTGAGTTGAAAGACAAAGTGCTATCCCCAGGTATACAAATTTCTACTCCATTGTAGGGGAACATAACACACTGATGGTAGGTAGATGGCACTGCTTGCATATCATGAATCCATGGTCTACCAAGTAAGATATTGTATGCAAGGGGACCAGCATCAACAATTTGAAATAAAATATCCTTCTCAATAGGGCCAATCCTAATAGGAAGGATGGCCAACCCCTTGGAACTTCTTTCTGGTATCTATGACTTTTTCAAAATAACCCAATGTCTTTAAAAGACTCAAGGAACAAATATTAAGCCTAGCACCCCCATCTATCAACACATGCCTGACATGGGTTTTGTGGATCATGAATTCAATATGAAGCGTGAGATTGTGTGGGTGGCTTAAAGCTTTATCATCATCCTTTGAAAAGGTAAGGTAATGAGGGCTAGCAATATGGTTAACCATGTTCTAGAATTGATTGACATCTAAGTTATTAGGAACATTTGTTGTGCGCAAAGCATCCTCAAGAACTTGCTTGTGTCTTAGGGACAACTCTAAGAGCTCAAAGATTGAAATCTGAGCTAGGGTTCTTTGCAACTGATTGATAAGATTATAGCTTGACTTAGGATTCATAGCTAGTTTTGTGGTGACATTCTTGGATGCCACTTGCTTTTATTTATTGGTTTGACTTGAATTGGGTCCTCTAATGATAACAGGGCCTTAAATCCGCGTGACAACATTGAGAGCTTGGGATGACATTCTAGAGTTGGGACCCCTTAGCACCACAACAGGTTCTTTATCAAAGATAGGAGGAGAGTCCATGTCTAGATAATAACCATAGGGATCTTTATTTCTCATCATGTTGACATTTTCTTCCACAACTTTAAGCATGTTGACAACATTCTCTATAGCTGGGTAAGTGTAGTTGATCTCAGCCTTGCCATTCTTAGGTTTAGAGGTTTCCCCCTTCTCAAACTTGGGAAAAGGTTCTTTGAATTCCTTATGATCAATGTTGGTGTTTAATCCATCTATCTAAAGTTTCCCATTCTCAATGAGATCCTGGATGATATGCTTAAGTTTCCAACATTTTTCAATATTATGTCCAATGCCATTATGAAATTTGCAGAAGGCTTTCTCATCCCACCAATATGGCTTAACATCAGGTATATGATGATTTTCAGGATCTTGAGGATGCACAAGGTTGTTGGCAATGAGTGTTTTGAAGACATCCTCATACAAATCACCAAGTTTTGAAAATTGTCACCTCTCTTTCTTAGACTTATCTTGATATCTTGGCTTGTATTCTTGTTGGTTAGATGAGTTGAGCTTCATAGCTTGAACAACACTAGACAAGTGAAGAACATCTTGATCTTTGGGTTGAGAAGAGTCCACCACTCCATCATTAACCATTTGTTTGTTTCTATTCCAATGTGAGTTATTCCCTTTATCCTTATTAGAGTTGTTGTTATTTTGACCATTGTTGTTGTTTTTGTTGTTGGCCAAAATTCCTTGTTCTTTCAAAGCATCCTCAATCCTACATGCAATTTCAACCATGGTGTCAAAGGAATCAAAGACCATCTTCCTAACTTCATACCACATCTCAGGAACCAAGTTTCTAATAAGGATATCAATCTTCTCATTTTTAGGAATGGTCCTAGAGTACCGAGAGCATTGTCATCTCCACCTTTGCAAGAAAGTGACAAAGGATTCCCCTTGATTTTTTTTTGAATTGCATAAGTCCAACATGGTGACAGATCTTGAAAGATTGTATGAAAAGTGTTGAAAAAATCTATGAACAAGTTCTTTGAAAGTCTTGACGGGTGGAGTTAGGTTGGTGAACCATTCCATCGCTTGACCCTTAAGACTCCATGGGAACAATCTCATAAGGTAGGAGTCATCTTGATGGAACTCAAAACTCATAATATAGAACTAACACACATGATCATGTGGATTTCCATTACCATCATACTTATCATATTGAGGGATTTCAACCTTTATAAGAAAATATTTCATACTCACACTCTTGTCAAAAGGGTTGGGACAAATAGAGTCAAGATTGAATGAACTCTTGGGTGCCGACATTTTTTCCATCCTATTCTGCAGTTGTCAAATCATTTCTTCTTGGGATGGACCTTGCTTCTTGATCTTTCTATCCACATCAAAATTGTAAGGGACTTTGGCACCTTTGTTGATTAGACTCTCTAGGAACTTATCTTTGTTTTGCTCCAAATACCTCTCCACATACTACTGGAAGAGTGGTTCTTGTTGCATATCATTAATTCTTGAGATTCAAGGTCAAAACTTGAACTACCACCCCCATATTGTGAACCATGGTGAGCATGCTCAAAAGGTTGTCTTGAGTTCCTAGGAGGTGTTTGTCTCCTATAATGATCATATTGTGGAGCCCTTCTTCCTCTAGGGCTAGGAGATCATGAAGGGGATCTTGAATACCTTCCACTTCATGGATTCTTAGGAGGAGTGGGTGGAGGAGACTTGTTTCCACCACCAACACACATGTTGTTGTATTAATTATTAAGTTGTTGCACCAAAAGCCTATCTTTCTCTTCTTGTGCATCTCTCCTTTCTATATCCAATAAGGCTTGTCTTTTCAACTCTAAGAGTCTAAGTTTCTCTTCCTTTGCAGCTTGTTCATCTAGGAAGGCTTTCTTTTCATGCTCAATTCTTTTGATTCTTTCACTTGTATATCTTGAAGTTGTTTGGAGTGGTGAACTCGGTCTTGAATGTTTAAAGAATTCATTGGTATATGTTGCATTCACATGAGTATCGTAAGGTTCATCATCTTGACTGTCATGTTGTGATTGCTCTTATTGAGAGACTTGCTTCTCATTTTGATGAAGGGTGCTCCCCTTAATACCACAAACACATAACAGAAATAGAGAAACAACAACAATATGCAAGAACAGAAAATTGGCTTCTTATTATCTCCACAAATGTGGAATTACAAACTTTCAGAATTACAATATGCAAAGCCACATGGGCATTCCCTTACAATATTCTATAAGACAAAGCCTTGAACTATTACCCAGATCTACTACCCAGAACTATTCTGAACTGCCTAAGACAATAATACAACCTTCCTTATATAGGCAATTTCCACCGCCTGGGAAGGTTCCAGAATTTTAGCCAATAAGGCCGACCAAACTTAGAATTATTTTATTTTACATTTTATTACATCATAGTCGGCTCAAGATAACCTTTGAAACCCGAACAGAAATTTTGAAGAAAATTATTTTTCGCCATTTCAGGTGGCCCAACTTTCGAAGACCATAAGTCATCACCAGTTGACCCGATCGCCTATTATAACCCCATTTTGGAAACGCCACGAAGTGCTCTACAGGCTTGACCCGCGCAAGCACCCATCACCCAAATTTTCAACCTCATCCGGGGCCTCTAAAGCCTTCAAAACTGAGTTCAAAGTTTCTGTACCCTGCTGCCAATACCGAAAATCTTCGATATCTTCCAATATACACTTGATCTGGCAATGAAACTTTACTGGCAGACTTATATGACCAACATGAACCTCCAAGAAAGAAATCAGATCATTCTGAGCACATACGAAAATTACCAAAAATAGTAACTTTCCATAAATAGCAGCTCTGCACAAAATAGCCCTTATTGAATACAAAAAATAGAAATATTTTTTGGGTGATGCAAGATTGCTCTTACACCCAGGATGCTCCTGCATCAGACACCCGGGGTAATTGGAGAAGTGACCCTGTCACGACTCAGGTGTGCAGAGGAAAACCAAGACGGCTAACCTCCTCCTTTGTTAGCCATGATGAATCTTCAACAGGTCGTCCTTTCCACTTGACTAGATATTCTTCATATGTCTTGTTCCTTGTGCTTCTGCCAACACAACTGTCCAGTATATCTTTGATCTCCTTAGTGTCTGAACTAGTTGCTGGAATACTCCACTGTGCTGCTGTGATCTCATCTTCAACACCTCCTTCATGATACTCTGTCAGATCTGAAATGTTAAACACTGGTGAAATATTTAGCTCAGTAGGCAATTCTACCTCATATGCGTTTCTTGAATCATGTTTCTTCAATATCCTGCATGGTCCAAACTTCTTCATTTTCAGCTTGTTATATGTACCAACTGGAAACCGCTCCTTCCACAAATGAACCATGACTTCATCACCGACCTGAAATTCCTTATACCTCCTTTTCTCATCTGCCTTAGCCTTATACTGTGCGTTCATCTTGGTAATATGCTTCCTCACCTCCCCATGGATTTTCTTCAAGTGTTCTGTAAAATCCTCAGCTTCAGCACTACTTATTTCTCCTTTATCTATCTTCCTCAATTCAGATGCATTTCTTGGACTACTTCCATATACAATCTGGAATGGTGATTTACCAGTGCTCCTATTGACAGAATTATTGTATGCAAATTCGGCCTGTGGTAAAATCAAATCCCATCCTGTTGGCTTATCTCCAACCAAACATCTCAGCAAATTCCCCAAACTCCTATTCACCACCTTTGTCTGTCCATCAGTCTGTGGATGATGTGATGAACTGAACTTCAAATCTGTCTTCAACTTCTTCCACAATGTACGCCAGAAATATCCAACAAACTTAGTGTCCCGATCTGAAACTATGGTCTTTGGCAAACCATGAAGTCTCACTACTTCTCTAAAAAATAATTCTGCTATATGAACAGCATCATTAGTCTTCTTGCAGGGAATGAAATGTGCCATCTTTGAAAATCGGTCAACTACTACAAAAATTGAATCATGTCCCCGCTGTGTCCTCGATAAACCAAGAACAAAGTCCATAATGATGTCCTCCCAAGGCTTCTCTGGTATAGGTAATGGCTGATACAACCTTGTATTCTGCTTCACTCCTTTCACCATCTGACATACTCTGCAACTCTGTACAAACTTCTTCACATCTTGCTGCAATTGTGGCCAATAATAATTCTCACTAACTAGACCAAGGGTTTTATCACGACCAAAATGTCCAGCCAA
Organism: Chamaecyparis obtusa; assembly: GCA_027943335.1. Classification (NCBI taxonomy): domain Eukaryota; kingdom Viridiplantae; phylum Streptophyta; class Pinopsida; order Cupressales; family Cupressaceae; genus Chamaecyparis; species Chamaecyparis obtusa. The sequence goes on along the minus strand of BSBK01002447.1, from coordinate 96,901 downwards.
TCCTCCACTATGCTTCTCCTTGATGAGATTCTCCCTCATAGAACTTCATGGAATGCACAACTGACTCCCTCTGAATAGCATATCATCCTGGATGATGAAATCCAACCATTTCATCCTGTCTAGAGTAACAGGTTCTGTACAAGCTTTCCAAGCTTCACCAAAATCAGGATCATCTGGATACAAATTCTTGAGTTCCTTGAACCCAACCACTTCAATCTGCATTTCTGTCAGCAATAGTTGCCTTCTGCTAAGAGCATCTGCAACCCTATTAGACTTTCCACTCCTATGTTTCAAAATAAATGTATAACTCTGCAAAAACTCAACCCATTTCAAATGCCTCTAATTCAACTTTCCTTGACTATTCAAATATTGCAAAGCTTGATGATCAGTATACAAAACAAACTCCTTAGGAAGCAGATAATGTCTCCACTTCTTTAATGCCTGAACTATAGCATAAAATTCCTGATCATAAATAGAATACTTCCTCTTGGCATCATTTAACTTCTCACTGAAATACGCAACAGGTTTACCTTCTTGGCTCATAACAGCTCCTATTGCAGTACCACATACCTTTTCTTCAGTCTCCTTCAATGGTTTTAGCTTATGTCACACTCCATCCTTTGTCAGGGAATACGTATTCACATGACCATCATGTACAGCACATCTGTCAAACTGCCATGGTCTACCCAATAACATATGACATGCATCCATAGAGATGATATCACATAGTACCTCATCTTGGTATCCGCCGATCTTGAACTTTACCAGGCACTGTTCACTGACCATGACCTTGTGGTCATCCTGCACCCAGGCAATCCGATATGGGTGTGGGTGTTTCTATCTCTTGAGCTTCAACTTTTTCACCATCTCTTCTGACACCAAATTGTCAATGCTTCCACTATTGATAATCACATCACAGCATTTACCCTCACACTTGCATCTAGTGCGAAATAGGCTCCTCCTTTGTTCAGGTTCATTCTCACCACTCAGCAAGACTCTTCTATTAATTAGCGTTTCTCCTCTTTCAGCATTTTCAGAATTTGATGATCTAGCATCTTCATCGACATGCGCAACTCTGGCCTGGCCTTCATTTCTCCTATCTGTTCTGCCTTGGCGCTGAGGACATTCAAATGCCCTGTGACCTTCTTCTCCACAGTGAAAACATGTTCCACGGAAGCCACCTCTTCCAGATCCTTGTCCTCTTCCTCTTCCTCTTTGATCTCTATTATTCTGATCCTGGAAGCGATTGAAATTATTTCCTCACTGATTTTGACTGCTACTGGCCTCATCCTTCTTTTTCGGATCTTCATTTCGGCCACCATATGACCGTCCACCAGATCGTCCACCGCGACCTCTTCCGTTTTGTCTGCTCTCAAACTTCTTGTTCAGCTTTTCCTCTACTTTTAGGGCAAACTGGTATGCCTCTTCAATACTATTCATTCGAACTAGATTCAGCTCCTCCTGAATGCTTGGCCTTAACTCATTAAGGTATCGGGCAACTTTCTCCTTATCAGCTTCTGCATGGCCTGTTCTGATGAGAATTCGATAGAACTCCTCTGTATACTCCTGAACAGATCTTCCTGCTTACTTCAAACTCTGCATTTTCTTCAGTAGGTCAAGCTCATAATCAACAGGAATGAACTGTCGCTTCAATTTATCCACCATCCGATCCCATCTCGTGATTTTCTCCTTTCCCCTTCTATTTCGCTCCAACTGAATCTCTTGCCACCATATCTTCGCATGACCTTTCAGTCTGGCCTTCGCAAATTTGACCCTATCAGGATCCTCAACATCTTCATACTCAAAATATTCTTCACATTCATTGATCCAGTCGATCAATTCCTCTAGGTTAAGATTTCTAGAAAATGTAGGAACCTCAATCTTAGGTCTTTTCCCAATCTTGGAAATCGCCCGAAAAAGTCTTTCTTCCTCCTGGTTCACAATTTCAACTTCTCCTTCTTGATATTCTTCTTCGGCTTCATCCTCGCTTTCATCTCTGACATTAAGATTCATTCCTCTATGGATCTCTTCTTATAATGCTCACACTTGTCTCTGTAGCTCTCTAACCTCAGGTGTTACAACACCAGCTCTTCCGCCACGTTCCCTTCGTGGAGGCATTTTTGCAATGCGCGCTGAAACCCTAGCCACGGTCCTGGTGCAAACTGCCTCACAGTCGGTGATCTATTTACACACTCAAGAACTCCTGCTCTGATACCACTTGACGAAGGGTGCTCCCCTTAATACCATAAACACATAACAGAAATAGAGAAACAACAACAATATGCAAGAACAAAAAATTGGCTTCTTATTATCTCCACAAATGTGGAATTATAAACTTTCAGAATTACAATATGCAAAGCCACATGGGCATTCCCTTACAATATTCTGTAGGACAAAGCCTCGAACTATTACCCAGATCTACTACCCAGAACTATTCTGAACTGCCTAAGACAATAATACAGCCTTCCTTATATAGGCAATTTCCACCGCCTGGGAAGGTTCCAGAATTTTAGCCAATAAGGCCGACCAAACTTAGAATTATTTTATTTTACATTTTATTACATCATAGTCGGCTCAAGATAACCTTTGAAACCCGAACAGAAATTTTGAAGAAAATTATTTTTCACCATTTCAGGTGGCCCAACTTCCGAAGACCATAAGTCATCACCAGTTGACCCGATCGGCTATTATAACCCCATTTCAGAAACGCCACAAAGTGCTCTACAAGCTTGACCAACGCAAGCACCTGTCACCCAAATTTTTGACCTCATCCGGGGCCTCTAAAGCCTTCAAAAATGAGTTCAAAGTTTCTGTACCCTGCTGCCAATACCGAAAATCTTTGATATCTTCCAATATACACTTGATCTGGCAATGAAACTTTACTGGCAGACTTATATGACCAACATGAACCTCCAAGAAAGAAATCAGATCATTCTGAGCACATACGAAAATTACCAAAAATAGTAACTTTCCATAAATAGCAGCTCTGCACAAAATAGCCCTTATTGAATACAAAAAATAAAAATATTTTTTGGGTGATGCAAGATTGCTCTTACACCCAGGATGCTCCTGCATCACATTTCTCTTAGCTCTTTGGTGTGCATCTAGATATCTAGTAGAAATAACATATGAGATTGGTTTATTTTCATTAGAGGAACTACCAAATAGAATGGTGTCCCTATGCCTTTCAAACATGTTGCCAAGATTCTTATCCCTTTCTTCCCTCTCCTTTCATGACATTGTGTAACTCATATCCATTTCTAAATGAGAAGGTGCTAAGGGTGTGCTCAACTCACTAATTTTTCTTTTGGGATTAAACTAGACTTCTGAGGTATTCCTAGGGGATTGATCAAAGACGGGCTCTTTTCCCTTACATTTTTGGTGAGTTTGAACTAAAGTTAGTTGGTCAAAGACTAATTGAGGTCATTTTCCTTGATTTACTTGATATCTTGTCGTAACTGACATGAAAGAAAAGATCCTAGGTGATAAGATGACCCTAAGAAATGTTGGTACCAAACTAGGATAGTAAAAGCACTCAATTGTCCAAAAGAGAGATGATAAGATAGAATTTTTGCTAAAAAGGTATAAACCAACACTGCCACAGAGGTTCCCAATAAATGGATAAGTATCCTAACACATATAGATCAGGAGGATGATTTACCCAATTTATATTTGATTGAAATTTATTTTGGATGGAAGTGAATTGGACAAGAGATTACTAAGACTCTCCAAGTGTGTTATCAAAGAATCTAAATGTTTACTTTCTCAACAAAAATGATTTCTATCTAATCAATTCCAAACAAGGTCACTTGTGAAATCAAAGATTACTAATTCAAGAAGTCAAAACATAAGAACACAAGGTGAAAATAGGCTTCCAACAGTGGGGTAAGTGACTCGATCAGACCTGGATCGACTGAGAAAAACTAGGAAAGGCAGGATAGCAAATCAGGCAAGCTGTAAAAAGTTGGTCTTTGGAACTCTGTTTTTGTTCATTTTAAAAAATCAAGTAAACACATCAACCAATTTTTATCATTGATCAAGCACATAAACAACAATCAAGGAGTTCAAGAAAACAAATGTCTTCAAACAATGAGCAAGGTACAAAGCAACCTTGCACATAAACAAGAATAGTGACTTAGTATGCTACTCCTTAAAGATTCTACTTATGTATGTTCTCAAAATGTTTTGCAACCACACACATAGTCCTAGAAAATAAAAATTTGGTTGCATTATGGTTCTTAGTAATGGTTTGAATCTGCAACTTTTCAATCTCAAGAGGGAAAACTCCAATCCAGGCACACCGGGGTTTTGACACATTCTGAGAATTTAATCAATCGAAGATGCTGAGGATATCTGATAGCCCAACAAGAAACCACACCTATGGAGATTTCTTCCACAAGGACATTTATATAGCGGTTGTTGCTACCATGGAAAAAATGGCTATTACTGCTTGAGGTTCCATCCACATGGTTTACCTAATAAAGGGAGTGTCCACTATGGTTAACCCTCTCTAAAAAGCTGACTCACAAAAAGGACCACATGGGGACTTGGTTTAGATTCAAAGAGTTGAGTTTCTGGTACTACCCAAAAAGGGAGTAGAGCATAATCCTCTAGCCTCTTCACTTCACCCAAACATAGAAAATAGACTCATTGACATGCTAAGATTGAAACCACCTCACCAAGGTTTATGATGTCAACAACAATGTCTGCCGAGCTCTCTAAGTGGGTCCAAGAGAGAACATACCGATCAATGTTGAGGACTAAACCAAGTGAGACTGTGAGATAGTAACAATATCCTCCCTACTTACAAGGGGTTCTATCATCAAGAAGAACTTAGTAAGAAGCCCACTCTCTCAAGAATGCCACAAATAGTGTTCATAGGGCCTATTTACTATGTGAAACATATATGCAAGAAAGTGAATCTATGTTCTTTTGAGAGCCCAAAATTGAAGTGTGATCTATGAAACCAATAAACACTCAAGCTAGGCACATGAGAGATTCATTTTAATTTCCAAAATCTAAATGTTGTAGAGATTCAAAAAAATACCTCAAGTCCAATGCAACGTGCTTAGTACATTTTTGTTGAGCTTTTATTTTGTGCAAGCAAGCCACAAACTCTCTAACAAGAAAACAAGCAAACAAGATATGCAATGTATATCCAACTTATGAAAACCCTAGGGTTAGATCTCAAAATCAATTTTTAGGAGAAATAATATCCAACAAATAATCCAAATGACAACTCATATCATGCATTGAACAATGAAAAATAAGTGCATACTCATCACAAAATTTTATTTTTTTGCATTTGACCTAGTCAACAAGGTCTGATTTTTTTGATATGATTTCAACCACAAAAATAGAAATGCAAAATAGAGACCTTGCTAAAAAATAGAGAGCTTTCAAAAAATGTAAAAATTTTAGAAAAATCTCTTCATTTGGGCCCTAGAGACCCATTTTACCAAAACAGACCAGTTTTTGTAAATCAATTATTTGAGCTATGATATTGCATCCAAATTAAAAACACAAATAATGGACCCACTGTATAATTTAAAGAGATTTCCGAAAATGTAAAAATTTCCAAAAAAATATGCTTATTTGCGCCGAATATTAATTTTTTATGAAAAATCAAGAAAAAATTATACAAAATCAAAAATACCTCAGAAAATTTTGAATATTTTATTGGAGTTTTTCTAATATGTCGCCAACCTAAAAAAAACAATCAGACCAAAAAACCAAGCCATTTGGGAGATATGATCAAATCTTTATAAATATAGGGTTTTAATCTCCAAGCAAATCTGCACAAGGGAGTTAGATCAAAAAATAACCAAAACAAGCATGTAAGGGTGGGTTGCCCCATGGTGGGCACCAAAAATGTGTGCTAAAATGTTGTCACATTTCTATGAGTCATTAAATCCAAGATTTCTCAAGAATGAGATCTCAAATGGTGACTCATAGCTCTCTATTCATAGAGTGCAAGGGTTTGTAATGGAGGCTCTCAAATCGACCTAGTTTGTTCCCATGCAAGTACATCATAAAATGCGAGATTCAAAGATGCATGCAAATAAAAATGGAAGCTAATCTATATGAAAGCAACCTAATCTATGAAAGGAAATGCTTATGCAAGATTATTCTATGGAAGAAAATATGAATCTAATCTAACATGCAAGTGCAAAATTAATCTAAATGGATTGCCATGGAGGCATGAGAGAAGAAGACAAGAAGAGAGAAGTTGCAATATCCAAGCTCAAGTGCTCAAATTTTCCTTCAAAATCACTCTCCAAACCTGCATAATAATAACAATCTCTATATGCTTCTTATCAAAAATGAGGAGAGGATTCCTTATATATGATTTAGAAATAAATGGACGGTCAAGATTAAGAGGCAAAAAGAAATGAGCAATGGTGGAGATTAAATCTTGGTTGATCCATGTGCTCACTTTTTCAAAAGGCAAAATCAAAGGTAATGATTAAGAGGAAAAAGGCCCACCACTTAGGAAAGTGTGGAAGAAAAAGGAATCTTTATTTATTTATTTATTTATTTATTTTTATTTAATTTATTTCCTTTTTCATCATAAAGAGAGCTTTAAGTGGGGGTTTTATTTATTTAAAAGAGGAATTTTCTTTTAATTAAATAAGATAAGATTATTTAATTAAAAGAGGAATATTAATTAAATAAGATAAAATCATTCAATTAAAAGAGATATTTTAACTAAATAAGATTATTTCATTTAAGATATTTTATTTTAATTAAATAAGCTTATTTTATTTATTTAAAAGGGAATGCTTCTTTTAATTAAATAAAATTATTGATGAAATGATCAAACCTTAGGAAATATTGAAATAATTGAATTAATTACGATTTGATCAAGGAAATTGATAAATTGGAAATATTGCAAGGCATTGATTCAGGAAATTGATAAATTGGTTCCATCATTTGATAAATTGAAGAATGGGGCCCAAAGTCTAGGCGACCATTTTAGGGTGCATACAAATAGCAGTCACTGTTAATAAAGAAATTAACATAATGCATAACCCAGAAAGCATGCAAACTGTCGCTAATGATGTTGCTTAAAATGTCATTCCACACTTTCTCATAATTGCAAACAGACTCCATAGAGCTTAGGCAAGTCTCATTAATAATTTCCAATCTTTCTTGCCTTATGATTGATTTTATCATAATAAATGCATGATTTAGTTTCCTCTTTGATATCTGCCTCACTGTCCCAGGTGATGACCTCATCGGACTTAACACCAATATTAGCCAAACTATCCACCATGGTGTTACTCTCGTGGTACACATGGGTTATGTGAATTCTAGTACACTTGGCAATGATTTTTTTTGCTTTGGAGATGATATTTTCAATAGTCCATTATGGAGGATTATTACCTTTAAGGAAATTAATAATATTCATTGAGTCACCCTCCAGCCAAATATTTTTAAAATTGAGTCTACTAGCATGTTGTAACCCATAGTAAGCTCCCAAAGCTTCCACCATATGGTTGTTTTGTGTTCCCAGAGGAACTGCATTAGCAACAATAACATTCCCATTACAGTCCCTAATCACACTACCACACCCCACCAGGCCAGGATTGCCCTTAGCCACACCATCGAAGTTAATCTTAATCCAACCATCAAGGGGTGCAATCCAAACACTATTTTCACAGTCATTCTTCTTCATTTGAGAGTCCCTAAAATTCCCACTATGCTGGGTGATTCTATTCAAATTTTCTAGCACCCCACTATTAGCTTTCTCATACACCAGAGCAGGAGTACTGCATTTGTCCTGGAATATATGGTTATTTCTTTCTTTCCATATAATCCAAGCAATATGGGGAGCAACCAAAGTCCATATTTTTTTATCCCTTTCATTATCACATGGATAATACCATTGCTGGAAAAATTCTTGGATAGAAGAGGGGAAAATCCAACATAAAGCCCATTCCTACAAAAAGAAAGATCAAACCTGCTGAGAAAAAGGATAATGCAAAAAAAGGTGGTTAGTATCTTCCTCAGCCTCCTGGTATAGACATCATCTATTAGGCATGATGAAACCTCTCTTTTTAAGGTTTTATATTGTAAGAGATTTGTTTTGAACAAAAATCCAGTAGAAAATCTCAACTTTGGGAGTAAGATTTTTATTCCAGATCTTCATCTAGAAAGGGGTTTCCTCAGGCACATCATATTGAAGAAAGCTCGCAGACACCATAGAAAATTTTCCATTATAAGAGGGGCCCCATATTAGAGAATATTCCTTATTAGCATCACAACATTGAGCCAGAAGGGCTTTATCAATATCATGGAAGGTAGGATTGATCGCAGCCAGCTTCACCCAGTAGTTATTTTTCCAAAAATCTTTCACTTTAGGACCAAAAGTAGTAGAGCATCTATTTATGTCCTCAGGATAATTAAGATACAATTCAAATGTTTTTCAAACAACCATGGATCTTTCCAAAAATTAATACTAAATCTATTTCCCAGATTCCAACACTTACCTTTACTAGCTACATTTCTGGCATCATTGATATTCCTCCAAAAAATAGAGCCCTCCACTTTCTCCAAGCTGGATAGAAATTGATCAATGGAAGGGGTATCATAAAGGTATTTATGTTTACAAATAGTATTCCAGTCCTTAGGATCTCCATAAATATGCCAAAGTTTCTTAGCCAACAGAGCTCTATTCATAATCTTAATTGGTCTGAGACTCATTCCCCCCAAAGACTTCGGTTTGCACACCCTTTCCCAGGCTATTAAAGGGATGCAGTTTATTTCCTCAACCCCAAACTAGAGGAACCGTTTAAGGATACTATCAATTTTATCCACATATTTGGAAGGCATCTTGAAAAAACTCATAGCATACACCATTAGACTTTGAAGAGAAGATTTAATCAGGGTAATTTTCCCAGCTTGAGATAAAACTGCACCTTTCCAACTAACCATCTTAGTAAAAAATCTCTCAACCATCTGATTCCAAAAAGAGTCATTAATGTTAAGGCCCAAAGGCAATCCTAGATAGGAAGAAGGGAAGGAACTTATACTGCATTCTAAGATGCCAGCAATTTTACATTGCCTATCCTCTGGGGTATTTATGAAAAATAGAGTACTTTTAGACCAATTAATGAGCTGACCAGTACCTTTGGTTTAAAGGTTCAAAGCCAATTTAAAGGCTTTGGCTTCCTTGACAGTATAAGAACCCACCGTGATGGTATCATCCACAAACTAAGCATGAGAACAAATTAAGGGATTAGAAGATGGTCTAAGACCTTGAATGACACCTTTAGAGACCAGTAACTGAAAGTACCTCCCCATACTTTCAACCAATAGGGTAAACAGAATAGCTGAAATAGGATATCCATGTCTGAGACCTCTTGTACTTTTAAAGAACTTGGAGGGAGATCCATTAATAAGAACAAAAAAAGAGGTAGTGGAGATCAATTGATAGATAATTTGGATGACCCTTTCATTAAAACCAAACTGCTTAAGGATCAGACATAAGAAATTCCAGTCAACCCGGTCATAGGCTTTAGCCAAGTCAAGTTTGAGGATAAAACCCTATTTGTTTCCTTTAATGGATGAATGGATATTCTCATGAACCAGCACCACCAAGTCTAGAATTTGTCTTCCCAGAACAAAACCATTATGTTGAAGAAAAGTCAAATGAGGAAGAATTTTCAAGAGCCTAGAGGTTAGAATTTTAGAGAAGATCTTATAGAAGGAATTGCATAAGCTGATAAGATGAAATTTATCAAAAGAGTGAGCTCTAGCAATCTTAGGAACCAAGGCTAAGAAGGTTCCATTTATTTCTTTAAGAAGATGCATGCAACCAAAGAACTCCTTCATAGCAATAGAGACATCCTTATCCATAATAAGCTAGAATTTTTGAAAGAAGAACATAGGAAACCCATCCGGCCCAGGAGCCTTATCTCCTTCAAAAGAAAACATAGCATCCTTGATCTCCTTATTGGAAGGAATAGCCTGAAGAACCTTGTTTTGATCTAGATTAAAAATGCTAGGTATGGTTTCCAGTAATTGATCTTGACAATCCCTCTCCAAAGTACCATCAATAGAGAGTAAGGATGCAAAGTAATTTATAGCAGTTGTCTTAATTTCATCTTCTTTATGGATCTCAGTCCTGTCCATAGAAAGTTTAGCTATTTGATTAGTAGCCCTGTGTTTGAGAGTGGTTAGGTGGAAAAACTTAGTATTTCTATCCCCTTCCTTAAGCCAAACCACCCTTGATCTTTGATGCTAGTAAGTTTCCTCTTTAGAAATCAAATTGTGGTAGCTAACAAGGGCCTTTTGTTCCTCAACTTTAATAGAATCTAAAAGGCCATGAGTTTGAATAGTCTCCTGAATAGAAGAAAGGTTAGTTTTAGCCTTATTCTTCTATTTGAATATGTCCCCAAAAAATTCTTTATTCCATATTTTAACTTTTTCCTTAATGTTTCTAAGCTTTCTGGTAACTTTGAAGATAGCAGTGCCCTCCACCTTAATATTCCACCACTCGAATAAATTTCTCTCCAGATCAGGATGGCTTAACCACATTTTCTCAAACCGAAAAGGAAAAATTTTAGGAGCATTAATTGGATTGACTTCCAGCAATAGAGGGTGATGATCAAAACCAATTTTGGGGAAGGAGGATAGAGTGCAACAAAATTTAGAAATCCAATCATGGGAAATAAGAGCTCTGTCAAGCTTGCTTTGAATATTTTCAGGACCAGCACATTGATTGGACCAAGTAAAATTCAAACCTTGGAGATCTAGGTCAATCAAACCCTCATCATTAATAAAATTAAACAAGTCCACTCTACTATCATCTTAAGACAGAATACCACCATACTTTTCACTATCCAAAAGAGGAGTGTTGAAGTCCCCCATAAGCAACCAACTTTCATTCTTGAAGTTATTCCTTTTTTCTAAAATTTTCTTCCAAAATTTTGCCCTATTAACTTTAGTATTAGGAGCATAAATATTAGTGATAACCCAGCTGAAATTATCTCTAATATTCACTAGTCTAACAAATATCATGTTAGTTTCTTAAACAAAAATCACTCCATTAATAGTTTTCTAATTCCAAAAAATTGATGTACCCCCAGAAGCCCTAGCCGAACTAGAGCTGCTAACACCACCGTTCTGAAAAAACCTAAGTTTATCAAATTTTTCCTTACTCATTTTAGTTTCCTAAACAAGAAGGATATTAGGTTTATAATCCCTAACCACATTTCTAAGAATGTCTTGTTTATGAGGAGCATTCAACCCCCTTATGTTCCAAGAGATAATCTTCATAATTTATTTGGGGAAAAAGCCTCTGGAATGGTCCTTTGTTTATCATCTGCAATGTCTTGCCAACTTTCTTACTCTCTACCAATTTTAGCCTGTTTCCTTCCTGGTCTAGCCTTTACTTTTTCGTACATCAGTCTGTTTCCTTCTAGTCTTGATTCCTTCAATAGACATAGGAGATATACATCCTTTAGATTTCTTTTTGGAGCTCTACCCAACCTCCTTGACCTTATTTTGATCTTTAGGTTTAAGTCATTTAGGGGACTTGGTCCTGTTATCACCACTTTCTAGTTGGTTAGATGCCTTCTTTGCTGGAGAAATCTGTAACATCACCTAGCTAAGATCATCAAAGATTTCAATATTCTCCTTATCCTTTTGAGATACCTTAAGCTTCTCCCCACTGTAATCTATCTCAGGATGGGATAGAAGGATAGGTACCCCTCCTAGGGCCCTCTCCTCCACCACTATATTAGTATTCAATAAGTTATCTTCCTCCAGATTGGGTACAGAGATACCTTCCCCCCGATTCACCTCTTCTAGCACAAAATTTGTGTTCAACAATGGTGAAAAAAAAATTTCCTCACAAAAATTTTCCGAGTTGGCATCAGCATATGAAATGTGACTGTTACCTACAGTTTGAGCATTATCCATGGTCCCAGATTTCATAACTTCCAAGTTACATCCTATGTCAGCTTTTTTAGTACTATGCTCATGAGTGACCATACTTAGGTCAAGAGTCTTCGAAGGCTTCAAAGAAAACTCTGAGGAGCCCTTAGAAATATTTTTTGGTTTCCAAATAGCATTAGAAGAATCTTTCTTCTTGGCAACAGGGTCTTCCTCTTTTTTCTTATGAACTTTCAAAGGACACTTTCTAGACCAATGGCCAAATTTCTTACAAATAAAATAAGAAAAAGGAACAAATTCATACTCGATCAATTGTTTCCAAACACCCATCTTAGAAACCAAATATATAGATGTTGGAAGATCAATAGACTTACATATTTTGACACAAATTCTAGAAAAAATAGTCTAGATCTTGACATTGTAGCCAGGTCTAGAGAGAGAAGTTCCCCAAAAACATTCGTTACTCCTTTGAAAACACATTCATTCCAGTACTCTAAAGGGAGCCCCAGGAGTCTCACCCAGAAAGGAGCTGAATCTAGGAAGGATTCACTAAAGTCCATATTAGGCTCCCATTTTCTCAAAGCCAAGGATGACTTACCCATAACCCAAGGTCCTCCACATAGAGCTTTAGTCATATCATCCTCATTGGTAAAGGATAATGAGAAGAAACCTTTAGGGATCACTGCTATATCCACTTTCCCTTTGAGAAACCATCTTCTTTGGATGAAATGTTGAACATAGTCTATATTCATCCTTACCCCAGCATATTTTACAACCAGCATGAGGTCCATTTGGGACATAGAGTGATCAATCACCGTGTCGAGGATAAAAATGGAAAAATCTCCCTTGATAGGATTAGAGATATTATTAGCTTCAGGAAGGGAAGATTTTCCATATGGCTTCTTGCCAAAAAATGCCACCCAAGGTTTTTTAGGAGCTACAACCTCACCTTTTATTCCATCTCCAACATGCCTCGATGCCTCACCTTTTTTGTCACCTCCAGCAGGAATCTTAGCTCCCCCCCCCCCCAAGTCTAGGGAAGCACTATCTCCTCATGGGTCCTGAAGCTTTGAAGACCCAATATCATCTACTGGTATCGAAGACCCTCCATCATTCCATTTTTCATCTGACACTAGCAAGATTCTAGTAGACTATCCCACATCTCCAGCAGTAGCTCCAGTAGAGGAACCAAGTTTCCCGCCTAAGCCACCATTCAAAATTTGACCTGTTCCAGCACCCGCTCCTACTCCAATCATTGATAATGTGAATGTAATAAGGACCCAATACATGACCTCTATTGTTAATATTGACTGGTGAGTAAGTTATAATCAGAGGAAGGTTAACAATGCAACTGCTAGAATGGTTAGTGACAGGTGATAAGTGATTTGAGTGGTTTGTCAAATCTGTGTTATATCTTGTAATCTGGTTATAGGATATGGTTTTCAATAGTATTTGGATGCTATGATTTCAATTGAAAATATTTTGGATGAGTAGAGTGGAAGATAGAAGATGGGAGAACAAAGTTAGATTTATTATCAAGTTGAAATGTTAAAGTTCTTGAGCGACAATGATTAAATCTTTGATTGGTGATTGGTGATCGGTGAAAGTGTTGCGGTGATCGAGGTTAAGTCATTCATGATTCGATGATGTGTATTAAAGATCAAAGGTGTTGATTTGACATTAAATTATTAAATTCTAGTATGTGTAGAAGATTCAAGAAGATGGAAGTGTGTAGTCAAAATGTGTTTGACACTTGGACTCAAATATCTATGTAAATCATTGTGATAGCTGATACGGTATATGAAATTTATTGTATACATTTAATATTATTGTATGATGCACTGGATCTAACATAAATACTAAAATTTTAATTGTATTCCATTTAGGGCAATCCTAAAGTGGTGGAAATCTTAAGTTGATGAAAAATATATAAAGGATGAAGTTGATAGTTTTGAGAGTTGCTCACGTGTGAAGCAAGTGTCGTGTAAATTAAAAGTTGCGATCAAGCTAGGGAAGAGATAATTTTGATGAGAAGATATTTAGTGCTTCAGTGGATGTGACCAAGAAGATGTAGTACTATTCTACATATCATTATTCTTGTTGCTCCCTAATAGTTAAAATAGTCAAAATCCATAACAAGGTGGATCCTAGCAGGTCCCTATTGTAAATCCTCTAATAAGGTGGCACATTATCTTGTGTTTTAAGTCCTCTAAAAAGGATACTCTTGATAGGGTAAATTTTTTAATAGACCTAAAGTTAAATCCCTTAACTGAGTAGCACCTAACAGTGCTTTTGTAAAAATCCTAATAGGTTTCAGCTCCTCACAGGGTGTACTTTAGAAAGGTACATCATTTAGTGGGTACCAATTCCCACCATGATTTTTTTCCCAATTTTGGTTTCCATGAGATAAACATCAATGTCAAGTGTTTCATTATTTTGTGGATGTGTTTACAATTAAGATTTTTATTTGATGTTTTTAAAAGATAAACTTATGAATGTTGTGGTAAATTTTAAAGAGACAAAAATTGGATAATTGTTGGATTATTGATTCACCCCTCTTAGTAATCTAATCTTAGTATTATCAATTGGTATTAGATCTTGGTTCCTCTATTTTGGTGAAGCCTAACATCTTGAGGTAGAGATCCGAAGATGATGTGAAAGGAAGGACCTAAACTCACAAGATAAAATTACTAAGTATGGTGTGGTCAAATGAATCTATATCTCAAAGGTATGGGTGATCATTATTGGGATCATGTGGTTGCTAAATATATTGTCCCTTCAATTGTCCTAGATGAAGATCAGTTGAGGATCAGACAAGAATACACTACTACTATGGAAGCAATTGCAAGTACCCTTTTAGATGCCAAATTTATAGATGTCAAAGAATTGGATACTGCTCATGAGATGTGGGAGAAGTTGAGAACTATCTATGGTCAAGATCCACATGTGCAAAAGGAAAAATTTGACAGCTTGAAAGGAAAATATGATGAAATCAGAATATAAGACAATGAGAACATTGAGCAATATAGTTAAAGAATCAAAGAATTTTTTGTTGCTATTAGAAGTGCTAGTGGTTATCTTCTTGAATAAGATGTGGTAAGAAAATTATTAAGAAATATCTTACCTTGGTATGATATTAGAGTTCTAGATATTCAAGAGCTTAGATCTATATGAACTATTGTTGTTACCCTTGATGCTTTGATAGGAAAGTTGATTGCATTTGAATTAAGAAATTATGATAATAGTATGCATAAAGTGGAAGCTTATTTCAAGTCATCATTGACTATTGCATTGACTAAGAAAGGAAAGGAAATATCTAACAACCCTTCAACATTTTACTCTAATGATTATGAATATGTCATGTCTGAAGAAAGAGAGCGGGAAGAATTGGAAGCATTGTTTAAAAGGAGATTACCTAGAGGAAAAGGTAAATACAAAGGTAAGATACCGTTAAGATGTTTTGCATCTAATAAGATTGGACACATAGCCTCTAGATTTCTTGAAAATGAAAAGGAGAAACCAAGGAGATTCAAGGAAAATGATAAGAAAGTAGGTTACCTTGTTTAGGAAGGTTTCACTAATGAAGAATCGGATGGTAGAGATGAAGAGGAAATTTTCTTTGTTGTAGTAAATGAAAAACCCTCAAGAGAATGTGAAAAAAGCACTAGTATCCAACTTGAATCACAACAATGATTAGATTATTGATAGTGGATGTACTCATCACATGACCGATGATAGAAAAAAAATTCATTAAAATGGAGGAATATGATGGTGATTCGGTGAGATTTGGTAATGATGCTCCATGTATGGTGAAAGGTAAAGGTCTCATTGCTTTAAATGATAAGACAAATTGTGATGATGTTTACAGGGTTGATGGTTTAAGATACATCTTGTTAAGTGTTTCTTAGTTAAACAATAAAGGATGTTGATTGGAATTCAACGAAGGTATGTGCAGAATCATTGGGAAATTAGGAGATTTAATTGCTACAGATGATCAAACAAGAGGTAACTTGTTCCATCTGAATTCTACTGTTAAGAGTTATCTGAGTGCTAAGGTAGAAAATTATTGTTTATGGCATAAAATTTTAATTCATGTTAATTTTGATAACTTGGTCAAAGTTAGTAAGATGAAGATAGTAAGAGGTTTTCCTAACCTAGTAAAGCTAGACAATGTAATGTACAAAGAATGTCAGCTTGGGAAGTTAACTAGTTCAAATTTTATCAGCAAAAATTACTCTTCTAAAATTATCTTAGATTTGATTCATACTGATCTGTGTGGTCCAATGAGAACATGAAGTTGTTATGGTGATAGGTATTTTATGTTTCTTGTTGATGGCTATTCCAAAATGATGTGTGTGGTTTTTCTTAAGGATAAATTAGAAGGTTTTCATATGCTCAAGATCAATAAAGAAAGAGTGGAAAAGGAGATCGATAAGACTTTGAAATGTCTTAGATCAGATAGAGGAGGTGATTTTACTTCACATGAGTTAATTTAATATTGTGAAGAATAGGTAATCAAAAGGAAGATGTCAACTCCTAGGACACTCAGTAGAATGGAATTACTGAAAGAAGAAACAAATCTATCATTGATTGTGTTAGGACATTGATGATTCAAAAAGGTGTTGAGGAAACAATTTGGATAGAATCACTAAGAAATGATGTCTACACATTGAATAGATTTCAATTGAAGAAAGGCACAAATAAAACTCCTTATGATTTATGGCATGGTTGATCTCCTAGTGTGAGTTATTTTAAAATATTTGGAAGTAGATTTTACATAAAAAGAGAAGAAAACTTGGGAAAGTTTCATCCAAGAAGTGATGAGGGAATATTCTTGGGATATTCCACTAAGAGAAAAGCTTATAAATTATTAAATAAGAAAACAAACAAGATAGTGGAAAGTGTTAATGTGAGAATAGATGAATTCTCCTAACAGAATGATTAATCCAACAAGAAAGAACCAGATGATTATCATAGGTTTGAATATATACAATTGATGGAACAAGAAACTGCAGATGAACTGATAGAAAGATAATTTAGTGAACAAGAACTGGTACAAGTAGTTCAAGATACTCCAATATCAGAACTAGTATATCCAAGGTATGTTAAATTGAATCATTCACTTGATCAAATTATTGGTGATAGAAATGTTGGTGTTTTGACAAGAAGAAAAGAAAGAGAAGGTGCATGTTTGTTATTTGAACTTGAGCCTAAAATTGTAAAAGATGCAATAAAAGATGATGATTGGTTGAAGGCTATGGAAGAATAATTAGAATGAATTGTGAAGAAAAAGACCTGGACATTACTACATAGACTGATGGACAAAAATGTACGGTACCAAGTTTATTTTCAGGAATAAGATGAATGAGAAAGGTAAAGTAATAAGGAATAAAGAAAGATTGGTGTGTAAAGGTTATGCACAAGAAGAAGGATTGAACTATGGTGAAACATTTTCACCTATGACCAAACTTGAAGGTGTGATGATATTACTTGCTTATGTTGATTATAAAGGATTCAAAGTATATCAAATGGATGTAAAATCAACTTTTCTCAATGGTGTATTAGAAGAAGAAGTCTACATTGAACAACCAGAAGGAGTTTCTAATGAATAAGGTAAGAACATGGTATGAAAATTAAAAAAATCTTTATATGGATTGAAGAAAGCACCTAGAGCATGGTATGAGAGATTGCACTCTTATCTTATTCAAATTGGTTTTACAAGGACAAGTGACAATAGTAATATATATTTGAAGATTGAAAAAGATGATAGGTTACTGATTGCATATATATTTGTTGATGATATCATACTTGGAGGGAATGAAAAAGTGAGTAGATCATTTTCCAATGGGATGAGAAAATAATTTGAGATGTCTATGATAGGTGAGATCAAATTCTTTATTGGATTAAAGATTTGATAGTTGAAAAAAGGTATATACATTAGTCAGTCCAAGTATGTGAAAGTGATATTGAAAACATTTGGATTGGAAGACTCAAAATTGGTTGGTACCCCTACGGTAACTGGTTGCAAATTGTCAAAACAAGATGATACTAAAGAAGTGGATGAGACTCCTTATTGATCCATGATCGGTAAGATACAATACACAGTGCACAATAGACCAAACATTGCAAAAGCAGTTGGATTGGTGGAAATATTTTCTTCTAATCTGAAGGAATCACATCTAATTGTTGTGAAGATGATATTCAGATATCTTAGGGGAACTGAAGATTATGGTCTTTGGTATGGACATCAAGGTGATTTTTTATTAAGTGTCTTTATTGATATATATTGGGAAGGAAATGTTGATGATAGGAAGAGCACTAGTGGTGGCACATTCTTTCTTGGAGATAAGCTTGTATCCTAGACAAGAAAAAAATAGACTTACATATCACAATCAATAGTTGAAGCTGAATATGTTGTTGTTGTAACTAATTGTACATAGGTTGTGTGGATTAAGCATATTTTGGAAGGAATCTAGGAAAAGGTAACTGAACCAATGGTTATCTATTGTGATAATACAAGTACCATTAATATTTCTAAGAACCCAATGATGTGCTCTAAGACTAAGCATATAGCTATAAAATATCACTTTCTAAGAGAACATGTATAGGAGAAAGAAGTAAAGTTGGATTATGTTCCAACTATAGAACAAGTTAATAGGTAAGCTAGGGGTCATTCCCCTATCTGTTGTGGATTAAGAGAAGATGTAGATGCATCAGTCCAAGTGTATTCTAGTTAATATCTTTATGATTAGATTAATATATGGAGGCTACTCTGTTGGGGTAGCATTCTATGATGTTTTGTGTTGAGTCATACTATAGAAAAATATATTTCATATGTGTTTGATGCCTTTGGAATTGTTGTCAAAGGGGGAAAGAGTGTATGTGAGAAAATTTATGTAAAGAAGAGTGTTGTGGTGATAGAGGTTAAGTCAGTCATGATTTGATAACGTGTATTAAAGATCAGAGGTGGTGATTTGGCATTACATTTTTTGATGCTAGTGTGTGGAGAAGATTCAATAAGATGGAAGTGTGTATTCAAAATGTGTTCGACTCTAGGACTCAAATTTCTATGTAAAACATTGTGATAGTTGACGTAGTTTAGGAAATTTATTATACACATTTAATATTGTTGCATTATACAATGGATCTAACAAAAAGATTGAAAGTTGAATTGTATGTTGTTTAGGGAAATCCTAAGGTGGTGGAAAAATTAAGGGCTTGATGAATAGTATATAAATGATGAAGATGATAGTTTTGAGATCTGATCGTGTGTGAAGAAAGTGTGGTATAAATTTCAAGCTATGATCAAGCCAAGGTAGAGTTAAGTATGATGATAAGACATTTTGTGCTCAGTAGATATGATCAAGAAGAGGTATTTTTATTCTAAAAATCATTTTTCTTTTTGTTCCCTAATAGTTACAATAATCAAAATCCCTAACAAGGTGGATCCTAGAAGGTCCCTATTGTAAATCTTCTAACAAGGTGACACATTAGCTTAGGTTTGAAGTCCTCTAATAAGGCTACTCTTGATAGGGTAAAGGTTTTAACATATCTAAAGGTAAATCCCTTAATTGGGTAGCACCTAACAGTGCTTTTATAAAACTCCTAACAAGGTTAAGCTCATCATAGGGCGTACTTTAGAAAGGTACCTCATTTAGTGGGTACCAATCCCCATCGTGGTTTTTTCTTGATTTGAGTTTTCATGAGATAAACATCTTTGTCAAGTGTTTCATTATTTTTTGAATATGTTTATGATTGATATTTTCATTTGATGTTGTTAAAGATAAACTTATGACTGTTGTGGTAAAGTTTAAAGAGACAAAACTTAGATAATTTTTGGATTACTGATTCAGCCCTCCTCTTGCAGTAATTTGATCTTAGTATTAAAATAACTATCATTGTATACATATTCCTAAACCCAACACTAAAATAAATTAAACACTAACCCTAAATTTAATTGAATTTTTATCCTAAATCTAAACACCAACCCAAATTTTAGCCTGATCATAAAGCTAATTCAATAGTACACCAACTTAAACCATTACCCTAGTCCTAGACAAAATTGAACCCCAATTCTAATGTAAAAACATATTGAACCCTAGCCCTTATGAAAAACAAAATAAAACCCAAACCCTAAAGATAATTGAATATTAAACCAAATTGAACCCTAATCATGAGCCAAAATACCATAACACTAATAATAAACAAAAATAAAACTCTAATTAAATATAATTAAGCACTAAACCTTATTTTAACCTCTAACTCTAATCCTAGCCCTATCATTAAACCAAATTTAGCCTTAATCATTTAAACCTTATAAAATGTAATCCTAGACCTGTAGAAATAGTAACCTTAACTTTGAACCTTATGTAATTATAATCTTTAAATAGAAATAGTGATCCTAAAACTCAAAATAGGTTGAATTAAATCTTAAACCTGGTAGTAGATAAAGCTAAATCCAAACCCCAATTCAAATTAAACCCTACCCCTAACACACAGTAACTTGAAACTTAGTTCCCTAACAATAAACAAAAATAAATTTTAAACCTAAACTAGATTGAATTGTAATCAAAGCCCTAAAGCAAGTTGAACCCTAATCATAAAACTAAATGAACACAAAACCAAATTAAAATTTAACTATAAACCTAATTTTACCCTAACCTTAACAATAAAGAAAATTAAACCCTAACACGGAGATTATTTGAACACTAAATAAAATTGAACCCTAACCTTGGACCTAATGAAATAGTATAATACACTAAACCTAGCAATTATTAAATTTGTGTCATTCTTTTAATCCAAACAAATCAATAGGACATAGAATAAAATCAAATCCCAACCCTTTTAAAATTTAACCTTATACATTATTAAACCCAAACCTCACTCCATAATCTTAAATAAATGCCAACCTTAACCTTGAATAGATAGAAAGAGAGAGATAGAAATATATTTAAAGAGAATGAGAAAATGATATGGGGATAGAGAGGAAGTGTGGGGAGGAGAGATAGAGAGAAGAAAAATGGGGAGGGAGGAAGAGAAAGGGAGAGAGAGAGATAGGTAGAGGGTAGAGGAGAGTATATGGGGGGTGTATCTCCCATTAATGAATTGAAAAAAAAATTAAAAACTCTCACCTGCATTAAAATTATAGCCTTATGTCACTCTGCTTCTTTGTTTCAACTTTCTTTTTCATTTGCATGTTGGTCTTGTTGATATTTTTTCATTTTGGACATCTTCTTTTATTCTATTTCCAAATATAGAGTATATGATAGATGGTTTTTATAGTCTTTGGTCACTCATTTTAAATATTTTTCAAGATAGAGAGTAGAGGATAGATGGGTAGAAATCAAACCCAGCTTGATTTCACTTTAAATTTGAAAACCAGATATGTTTTGCCTTTTGGTTCAATTTTTATAGAAATTCCCCTAGGTCACCTCAAAATGTCAAGAAATAGAGGGAAGGGAGAAGAATCTGGCCATAATGAGTTAATACATTTTCAATTTATAGGTTTGTAAATGTTTCCATTGTTTCTTCAATTTTTAGTTTTTAGTTTTTTATTTCTAAATTTAAGAGAAGAAATTTATTTATTTTATAGGCATTGGCTACCATTTTGGGGGAATAGGTAGTGAACAAATTGGATGGTGTGGATTTCATAATGATTTCTAGACACATACAAAAATGATCTAGTAAAGACCCTAGAATATTGCAACCAAATCAAGCTTGGAAAAGGGAATCAATTGATTCCCCAACTACTCCTAGAATGAGCATAAGATCTAAGAGGAATAGAGATTTCTAAATTCGTAGCCACTCTTGGGACACAGACTTCTTCTAGCATGCCATACATTTCATCTTGCATTGGTAGCTACAATACCAAGATAGAATATGATATGGTTTTAGGGTAAGTCTAAATGACAAATAGTGGAAAAATGTTTGTGAATGGGTTGAAGGAATCATGCCTTCAATAGTTCAAAGACCATCTACATTTTCCATTCTCAAAGATACCCCAGAACCTACATTAAATAGTTATCCATGACATAGAGATTGAATTTGGCATAGGTTGGTCTGTAAAGAAGATAAAGTTGTTAGGAATGAATGCAAAGTATTTTGGCAGTCATTCTGTAGCAGTTGTTGTTGCATTCATGACTTGGATTGTCATTGATGTCAACACAGTGATATTCTAGATATTAGTAGGAATGTAGGTATAGTTTTGTTTTGCACACATGTTGTATTGTAGATTGGCTTTTGTGTAGTTGATGGTATGTTCTTTGGTGTGTTATTAACCTATGGTTAACAGTGCAAAAAGAAATTCATTCATTTGTGAGAGTTATGAGCATTTTGGTGAAAGCAGTGTTTAGACAGTGTTTCTGTGAAGCGATGTTCAGAAATCAGAGGATATCTCTTAGCTGGGATGGAATCTGATTTTGTGCATTTAAAGGTATGTTGGAGACTCATTAATGATGATGTGGTTCATAGCACAAACTTTGAGGATATGTTTGGAGAAAGTTACAGTATCTGGAAGCTGATAGTTTTATGTGAATTCTGTGTGTAGCGTGTAGAATTTATTATTTTGTAATTGAGGACCAACTCATTTGTAATTATTTGAGTTTGGTATATAAGAAGGAATTTTTTCCTTGTTGTAATGTGTGCTATGAAGATTGAGATGCAAATATATGCATGAAGTGAAGAAAAGAGCTAATTCAATGATGAAGGAAGACTTGTGAGTACAGAGATCTGGAATTGTGATCTTGTGTAGCAGAGAGTGCGGTTTTGGCACAATGTGAAGGAGGTAATATATTTAATATTATTCTATTGAATAATTCTAAGATCTTTTGGACAGTGGGTTCAGAGGTCTTGCCTTGAAGCTGTTTGGGTAGTGGGTCCTTATGTCTTCCATAAACTCTTAACCGGGTTAGAATCTTTTAACAGGGATTCAAAATCTCCTAACAGGGATTTATATGTACTGAATGTATTTCATAAGACTCCTAATAGGGTCCATCCTCTAACAAGGAACTTTCATATTAGTGCATCATTTTGTGGCCATCATTCCCACCGGGGTTTACTCTTTTCAAGAGGTTCCCTAGTCAACATATCTTGTGTTATTGTGCAATTGTGTATGATTATTTTTCTATGGTTGATCAGTACATTGATTATATTGTTTAAAGTAGTTGAATGGATAAATTATCTGATAACTAATTCACCACCCCCTCTTAGTTATCTTGGAGATCTTTACTTTCTAACAATTGGTATCAGAGTAGCAGGTCCTTGAAAGAAAATTTTAACAACTTAAGGAGATCCATGGCGAATTTTAGAAAAGAAAGCCCTAAGTTTGATGGAGTAAATTTTGATAGCTGGAAAGAAAAGATGAAGACACATCTGTTGTGTTTAGGACCAAGTTATTGGTTGATTACAAAGAATGAGAAGACTATCATTGAGGAAGACAATCTAGAGGCAGGAACTAAAGATGAACTAGATCTATTCATGTGTAACATACTTGCAAGAGAAGCACTTTTTTCAACACTACCAGAGAATGAATATAGTTAGGTAACATGTTTGAAAACATCTCATGCAATTTGGAAAGCTTTACATTCTACTTTTGAAGGTGATGAACATGCAAAGAAGGCTAGATTACATAATTGGATTTGTGCATTTGAAGATATCAGAATGATGGAAGATCAATCTATTAGAAGCTATATTGGTAGGATGTCTGAGATTGTAACAAGAATAAAGTCTTGTGGAGGTGATAAGATAGAGAATGAAGTGATATGGAAAATTCTAAGAACTTTGACACCAGTATTCAAGTAGACAATGCAGATGATTAAACAAGTGATACCTTGTACATCCAACTTTTCAAGAGAGACTCTTCTTGGAAGATTAGAAATAGCAAAGATGAACTTGAGATTATCAGGAGAGCTACCTAGAATGGAAACAACATTTAGTGCTCTTAACATTAGACCTACAAGAAGTACTAGTGCGAATGGAGATTATGCCAGCAGTAGCAGATCTAAGGAAGATAAGAAGATTGAAGAAGGTATTGCATTACTTGTAAAAAGAGAACCAGATGGTAAGAAAATCTTTAAATGTTGGACTTGTCAAGAATATGGTCATTTTGCATCTAAATGTCCTAAAAAAGTTAAGAAGTGTGTGTGTGAAAATTGTACCTGATCTGTAGACACAACACTTCAGTAAAATATTAGAGGTTAGCAATAATCATGCAAAATTGAAATCTAATCTAACCAAGCAATCTACTGCCTTCTAATAGGTGCGAGATCAATGTTCTCAGATTGTTATCGAGATCAGTGACCTAGACGACACCTAAATGAAGGATTTGAATGCCAAACTGATATGAAATATGAATGCAATTAATCTTCTTTTTTTTTGGTATTTTCTATGCAATAATATGATGAAAACTGATATGAATCTATGCTAATATGGAAATTGATCTAACAATGATATGAATCTATGCTAATATGTAAATTGATATGCAATGCTAATCTAGAAATGATATGATATGATATGAGAATGAAAATTCTAACAATAATATGAAATCTATGAATTTGAAATTGATCTCACAAAGCTTCGAATCCTCAAATTTATCTTTCAAGCTCTAATTGTGCAAATTCTCCAAATCTAATATGCTATGATTCCTGTAGAGTAAGTTTGCAATTTGTGAGATGAATTATGAAGAGCTGAGCCTTGGTTTTATAGAAATCTAGGGCTTTGCAGGTGCATGAGAAAAAGCCATGAATCACTCAAATAACTCGGGTTGATTTTTGAGTTATTTTTAAATAAAGATAATTAAGTCACAAAAATCATGCAAAAGCACAGTTCAACTCGAATTAGAAGTTTAGATCAACTTTAAAACTCAAAAAGATGTTGAGTTTCAAAAAGCTAACAACTTGCATTGATTTTCCAATTTGAGTTTAACTGGTCCTTGAATGTGCACATGGATAATTATGATTTAATAAATAAATAAAGTGATTTATTCTCAACTTAACTGCTTTTTGAAATAAAATAATTAATTTATGGGTTAATTAACTATTTTATCAAACTTTTATTAAAAACTATATTATTAAATAATGACAACTTGCTTTAATTAATTAAATAAGAATTTAATCAATTATTCATAGGATATTGGATTTATTGTCAAAATTAAATAATACAATTAATAATAGATAGAATTAAATTTAATTACACAATTAAGTGGCAAGATATTAAATCTAATTAATTAAATATGAAAATATTCAATTAATCAAACTTTAGGATAAATGTGATTTATCGCCAAATAATCATTAAATTAAAGATAATTATGATGATTAGGAATATTACTAGGAATATTTCCCGGTGCAGAATTTAAGATAATCAATTATGATTCGATGATGTTTAGATGTGCCTTAGGTTAGGACTTTGATGTCGATTTTGTTCGAATTGTTGATATAGAAGGTTAATGAACATATAGCCCATTTTTGAGGTATTACATTTTTCCCCTCTTTGAATTACTGTGCGAAGCGCAGTAGTTCAAAGATAGTCTCTGTTTGATAGAGATATGAAACTGATTCAAAATTGATAATTGATATGAGACAGAAGCTGACTAATATTGATTTGATATGAAGATAATAGGTCCTGAATGACCAAAGATAATTTTCACTATAATAGCAAATGAACCTATGATTGTGAAAAAGTGTCAAAACGCCTGATTCCAAACCTTAGGATTGCAAAGAAGAGAGTGACCGGTTCTAGACTTGATTGTCTTAGTAGAACTAGCAGGTATCACATCCAAATCCTTCAGTTGTCGAAGAACCAAGGAAAGAACACTATGATCCGATGGTTGCAAAAAATGATACAGTTTACAAGATTAGGAGAATACCAGATTGATATGGATCTTGATGAATCTAATATGCCCCAAGTGATGATAGATTTGCCCCGAGCGATTAGGTATTTTTTGATGAATCAGTAACTAGACATGGTTGTTGTCTTGATTACTGAGGAAGATATGATTTCAGCAAAGATATGATTTCAAACTTGATTACAGACTTTGAATGATATGCAATACCATGCCCCCTTTGGGATTAAAATTGAAATCTGACAAGAAAAGTCAGTGTTGATAGTTTAGAAGCATGCTAATTGATTTGAGAAGTGGTTATACATGTTCAAGAATGCATTCTACATTGTTTAGAGGTCGAGACGACCAAGTTTGACTAGGTGAAACTATGAGTTGACCATAGTTGACCAAGTTGAAATTTTGATAGTTTGATGTTAGATAATCAGTTAAGTTGAATTCTAGATTTCTATGATGATTGAAGGTCGATTATGCAAGTAGTTGACAATATGAATGATTTCAGATTTTGATTTTGATCCCGAAAAAAAGGATTCTACTTGCTATTTCATTGGAGGAACCTTTGTGTGAGGT
Source organism: Chamaecyparis obtusa (assembly GCA_027943335.1). Taxonomy (NCBI): domain Eukaryota; kingdom Viridiplantae; phylum Streptophyta; class Pinopsida; order Cupressales; family Cupressaceae; genus Chamaecyparis; species Chamaecyparis obtusa. The sequence continues at coordinate 70,596 of BSBK01002447.1, read as the reverse complement.
TCAGCTCTTGTTAGATTTGAAGAGACAAGTGGAGAATTGTTTAAGCATTGAAGTTTGTTTAGCCATTGTGAGATCATGCAAACATGCAAAAATGCAAAGAAACATGCAAAATGAAATGCAACCTAAGACCTAGGACCTAGTCACTGATCATATGTCAATTTGTTATCATCATTGAACTTTTAGGTAACTGGATAAATCAATACAATTCCCACTAGCTATGAAACAATAGACATATGAATATCAATTTGTATGCACAAGAATCAATACAACACCCATTGGTCAACAACCATGGATATATGAATATTGATTTGGTTTTCAGAATGTCGGATTAGATATCAGCACCAAGGCACAAACACCAAGATGACCTGAATATCATGTCCATTTTGATATAGCAATTTGTATAAGCATCAAAACATAAACATCGTGATGACCTGAATATGCCTTGCATGAAAAACAAATCAAACAGTCAAGAGATCATTCCAAATCTAGTGTGAATTACCCGTAGTGACCCTTTATTGTTCACATCCTTAGGTAAGATTGTGTTTCACAGTAGGAGAAAGAACTCACTCAAAAAGACAATAGTTAGATCGATACTTCTTTGAATCATCTAGGTATCAATGGTCGAGGTATGCATGGCCATCCAATTTGAGATAGAGGCTCTTACAGTCGGACACCATTTCAATCCAGAATTTCCAAAGTTGTTATATTTTCACATACAAGAAGAAAATAAAGAAAAGATTATGCCCCAGTCATCACTCTCTAAATCCTATAAAGGACATCAACAAAGAGCTCAAAGGGACACAATATGCATAAATCTCAATGCGAATCAGTAAGCATACAAGGAGATAAAAGCATGTAAAAAAAGCATAGATTGTTTTCAGTTTGTTGTTTGATGTTTGATTGCGTTGTTGTAGATGCAAAATCCTTTCTGGAGACAAGACTGATTGACTGACTCACATGAAGCTTCAAAGGACTCTGACTAGATATGATACGTTTCAGATACATGGGAGACCATAGGATATGACATTGATTTCCCCCAAGTTTGAACATTGATAGGATAGAGACACTTGAGAAGATTTATGGACAAACTGACTTATTGAAAACTGGAAATGCAAAAACAAACCGGGAGATATGTACAAACTAAAGCAAGACTAAAAGCTGGGAAAGACCAAGATTGCACTGATAGATGGAGCATTTTGAAACAAGTGGTGCCCGTTTGCCAGGTTTTCACCATCTTGGCAGAGATTCTATTTTTGCTACCAAGGCGCCTGTTTCCAGGTTTCCACCAAGGCACTTTTTTTTTTTTCATTTTTCAAATTTTTCAAATTTTTGATATTTTTCAATTTTTTAAGATTTTTTTGTGAATCATCAAGGCACCTATTGCTAGGTTTTCACCAAGATGTTCATTTTTTCATGACTTTTTCTGATTTTTATAATTTTTTTAGGACATTTTACCATAGACTGAATGCCTTAGGGGTAGAATTTCTTCAGATGGAGAACATTGATTGGTTCTCAGAGCTGTTCTCCTTTAGTTGTTGAGAGTTGATAGGCACCAGAGCCAAAAGTAGCAGTGATGACAAAGGGACCCAGCCAGTTGGGTTTGAACTTCCCCTTGCGTTCTTGATGGGATTGATTTTTAGGATTTTCTCTCAACACTAGATCGCCAACCTGAAATTCTCTGTGTCTGACTTTCTTGTTGTAGCCTCTAGACATTCTCTTCTGATATACTCTGAGATGATCATACGCTGCTTGTCTACGCTCATCTAGTAGTTCCAGTTCTTGCAACCTAGACACTCTGTAGTTGTCATCAGTTACTAGACCATGCATTCTGATTCTTAGTGATGGGATTTCGACCTTAATAGGTAGTACTGCTTCAGACCCATAAACTAAAGCAAAAGGTGTAGCCCCTGTAGGTGTTTTGATACTTGTTTTGTAGGCCCATAGAGCTGGATTAATCATGAGATGCCAGTCTTTGCCAGTTTTGTTTACTGTTATGTGCAAGATCTTTAATAGATTTTTGTTAGAAGCCTCTGCTTGGCCATTCCCTTGTGGATAGTAGATAGAAGACCAATGTTGGGTGATCTTGAATTTGGCACATAGATCATCTAGGTCTTTATTCCTGAATTGCCCACCGTTATCTATGATTATGGAATGAGGTATCCCATAGCTACATATGATATAGTTCAATATGAACATAGATATCTATTTCCCTGTTGCTTGTGTCAAAGGGACTGCCTCTACCCATTTTGTAAAATAATCTATGGCTGTGATTATATGGGTATGTCTGTTAGAAGAATGAGGATGAATCATCCCGATAAGATCAAATGCCCATTGATGGAAAGGCCATTATGTTGTAAAGGGAATTAGATCCCTCCCTAGAGCATGAATTAGGTTGCCATGTACTTGACACTTTTGACAATTCTTAGCAAATTTGATAGCCTCTTTCTCCATGTTAGGCCAATAGTACCCAGCCCTAATAATTTTTTGAGCTAGTGTTAAACCATTTGAGTGTGACCCACAAATACCATCATGGACTTCCTCTAATGCACGTTGAGACTCTTCTCTTTCTAAACATCTAAGTAGTGTACCATCTAGACCTCATTTGTATAGATCATGACCAATGATGACATATCAAGAGGCATTACGAATAAGGTATCTCTTTTCATGGTGGTTGAAGGTATCGGGGATGATTTGGTCCTGGAGATAGGAAAATAGGTGTTTATATTAGGATGAATCATGACCTACAATAGTGTAGATCATGCGGTTTTTGGGGGAGTCATATACAGGATAAGATAGTGCTTCCACCAGGAACTCATAGTGTAGCTCATGTTCAGGCTGCTGTAATAAAGTAGATAGTGTTGCCATTGCATCGGCAGCCTTGTTCTCCATTCTAAGAATTTTCCCAAATGTGATAGATATGAAATATTTCTTAAGATCATATACCATTCTCTTGTAAGGAATGAGCTTTTCATCTTTAGTTTGGTACACATCATTGACTTGATGAATAACAAGTTGAGAGTCTCCATGAATGTGTAGCTCTGTTACTCTCCATTCAATTGCTAGTTTCATACCATTCAAAAGGGCTTCATATTCTGTAATATTGTTCATGCAAGGGAACTTCAGTCTGAATGCTTTTGGGATGGAGTATCCTTGAGGAGTTATGAACAATATGCCTGCTCCAGATCCATTTTGTGTATAGGAGCCATCAAAGAACAATTGCCATTCTCTAGAAGATAGGTGCATAATAGAGGAGTCTGGAAATTCCATTTGCATTGGTGTGTCATCAAACATGGGTGCATCTGCTAGTTGATCAGCAATAACTTGACCTTTTATAGCTTTTCTTTCAACATATTCAATGTCAAATTCACTTAGAAGCATGATCCATTTAGCCAGTCTACCTGTGAGGGCAGCCTTGCTTAGTAGGTATTTTAGTGGATCAATTTTTGCTACTAGATGCATGGTATGAGCTAACATATAGTGTCTCAGCTTCTATGATGCAAAGATCACAGCAAGAAAAGCTTTCTCAGTCATAGAATAGTTCTTTTCATATGCCACCAATGTTCTGCTTATATAATAAATGACTCTTTCCTTTTTCTCTTCATCATGTTGTGCTAGCAATGCCCCCAGTGATGTGGCCGTTGCGGAGACATATAAGATCAATGGCTTCCCATGAATAGGAGGCATCAAGATAGGCAGATTTGATAGATACTTCTTGATATGGTTAAAGTTGTTCTCACATTCTTCATTCCATGCAAAGGTCACACCTTTATGTAATGTTTTGTAAAAGGTTGTGATATGTCCGCTAGCTGTGATATGAATCTTTTGATAGATTGAACTCTTCCTTGCAACGTCCTCATTTGACTGATATTTGTGGGAGGTTGCATCTCTATTATAGCCTTGACTTTAGCTGGATCAACTTCAATGCCCTTCTTTGAAACTATGTATCCTAAGAGCTTTCCAGAAGTGACACCAAAAGCACACTTCTTAGGATTTAGTCGGAGACTAAACTTTTCCATTCTATCTAGGATCATGCTCAAGTTCTTTAGATGTTTAGTTCTGATCATAGATTTTGCTAAAGTATCATCAACATAATCTTCCATAGTTTGATGCATCATGTCATGGAAAATAGATGTCATTGCTCTTTGATATGTAGCTCCATCATTTTTAAGCCCAAATGGCATGACATTCTAGCAAAAGGTGCCCCATGCACATGTGAAAGCAGTTTTCTCTTGGTCCTTTAGAGCAATTTTTATTTGGTTATATCCAGAGAAACCATCCATTAAGGAATACATCTTGAAACCCGCAGTCATGTCCACTATCATATCAATGTTAGGTAGTGGAAAATCATCCTTAGGGTATGCTCTATTCACATCTCGAAAGTCTATGCACACTCTGATTGAGCCATCTGGTTTAGAAATAGGTACAATATTAGAGATCCACTCTGCATAGTCAATAACTTGGATGAATTTGGCATTTAGGAGCTTCTCTAATTCAGCTTTTACCAAGAGTGCAACATGAGGATGCATCTTTCTCAATTTTTGCTTGACAGGTTTGACATTTGGAGCAATAGATAAATGATGCATTATAAGATTAGGATCCAATCCTAGCATATCTGAATATTTCCATGCAAATTTGATCTTCTTCTCTGTTAGGAATGTTGTAAATTTTTTTTTCTCTTCTTTTGATAATGATTGTGCTACATGTACCAATTGTGGTTCCTCTATTGTACCCAAATTGATGGATTGAGTGGGCTCAATTAGAACTGGAGATCTATCCTATAAATGACTTGGAAGGACATCAAATATCTCATCCTTAGGTGCCTCAGAGAGGTTTTCAACTTTGGATATGTCTTTTATTTTTACTTTTGTAGGTTCTGAGACTGCCACAAAGTGGTTTTCACCCTTATAACTCTTTTTCTTTTTTTTTTTATTCTTGTTTTTCTGACTAAGATATTTGATGTCTGACTCGGTCATACTGACGCTTGGTTCACTGATGGAAGTACTCATAGGCTCAACTACATTGAGGTAGCAAGAAAGGGCATAGTTATTCGGGAAGGTATAAATACCATGTCTCAAATTTGTGGAGGTTTGATCAATATGTTCTGGATATTTGATAGTCAAAGTAGGGAAAGATTGGGATATAGTGTTTACAGATATGGATCTATCATCATTGGTCCTAACCTAATGCTTGAGTTCAAAGGTGATACTACAACTTAAGACATCCAATTTGTGAATAGGCTCAATGTCATCATGGGAGTCCAATTCAGCCATAGGTGGATCAGACTCGATAGGTTCATCATTTTGCTCTAGACTTACATTGGTTTGAGGTGCATATTGGTGAATAACATCAACATGTTTCTCTGTGATAAGCTCATCTGGTTTTGGGATGACTCCCCATTCATAGTCATTAGATTCATCTTCTGATTCAGGATCTCTAGGAAATCTTAGAACATTAGTAAAGTCAGGGTGAATACCCCAAGAAGGGTTACCCTCAGATTCTGATTTGTATTCATACTCATGAGAATCTGTCTCAGAATCATTACCACTTCCCTCTTCTTGATTGTTTTTGAGATTAGCTGGTTCTTGTGTTGCAACTATCTCTTGATTGATAGTAGGTTCTTGTGTTTCTACTACATTAATTCTCTTGATAGGATCATCTTTATCATCAAGGTCTTTGATCTCTTTAGGCAATTTTTCATAGGGTATGAGTTTTGAGCTGTCTGAATCACTATCTGATGGTTCTATTTCTTCTTTCTTAAGAAGAGGTTCCCCTAGTGTGATATGCTCTATGACATGGGAGCAATTACCTTGGAGGTGATAGGGTTTCTTCTTAAAGCCTAAGCCAACTTTATCTTTATTTTCTCTACCATTATGTGGGAGAGGTGCCACGAGACCTTTTCCTCTAACTCCTAGAGGTCCTTGACCTGAATAGCCCATCTTAGCTATTAATTTATCTCTTGGACCATATGACTTGGAAGGGAATTTGGAGACTGCAGAGTCACCAGTTTGAACAACTTGAGATTCAGGTTCATCTTTGTACAGCCATGATAGCACAACCTCATCCTCATCAAATTCTTGCTTGGATACTTGTTCTCCTACAAAATTCTTTTTATATGCTTCAAGAGGTTCTTTAGAGTTTGGTTTGGATTGTTTCAAAGATTGCCCATAAGACTTAGGCGAGACAGGGAGAGATGTCAAAGATAAGACTAGCTTCATAGTATATTCTCCCATACTATTTTCTTTGATATTAACCTCTTTTGCAAGATCTTCCATTTTAGATGTGGATGCTTCTTTAGTTGGTTCGATGGAAGATTCTATGTTATTAGGTACAAGCTTATCTACACTTTCCTTCAAGGTGTTGCAAGTTGTATTCAGATCTAAGGGGATAGTAACCTCTACTCCTTCATAAGGAAACTTCAAACATTGATGGTATGTAGAAGGAATAGCTTGCATTTCATGTATCCATGGTCTCCCTAGAAGGACATTGTAGGCCAAAGGTAGATCAAGCACTTGACAGATGGTATCTTTGATAACTAGACCCACTCTGATAGGTAAGACAATGGTGCCTTTAGAAGATCTTTCTTGTTCATCATGGACCTTGATAGTTATTTTCTTTCTAGGATCAATAGCCAATTCTGAAAATCCCAATTGTGTGATCAAGTTGTAAGAACAAATGTTTAGGCCAGCACCCCCATCTATCAACACACATTTGACTCTACGGTTCTGGATCAAGACTTCTATATGCAAAGGCTGATTATGTGGGTGACTCAAGGAGTTGTCATCTTCCTCTAAAAAGGAGATATATTGTGGAGATGTAAGATGTCCAACCATAGTTTGGAACCTATCTAAATCAAGGTCATCAGGAACATTGGAACCGAGCAAAGCTTTATCAAGAATGGCTCTATGAGCTGGAGATATTTGAAGCAACTCAAACATGGAGATTTTTGCATTAGTGTGTTGGAGTTGTTGAATAATGCTATAAGATGTAGGCCTTGTATCCTTTGGATTGGAAGATTTGGAAGTAGCCTTCTATTTAGAAGTAGATGAAAGATTGAATGGCACCTTAGGGACATTTGATGAATCTAGGATTTGTCCTTTCAGATGCATTTAACCTTGTGATCAAGTAACTATGTTAGCTAAGGAATGATCTCTATCTCTTCATACGATTGTGATGACATTGCAATTTTCAGAGAGACATGGTTCAACCATATTGATGATAGCATTATTTCCAGGGTAGGCATAGTTGACTTTTGCCCCCATATTAGGCTGAGAAATTGAAACATCTTGACCATGTTTTGGAAATGGTTCTGTGAATACTGTATGATCATTATTTCTCATGGGATTTTCAATTGTGATGTCTCCACTATCGATCAGATCTTGAATGGTATACTTCAAGTGATAGCAACTACTAGTTTTGTGACCTTTACTCCGATAGAAATCACAGAATTCATTTTCCTTCCACCATATTGGTTTGGGGTCCTAAGCATTCGGTCGGATTGGTGGTAAAGAGATGATTTTATCAGCTAGTAGAGTTTTCATAGCTGATTCTAAAGACTCTCCTAGAGGAGTAAATTTTTTATGTTTATCCCATTTTTTAAATTCTGGCTTCCTTTGAGATGGTTGAGAAGACTTTTGCTCTGAAGCTTTAATGGCTTGAGTACCAAGAGTGAGATTGTAGGCTGGTGCCTTTGATGGGGCACGGACAGTGTCAACAATGCCATCTGTGATGATGCCTTTGTTCTTGATCCAATTTTTGTTCTTGTCTTTAGAACTTGATCCTGATTTGTACTTGTCTTTTTGAAGTGTGATTTCTCCTTTTTTTACAAGCACTTTTTCAATTTTGATAGCATTATCCACCATCTTATCAAAAGATGTATGATCTTGCATTTGTAAAGGATAATTGATTTCTAGAACAAGGTTGTTGATGAAGATTTCCAATTTTATTTTTTTTGGAATAGATCTGGTATATAGAGAGAACTTCTTCCTCCATCTCTTGAGAAATGTTAGGAATGGTTCCCTTGGATATTACTTGAGATTACAAATATCGATCATGGTGACTGGGTGCTAAATATTGTAGGAGTATTGTTGATAAAACAATTTGATCAACTCCTCAAAAGTTTTGATAGTAGAAGGCAGTCTAGAGAACCAATGGATGGATGCTCCCCCTAGAGATCGAGGGAAGAGACGCATCAGATAGGTTGGTTCATGCATGAATTCCATGGATTGTGTATAGAATTCTCTGACCTGATCTTGAGGATTAGAGTGTCCATCATACTTATCATACTTTGGCATCTCCACTCTCTTTGGAAATGGTGGCATATACAAGTCTTTGTCAAATGGAAAAGGGCATAAAGCTTCCATGGAGAACTCTTTGGGGTCCTTTTCTTTCTCAAGGCTATTAAATTTGACTTGTAAAGCATGTATCTATTTCATCATAGCTTGAGTGGATTCTCTTCCTCATGTGTAATGATATCTTCAACATTAAAGTTGGGAGGAAGTTTAGCTCCTTGATGAGCTAGTTGTAAAAAGTATGCTTCTCTATCTTCTTTCAAGAAATGCTTCATCATTCATTTGAAGTTATCATCATTTTGATATTGAGCAATTTCTTCAGGTGTGGGTTCCTGATCTGCACCATGTTGAGATTGAGCTCTTTGAGAGCCAAAATTTGTCCCCACTTGAGACATTGTAGGAGTTTGTGGACTCCCTAGATTAGATTGATGAGGGGTATGTTGAGTACCTTCGTGAGTTGATGGAGGAGGTATGTAACCAGATTTCAATCGATAGTTGCCAAGACCGTCATCCTTGTAAAGACCAGAATTGATGATTTGCTCAAGAGTTGGAGTTTGGAGAGTGGTGATAGATTTCTTATGAGAGGAAGCTCTAGTCTCCACCATTCACCTCAAGTGAAACAAAATAATAAGATCCAGATAACCGAAGAATGAATTGAATCAAGATGATCAAATGACGCAACCTTGTCAAGGTTTGATTGATTTGAAGATTTGATTAGACGTGGATGAAAGATACTATGCCCTGGATGTATGGGTAGGTTTCCAAAAGATAGAAAACAAGATATCACAACACTTAGTCATTTTGATGATTGATTGAAGATTGATAGTTATGACAAGGTTTTGACATAGGATGATAGGGACTCAAATCGATTAAATAGAAGGTTGAATTGAATGCAAAAGGCCACTTTAGGAAAATGATTGGATTCTTAATAGCTATTGACACAGTGATTCATTTGATAGATTCTAGAAATTAGGCTGAAAAAGATAAATATCTGGCAATTTTGACAATTTTTTGACAACTTTCAAAAATTTCCCAAATGACACTCTACAAACTCGTACGACAGTGGGTATGCTGTGAAACGACAGTTGCAAAACTCATACGACAATTGCAAGAAAGATTTTGACTCTTAGAATTTTTTGGCATCAAAACTCGTATGACACTGGGTTGGTTATCATACGACGGTTGGGTATCAATGAAATGACAGTTGAAAATCTCATACGACAATAGGGTAGCAATGAAATGACAGTTGACAATATCATACGACAGTTGCAAGATTTTGACTTTGAGAATTTGCTAGCATGGAAAATCGTATGACACTGGGTACCCAATCATATGACAGATGGGTTGTAATGAAATGACACTTGATGGAAACTCGTATGACTTTTTGACCTCTTGAGATGACTTTTGACTCCAGAAAATGATTTTACTTTAGATTTTGCAAAATTTAAGTTTTCAGATTTGAATTGTTTGCAAATTTCAATGTCCAAATTTGAGGATTGTAATAGATTTATTCATTTTCAGTAACCAGATAGATAAACAAGCATGCAAAACAACAAGCACATGATTTCAAGCATGTCTGAAAATAATGAACAAGGGCAAAAGCAACCTTGCGCATGAACAATCAAGTGACTTATTCGTTCTAATCCTCAGAAGCGCTAATTGTGTACATTCTAAAATGTTTTGTAATAATGTACATATACCCTATAAAATGAAAATTTGGCCTCACTAGGGTTTTTAGTAGTGGTTTGACTCTGCAACTTTTATGATCCAAAGGGGTGAACTCCAATCCCGGCGCACTAGGGTTTTGACACAGTCTGAGAACTTAATCTTCAAGAGCTGCTAGGGAGATCTGACAACCCAAGAATGAACCATACCCATGGAGATTTCTTCCACAAGGACATTTATATAGCATCTGTCACTACCACGATGAAAATGGCTATTACTACTTGAGGTTCCATCAACGCAGTTTGCCCTGTAAAGGGATTTGACCTAGTCAGCAAGATCTAATTTTTTTTTATGATTTTGGCCACAAAAATAGAAATTAAGAATAGAGACCCCTAATAAAAATTAGAGAGCTTTCCAAAAATGTAAAAATTTTAGAAAAATCTCTTCATTTGTGCCCTAGAGACCCATTTTATCAAAATAGACTAGTTTTTGTAAATTGACTATTTGAGCTACTATATTGCATCTAAATTTAAAATAAAAAGAATGGACCCCCTATAGAATTTAAATATATTTCCAAAAATATAAAAATTTCTGAAAAATATGCTGATTTGCGTCAGATATTAATTTCTTTCAGAATTTCAAGAAAAAATTATTAAAAATTCAAAACATCTCAGAAAATTCTAAATTTTTTACTGGAGCTTCTTTGATATATTTCCAACCTAAAAAAAAACTTTTAGTCTAAAAATCCAAGCCATTTGAGAGATAAAATTAAATCTTTGAAACTTTAGGGCTTTAGCTCCAAAAAAAAAATCAAAACTAGCATGTAAAGGTGGGTTGCCCCACGTTGGGTGCCATAAATGTGTGTGTGAAAATTGTACCTGATCTGTAGACACAACACTTTAGTAAAACATTAGAGGTTAGCAATAATCATGCAAAATTGAAATCTAATCTAACCAAGCGATCTACTGCCTTCTAATAGGTGCGAGATCAATGTTCTCAGATTGTTATCGAGATTAGTGACCTAGACGACACCTAAATGAAGGATTTGAATGCCAAACTGATATGAAATATGAATGCAATTAATCTTTTTTTTTTTGATATTTTCTATGCAATAATATGATGAAAACTGATATGAATCTATGCTAATATGGAAATTGATTTAATAATGATATGAATCTATGCTAATATGTAAATTGATATGCAATGCTAATCTAGAAATGATATGATATGAGAATGAAAATTCTAACAATAATATGAAAGCTATGAATTTGAAATTGATCTCACAAAGCTTCGAATCCTCAAATTTATCTTTCAAGCTCCAATTGTGCAAATTCTCCAAATCTGATATGCTATGATTCCTGTAGAATAAGTTTGCAATTTGCGAGATGAATTATGAAGAGCTGAGCCTTGGTTTTATAGAAATCTAGGGCTTTGCAGGTGCATGAGAAAAAGCCATAAATCACTCAAATAACTCGGGTTGATTTTTGAGTCATTTTTAAATAAAGATAATTAAGTCACAAAAATCATGCAAAAGCACAGTTCAACTCGAATTAGAAGTTTAGATCAACTTTAAAACTCAAAAAGATGTTGAGTTTCAAAAAGCTAACAACTTGCATTGATTTTCCAATTTGAGTTTAACTGGTCCTTGAATGTGCACATGGATAATTATGATTTAATAAATAAATAAAGTGATTTATTCTCAACTTAACTACTTTTTGAAATAAAATAATTAATTTATGGGTTAATTAACTATTTTATCAAACTTTTATTAAAAACTATATTATTAAATAATGACAACTTGCTTTAATTAATTAAATAAGAATTTAATCAATTATTCATAGGATATTGGATTTACTGTCAAAATTAAATAATATAATTAATAATAGATAGAATTAAATTTAATTACACAATTAAGTGGCAAGATATTAAATCTAATTAATTAAATATGAAAATATTCAATTAATCAAACTTTAAGATAAATATGATTTATCGCCAAATAATCATTAAATCAAAGATAATTATGATGATTAGGAATATTACTACGAATATTCCCCGATGTAGAATTTAAGATAATCAATTATGATTCGATGATGTTTAGATGTGCCTTAGGTTAGGACTTTGATGTCGATTTCGTTTGAATTGTTGATATAGAAGGTTAATGAACATATAGCCCATTTTTGGGGTATTGCAAGAAGTATAGAAGCAACTTTAAACCTAGGAGATCTAAAGAATGTTATTATGCAAATGATGAAGATCTTGAAGCAGGAATTGAAAAACATTTAAGTGACAGTGATAATGATAACTTTGAGGAAATAGGATTTGTAGCAATTAAAGAAGAAAGTTTTGAATCTGATAAAAGGGAAGAAAAAGCATTAGTTTCACAAGTTGAAAAGAAATCTGATTGGATTATAGATAGTGGTTGTTCACATCATATGACTGGAGATAAAAGAAAGTTTGTTAAGTTAGATAATTATGATGGAGGAATTGTTAGGGTTGGTAACAATGCACCTTGTTTGATTAAGGGTATAGGATCTATTACTCTTGATGGAAAGACTAACACTGATGATGTTTACTTTGTAAATGGACTGAGACATAATCTACTAAGCATTGGACAATTGGCTGATAAGGGTTATCAAGTTTGGTTTTCTGAGAAAACTTGTGTGATAAAAGATAAAGATGGAAATCTGATTGGAAAAGGATCCAGAACCAAAGGTAATGTATTTTAGTTAAATCCTACTGAGATGACATGTTTGATAACTAGGATTGATGACAGTTGGTTATGGCATAAAAGGTTTTGTCATATAAAATTTGATAATATTGTCAAGGTGAGCACTACACTTGTGGTAAGAGATTTACCTAGAATTATGAAACCTACTAACATGATTTGCAAAGAATTTATGATGGCAAAGTAGAAAAGGAGTTCATTTCCCAACAAGAAGTTCACATCGACAGAGAAGCTGGAGATTTTTCATACAGACTTGAGTGGTCCTACTAGGACTAGAGGATTCTATGGAGAAAGGTATTTTATGATTCTTGTTGATGATTTTACAAGAATGATGTGGATTGCATTTTTGAAAGAAAAATCTAAAGCATTTGATAAATTTAAGATCATGAAAAAAAAAATTAAGAATGAATCTAGAATGAAGATTAAGTGTCTAAGATCTAATAGAGCTGGTGAATTTACATCTAGAGAGTTTAACACCTTTTGTGAAATGAATGGTATTAAGAGACAACTTTCAGCCCCTAGAACACTAGAACAAAATGGTATTACAGAAAGAAGGAATAGGTCAATAACTGAAGTAGCAAGAGCTATGTTGTTTGAAAATGATTTGGCTAAGACTTTTTGGAGAGAAGCAGTGAACACAGCAGTATACACTATGAATAGAGTACAAATCGGAGTAGATACAAACAAGACACCTTATGAATTATGGTTTGGACATACACCCTCAGTTAAGTATTTTAGAATTTTTGGAAGTAAATGTTATATAAAGAGAGATGATGATATAGGAAAGTTTGATCCTAGAAGTCATGAAGGAATATTTCTTGGATATTCTTTAAAAAGCAAAGCATATAGATGTTATAACAAGAGAACTAAAAATATTGTTGAAAGTGCAAATGTAAAAGTTGATGAGAAGTTTAAAATTCAGGAAAGAATGCTTGATTATGAATTTGATGGAGAAGCACAACCTCAGCCTAACATTGAAAATGCAAAATTATTTTTTGAAACTAACAATGATTTGCTAAATGAAAGTCATACTGAAGAAAATAGAGAAGAAAATAGAGATGAAAATAGAGAAGAAAGTAGAGAAGAATCTACAGTCAGAACAAGATAAGTAACTATGACACCTAACAGGTATACTTCAAGACATCACCCTGTTGAGCAAGTTATTGGAAGTTTAGATAGAGGATTTTTGACTCGAAATAAGGTACATTTATGTTTGATTTCTCAAATTGAACCTAAGACTACTAATGAAGCTTATGAAGATGAACATTGGATTAATGCTATGAAAGAAGAACTAGAGTAGATTGAAAAAAAAAGACATGGGAATTGGTCCCTAGACCTAAAGACAAGAATGTGATTGGAACAAAGTGGGTATTCAGAAACAAGATGAATGAACAAGGAGAAGTGATAAGAAATAAAGCAAGATTGGTATGTAAAGGATATTCAGAACAAGAAGGAATTGACTATGAAGAAACTTTTGCACCTATGGCCAGACTTGAAGTAGTGAGAATGTTTCTAGCATATGCAACTTACAAGAAATTCAGAGTGTATCAGATGGATGTGAAGTCAGCATTTTTGAATGGTGAATTGGAAGAAGAAGTCTACATTGAGCAACCTGAAGGTTTTCCTTTGACACAAGAAGGAGATATGGTATGTAAGTTAAAGAAAGCTTTATATGGATTAAAACAAGCACCTAGAACCTGGTATGCAAGATTGGATAAGTATTTATTGAAATTAGGATTTATAAAAGGAACAGCAGATAGTAACTTATACACAAAAGAAATTGAGAATGGTTTGTTGGTTATAGTTATATTTGTTGATGATATTATCTTTGGAGGAGAAGATGAAGCTAGTGACAAATTTGTAGATGAAATGAAGACTGAATTTGAGATGAGCATGATTGGAGAAATGAAATATTTTTTGGGATTACAAATAACACAAAGCAAGGAAGGTATATTTGTAAGTCAAACTAAGTATTTGAATGACTTATTGAAAAGATTTGGAATGGAAGATTCTAAACCTATTGGAACACCTATGGTAACTAGACATAAGTTATCTAGCAAAGATGAGACACCAGCAGTTGAGCAGAAAAAGTAAAGATCTATGATTGGAGGATTGCAGTACTTAACACATACAAGACCTGATATAGCACATTTAGTGGGGATTGTAGCAAGATTTCAAGCAGAACCTAGAGAATCACATTATGCAGCAGTAAAGAGGATACTAAGATATCTAAAAGGAACAATGGATTATGGATTATGGTATGAGAATTCTAATGATTTTACTTTATGTGCCTATATTGATGCAGATTGGGGAGGCAACGTTGATGACAAGAAAAGCACGAGTGGTGGAGCCTTTTTTCTTGGAGGAAAATTGGTCTCTTGGCTAAGTAAGAAGTAGAATTGTACTTCACAAAGCACAGTAGAAGCAGAATATGTTGCAGTAGAAAATAATTGTAATCAGATTATTTGGATGAAGCAGATGTTGAAGGATATTGGAATAAAGTTTGATGAGCCTGTTGTTATACATTGTGATAACACTAGTACAGTGAGTATGTCAAAAAATCCTATTTTACATTCTAAGACTAAACATATTGAGATCAAGTATCATGTTGTAAGAGAGAAAGTTGCAGAAAAAGAAGTAAGATTGGAGTACATAAGTACAAAGGAGCAAATAGCAGATATATTTACAAAGCCTTTACCTAAGGATACATTTGTGTATCTGAGAGGTATGCTTGGGGTTATGCCCCAACCTATTTTTGAGAATTGATGCAGATGATTGCATCCATCCAGTGGTATATGAGCCCTATCTTTCTTCTTGATTGGATGTTGGAACTTCCTCTATGGGGGATTTTATGAGCTGAGTCATGAGGACTCTTGTTATTGTATTTTTCTGAAAAGTGTCTTTTGACATTAAGTTGTTGTTGACTTAGTGATGGAACTTCTATCATTGATGTCAATGGGGGAGAGATATACATGAAAAACATTGTGGATTGTATGAGAGCTGAATAGGAAAACGAAGCAAGATTTAAAAAATGAAGCAAGATTTAATTTGATATTTTGCAGTGATATTGCAGTATTGGATTTTTGGAACATTGGATGTTTTTCATCTATGTTGCCATCAATGCCAATGGGGGATATTGTTAGGAATGAATGCAAAGTATTTTAGCAGTCATTCTATAGCAGTTATTGTTGCATTCATGACTTGGATTGTCATTGATGTCAACACAGTGATATTCTAGATATTAGCAGGAATGTAGATACAATTTTGTTTTGCGCATATGTTGTATTGTAGATTGGATTTTTTGTAGTTGATGGTATGTTCTTTGGTGTTTTATTAACCTATGGTTAACAATGCAAAAAGAAATTCATTCATTTGTGAGAGTTATGAGCATTTTGGTGAAAGCAGTGTTTAGAGAGTGTTTCTGTGAAGCGATGTTTGGAAATCAGAGGATATCTTTTAGCTAGGATGGAATCTAATTTTGTGCAGTTAAAGGGATGTTGGAGACTCATTAATGATGATCTGGTTCATAGTGCAAACTTCGAGGATATGTTTGGAGAAAGTTACAGTATCTAGATGCCGACAGTTTTATGTGAATTATGTGTGTAGCGTGTAGAATTTATTATTTTACCCAATGATCATGCCAAAGGACCCCAATAATTATCTCAAAATCAGCCCACTATCCTTCATGATTGTCACACAGATTACTATTAGGAATAAGGTGTCTCAACCTTGGATAATTCCTATTCTTATTATTTGTTTTGTAAATGTATTTTTTGCAAATAATATAATTAAGTGTGAGTGTACATGTCTAGATGGCATGTTGATGTGTCACTCCACTTGATGTGTCAGCATCTTGTGTGTAAGGAGATCATGACTGAAATGGTCATAACGGATTCCTATGACACGTAAGAACTATTTAAGGAATGTGCTATGACAGGTGTAAGAGCATCTTATGACTTGGGCCTATTTGGGCGCCCAAGAAGAAGTGGTTGGTGTGTGTAAGAGAATATGCCAAAAATAGGTTGGTATGATAGATTCTCTTACACTTCTCTTGTGATCATTATTTTTGGTGGATTCTATGACAAGCTGTCATAGTCTATTCTAGGGATGGATGCCTATTCTTGGGATTGCATGTAACAACTGTGTACATGTGGCTTTGTGCATGGGTCTTGGTGGTTGTGCCTATTTTTGGGTCTAGAGGAGTCTATATATATGATGTTGCTCCTATGGGAGAGATATAATAGAAATTTAAGTCTTGTTGGCTTTGTCTCTCATTTCTTGAAAGAACTTGCATTGCAAGTGTATTGTAATCTTTGTGTTGAAGATAATATATTGTGCAGGTTTTGGAGTGCTGGGGTTTTTTACCAAAAGGTTTTCCCCAAGGTATATCATTGTGTCATTCTCTATTTTTCTATATTTATGGTATGTGGTTGCAATATCTTTGTTAAAGTAGTTAACGAATCTGAAATTGTAAGGATTTATAAGAATTTGCACAATACTCTCCTATAGAGATTAGCGTAGGAAGCTGTTTCCACACCTAAGTTTCCATACAATTACTACACTCAATACTCATTAATAGACCCTTCATTCAAAATGTGTTTCTTACTCATCATCCGCTCCTTATTAATCAATGATGACCCTTCACAAGGGAGATCAAAACCATCATTCCACTTAATTTCCATATGGCTTTTACAAGCCACATTCGCTGCCCAGTCAACCACCGAGTTGGCCTCCCTGAAAACATGGGTTATCATGCACATTTCAAAGGACTCAATAATATTTTTAGCCTTTCTAATAATATTGGCTATGGTCCACGAAGGGGTCATGGTATTCTTCAAGCAATTAACAATATTTAGGGAATCCCCTTCAATCCATATTTTAGTATAACCCTTCCTTTTGGCTAATATTAATCCATGAAGAGCCGCATTAGCCTCTACCACCTAATTGGTATTAAAACCTATAGGAATGGCCAAAGCCCCTTTTCAATTCCCATACTCATCTCTGATAACCATACCACAGCCAGCAGTTCTAGGGTTGCCTTTAGAGGCACCGTCAAAATTGACTTTAACCCAACCATTAGGGGGGCAGTCCCACCTAGCCTCTCTTCTCATATTTCTTTTGGTATCTTGAACCTTCCTTCCTTCAAACTTCCAATTCTTATAGAATTTTTCCTCCCAATCATCCTTTGGGTCTTGATAATTCTTAATCAACCCCAAATTCTCCAATAGAGCTCTCTTGATCTTGTGGAAAATACTATCCCAATTGGACTCCTTGTTCCTAAAAATCTTGTCATTCCTTTCTTTCCAAACCCCCCAGCACAAGAAGGGAAGGAAGAAATTCCAAAAGGAGATTAGGAACTTATTGTTAGTTGATGGCTTCCAACAAGTAAACAACTCTTGAATGTCTTGAGGGAACACCCACTCCAAATTCATCTTATCAAATAATTTTTCTCATATTTGCCTAGCAAAAGAATAGTGGATGGTCATATGATTGATATTCTCCTCATCTTTTTTGCAAAGACAACATCTATTAGTAAGAACAAGGCCTCTTTTCCTGAGATTGTCAATTGTAAGAACTTTATCCTGCAATAAGATCCAAAAGAAAACATTAATTTTAGGAGTTAATCCCTTGAATCAAGCTTTAGTCCAACATGGTTCAGGACTATCTTCAAAGTTATGCATGTATAGAGAGAAGACCAAGAATAGGCCATTAGCATTATGTCTCCAAATTAGGGTATCCTCATCATCAATAATAATCACATCATTCAAAAGGTTGTTGTTGTAATACCCCAAAAATGGGCTATAAGTTCATTAACCTCCTATATCATCAAATCATATGAAATCGACATCAAAGTCCTAATCTAAGGCACATCTAAAAATCATCAAATCTAATTGATTATCTTAAATTTTGCATCGGAGAATATTCCTAGTAATATTCCTAATTATCTTAATTATCTTTAATTTTATAATTATTTGGCAATAAATCACATTTATCCTAAAGTTTGATTAATTGAATATTTTCATATTTAATTAATTAGATTTAATATTTGCCACTTAATTATGTAATTAAATTTAATTATATCTATTATTAATTGTATTATTTAATTTTGACAATAAATCTAATATCATGTGAATAATTGATTAAATTCTTATTTAATTAATTAAAGCAAGTTGTCATTATTTAATAATATAATTTTTAATAAAAGTTTGATTAAATAATTGATTAACCCATAAATCAATTGTTTTATTTTTAAAATCAGTTGAGTTGAGGATAAATCACTTTATTTATTTATTTAATTCTTAATTATTATGCATATTCAAAAGAAACAGTTAAACTCCAAATCAGAAAATCAATGCAAGTTATTGACTTTTTGGAACTCAACATCCTTTTGGAGTTCAAAAAGCTGATCTAAACTCTAATTTGAGTTAAAAAGCTGTTTTTGCATGTTTTTGCATGATTTTGAGAATTAACTATCTTTTATGATCAGATAACTCAAAAATCAAGATGAGTTAATTTGAGTGATTTATGGCTTTTATTCATGCACCTCCAAAGCCCTGGATTTCTATAAATTAAGGCTTTAGCTCTTCACAAATCATCTCATATTTTGCACAATCACGCTGGAGAATTGGAGACTGAGGAATCAACTTGCGAATTTAAAGCTTTGTGAGATCAATCTTATTTTTTTTGCATTCATATTACATATCATTGTTAGATTCATAGCATATCAATTTTCAATAGCATTCATAGCATATCAATTTCATTTAGCATAGATTTCATATCAGTTTTTACAATTATTATTGCATAGAAAAATCCAAAAAATAGCTTAATTGCATTTATTCCATATCCATCTTTTGCATTCAAATCCTTCATTTAGGTGTCGTCTAGGTCACTGATCTTGATTACAATCTGAGAACATTAATCTCGCACCTATTAGAAGGCAGTAAATCGCTTGGTTAGATAGCTTTCAATTTTGCATGATTTTGATTATAGCTAACCTCTAATGTTTTACTGAGTGTTGTGTCTACAGATCAGGTATAATTTTCACACACACATTTCTGGCGCCCACCGTGGGGCAACCCACCTTTGCATGCTGGTTTTGATTTTTTTGGGAGCTAAAACCCCAAAGTTTCAAAGATTTAATTTTATCTCCCAAACGACTTGGAATTTTGATCTGAAATTTTTTTTACAGGTTGGTGACATATCATGAAAGCTACAGTAAAAAATTTAGAATTTTCTAAGATGTTTTGAATTTTTAATAATTTTTTCTTGAAATTCCGGAAAAAATTAATATCTGACGCAAATCAGCATATTTTTCGAAAATTTTTATATTTTCGGAAAGCTCTTTAAATTCTATAGGGGGTCCATTCTTTGTGTTTTAAATTTGGACATGATATCATAGCTCAAATAGTCAATTTACAAAAACTGGTCTGTTTTGATAAAATGGGTCTCTAGGGCACAAATGAAGAGGTTTTTCTAAAATTTTTGCATTTTTGGAAAGCTCTCTATTTTTTAGCAGGGGTCTCTATTCTGAATTTCTATTTTTGTGGCCAAAATCATATCAAAAAAATTAGATCTTGTTGACTAGGTCAAATGCAAAAAAAAAAATAAAGTTTTGTGATGGGTATGCACTTATTTTTTTTACATGGTTCAATGAATGATATGAGTTGTCATTTGGGTTGATTGCTGGTTATTATTACTGATAATAATTGATTTTTAGAGCTAACCCTATGGTTTTCATAAGTTGAATATATTTTGCATATCTTGTTTGCTTGTTTGCTTGTTGGAGAGTTCGTCACTTGCTTGCATGGAAAAGCTCAACAAAAATTGCTAAAAATCAAGCAAAATCTACTAAGTGCGTTGCAAGGATCCCAGGTATTCTCCTTCATCTAATAATATTTTGATTTGGGACTTAAAATAAATCTCTTATGTGTCAAGCTTGTGTGCATCTTTTCATGCTTTTGATCTATTTCTACACACTTGCATAATTGATACTAGGTTGTGAACCCTTAAGGATTCATTAAGTAGTCTTAGAATACTTGTGATTGATCTTGATTGCTATCTTGGGTTATTGGACTCGCTAATCCGCCGGCCCCTCATTTCCGCCCCGTGGTTGCAATCTCAGCGCCATAAAGGGGAGGGGTCAACAGGACAGAAGCGTTAAATGTTCCACTTGGCAACCCTTTTGTGCTTTTAGGAACTCACTTGTTTTCTAAGTTGGGGACTCATTTTTAGCTTGTGTGAGGTGTTAAGTGTTCCACCTTGTGGACTCATCTCATATTTGCTTTAAGCGTTAAGTGTTCCTCTTTCTACTTTTTGAATGCTTTTGGTAGATTTACTTTCAGAACATATATCTGTGCTCACATAGTAATTAGGCCCTATGAACACTATTCGTGATTCTTGAAAGATTGGATTCCCAGCGAAATCCTTCTTGATGACAGAATCCTTGTAGGTAGGGAGGATACTTAGTGCGTTTCACATTCAACTTGGTTAGTGCATCTTCTCTTATTGATCGACACATTCTCTCTCCAGAGAGGTTGATAGATCACGTAGGGTTGATATCACAAGCTTTGGTGAATCAAAATTGGTTAGTGCATCTTCTCTTATTGATTGATACATTCTCTCCCCGGAGAGGTTGATAGATCACGTGGAGTTGATATCACAGACCTTGGTGGAACAAAACTTTGTCTTAGCGTGTCGGATTAATCTGCTTGCTTTGTTTGGGTTAAAAGTGAAGAGGTGTCAAAACCTTGAATCTGGAGCCAAGTCCCCTTGTGGTATAACTCTGTGAGTCATCTTTAGAGAGGGTTAACCGTAGCGGACAATCCCTTCACAGGGCAAACTGCGTTGACGGAACCTCAAGCGGTCATAGCCATTTTCGCCGTGGTAGTGACAGCCGCTATATAAATGTCCTTGTGGAAGAAATCTCCACGGGTATGGTTCATTGTTGGGTTGTCAGATCTCCCTAGCAGCTCTTGAAGATTAAGTTCTCAGACTGTGTCAAAACCCTGGTGCACCGGGATTGGAGTTCACCCCTTTGAATCATAAAAGTTGCAGAGTCAAACCATTACTAAAAACCTTAGAGAGGCCAATTTTTCATTCTCAGGTATATGTGTGTTATTGCAAAACTTTTCAGAACATACACAATTAGTACTCTCAGGGATTAGCACAATTTGGTCACTTGATTGTTCATGCGCAAGGTTGCTTTTGCCCTTGATCATTGTTTTCAGACGTGCTTGGAATCACTTGCTTGCTGTTCTGTGTGCTTATTTATCTACTTGGCTATTAAAAACGATCAAATCTGGTATAACCTTCAAAATCTGGACAGTACAATTTGCAAACAATCCAAAACTGAAAATCTTAAATTTTGCAAAAATTGACGTAAAGTTCTTTCTGGAGTCAAAAGTCATTTCAAGAATTCAAAAGTCGTACGAGTTTTGTCAAGTGTCATTTCAGCATTACCCAACTGTCGTATGAGTTTAGCAACTGTCATTTCATAGACTACCCAGTGTCGTACGAGTCTGCAGAGTGTTGTTTGGAAAAATTTGAGAAAGTTGTCAGAAATTGTCAAATTGCAAGATATCCAATGTTTCCAGCCTAGTTCCAGAATCTGTCAAAAATATCATTGTGTCAGGAACAGAGCAGTAGCTATTGAGCATTCTACCATTTTCTGAGTTTGATCTTTTGAATCCGATCTAGTCTTCTGTTTGATCAATTTGAGTCCTTTTTATCTCGTGTCAAAACCTTGTCATAACTATCAATCTTCAATCAATCAATCTTCAAAAACAAACTAAGTGTTGAGAACTCGTGTCCGCTATCTTTTGGGCGATCTATCCCATACATCCAGGGCACAGTTTCCTTCACCCACATCTCATCAGATCTTCAAAACTATCATAATCTTGACAAGGTTGCGCCATCCGATTTTCTCGAATCAAATTGTTCTTCAGTTGTCTTCATCCTTATCTTCTGTTTCATTCAAAGTTAATGGTGGAGACCAGAGCTTCTTCACACAAGAAATCAGAAGAAACATCTCAGAACTTACTTTTGACCAATACCCCGGGTCCAACTCTTGAACAACTCATCAAGTCAGGTATCTACGAAGACGACGGTCTCGGTAACTTTCGATTAAAAACTGGTTACATACCTCTTCTATCAACTCACAGAGGTAATCAACAAACTCCTCCTCAATCTATTCCAGGGAGCCCAAAAACTCCTATCATGTCTCAAGCAGGGACAAACCATGGTTCTCTAGGAGGAGGATCCCAGGGACACCATTCTCAACATAATGCCGACCAAGACCCTACACCCTCTGAAATCCATTGGTGTCAGAATGATGATGAATTCAAAAGAATGATGAGGCATTTCTTGAAAATGGATAGAGAGGCATACTTTTTGCAATTAGCCCAAGAAGGAGCTAAACTTCCTCCTCACTTCAATGTCGAAGATATCATCACGCATGAGGAAGAAACTCCGATGACGGCCATAATGAACCAGCTGCACGCTATGCAGGTCAAAATGAATAAAATTGAGAAAGAGAAGGAACCCAAGGAATTCTCCATGGAGGCCCTTTGTCCTTTCCCTTTTGACAAAGACTTGTATATGCCTCCATTCCCAAAAAGAGTGGAGATACCAAAGTATGACAAATATGACGGACACTCTGATCCTCAAGATCATGTCAGAGAGTTCTGTACACAATCCATGGAATTCATGCATGAACCGACTTATCTAATGCGTCTTTTTCCTAGATCCTTGGGAGGAGCATCCATTCAGTGGTTTTCAAGATTACCTTCTACAATCAAAACTTTTGAGGAATTGATTAAATTGTTTTATCAACAATATTCCTACAATATTCAACATCCGATTACCATGATCGATATCTGTAACCTCAAGCAATATCCAGGGGAATCATTCCTAACTTTTCTCAAGAGGTGGCGAAAGAAATTTTCTTTATATGCTAGACCAATTCCCGAAATGGAGAAACTTGAAATCTTTATCAATAACCTTGTTCCAGAGCTCAACTATCCATTGCAAATGCAAGATCATGTATCTTTTGATAAAATGGTGGATAATGCAATCAAGATTGAGAAAGTACTTGTCAAGAAAGGAGAAATCACACTTCAAAAGGACAAGTCTGAATCGGGATCTAGCTCAAAAGATAAAAACAAGACTTGGAATAGAAACAAAGGTATCGTCTCTGACGGTGTTGTTGACACTATCCACACCCCATCGAAGGCACCGGCCTACAATCTCACCCTTGCCACCAAAGCCATTGAAGCTTCAGAGCAAAAATCTGCTGAACCATCTCCAAAGAAGCCATTCAAACGATGGGATAATAAACGAAAGTTTACTCCCCTAGGAGAATCTTTGGAATCTGCTCTGAGGACCCTGATAGCTGATAACATGATCTCTTTACCACCAATCCGAAAACCTGATCCGGATCCAAAACCATGTTGGTGGAAAGATAATGAATTTTGTGCTTTCCATCGAACTAAAGGCCACAGAACTAATGGATGCTTCCATTTGAAGCATACCATTCAAGACTTGATAGATCAAGGGGACATCACAATCGATAATCCTACCAGCAATAATGATCACACAGCATTTACAAAACCTTTTCCACAACATGGCAAGGGAGTTTCCACTTCTCAGCCTAACATGGGGGCAAAAGTCAACTATGCCTACCCTGGAAACGATGCTGTCATCAATATGGTGGAACCATGCCTCTCTGAGAGCTGTAATGTCATCATGATTGCACGAAGAGATAGAAATCATTCCTCAGCTAATGCAGTTACCAGATCACAAGCTCAGACGCATCTGAAAGGACAAACACCAAATTCATTTGATGTCCCTAAGATACCTTTCAATCTCACATCTGCTTCTAAACAGAAGGTTGCCTCGAAAACTCCCAATCCAAAGGATACCAGACCTACATCTTACAGCATCGTACAACAACTCCAGCATACCAATGCCAAAATCTCTATGTTTGAGTTACTTCGAATCTCTCCAGCTCACCGAGATATCCTAGACAAAGCTTTGCTCAGCTCTAATGTTCCTAATGATCTAGATCTAGACAGGTTCCAAACTATGGTTGGTCATCTAACATCTCCGCAATATATCTCCTTTTCAGAAGAGGATGACAACTCCCTAAGTCACCCACATAATCAGCCCTTGCACATAGAAGTCTTGATCCAGAACCGTCGAGTCAAACGTGTGTTGATAGATGGGGGCGCAGGCCTCAACATTTGTTCTTACAACTTAATCACACAGTTGGGATTCTCAGAGATGGCTATTGATCCTCGAAAGAAGATCACCATAAAAGCCTATGATGAACAAGAAAGAGCTTCTAAAGGCACCATTGTCTTGCCCATCCGGGTGGGTCCAGTCATCAAAGATACCACATGTCAGGTGCTCGATCTACCATTAGCTTACAATATCCTTCTAGGGAGACCCTGGATACATGAAATGCAGGCTATTCCTTCAACATACCATCAATGCTTGAAATTTCCCTATGAAGGAGTGGAGGTTACTATCCCAGCTGATCTGAGTACAACTTGCAATACATTGAAGGAAAGTGCCGATAAACTTGTTCCCAATAATAGAGAATCTTCCATCAAGCAACAAAATGTGGCTTCCACATCTAAGATGGATGACATTGCTAAAGAGATCAATATCAAAGAAAATGGGATGGGAGAATACACTATAGAGCCAGTCTTGTCTCTGACATCTCTCCCAATCTCACCTAAGTCATATGGCCAATCCTTGAAGCAGTCTAAATCAGAACCTAAGGAACCTATGGAAGCATACAAAAGACATTTTGTGGTGGAGCAAGTATCTAAACAAGAATTTGAAGAGGATGAAGCTGTGCTGGCATGGCTATATAAAGAGGATTCTGAATCTAAAATTGTTCAACCTAGTGAATCTATAGCACCTACAGTCCCTTCTAATTCATATGGTCCAGGAAACAAATTGATAGCCAAGATGGGATATTCTGGTCAAGGACCTCTAGGAATTAGGGGAAAGGGTCTTGTGACCCCCATTTCACATATTGGTCGAGCCAAAAAAGATACTGGTGGCATAGGGTTTAAAAAGAAACCCTATCATCTCAGAGGTGGTTGTTCTCATGTCATAGAACAAATTGCACCAGGAGAACCCCTTCTTAAGAAAGAAGAAACAGAACCCTCTGATGATGATTCAGATAGCTCTGAGCTTATCCCCTATGAAAAATTGCCTAAAGAGATCAAAGATCTTCTTGATGATACAGATGATCCTATCAGAAGAATTAATGTAGTAGAAACACAAGAACCTACTGTAGCGCAAGAGATGGTTGTACCACAAGAACCAGCCAATCTCGAAGGCAATCAAACTGATCAAGAAGTAGGGGGTAGTTATTCTGACACTGATTCCCATGAATATGAATTCAAGTCAGAGACTGAGGGTAATCCTTCTTGGGGTATTCATCCTAATTTCACGCACTTTCTAAGATTTCCTAGAGATTCTGAATCAGAAGATGAGTCAAATGATTATGAATGGGGTGCCATTCCAGAAGAAGATGAGCTTATAACAGAGAAATCTATTGATGTTATTCACCAATATGTCTCTCAACCCAACGTAGGTCTAGAGCGAAACAATGAACTTAACGTGTCTGATCCACCTATGGCTGAAGAGGACTCCTATGATGATGTTGAGCCTATTCACGAATTGAACATTCTGAGTTGTAATATCACCTTTGAACTTGAGCGTCAGGTTAGGACCAATGATGACATATCCACATCCGTGAACACCATATCCCAAGCCTTTCCCGCTTTGACTATCCAACGCCCTGATCTTATCGACCAAACTTCCACCAACCCAAACCATGGTATGTATACCTTCCCAAATGACTATGCCCTTGCCTGCTACCTCAATGCAGTTGAGCCTATGAGTACTTCCATCAGTGAACCGAGTGTCAGCATGACCGAGTCGGACATCAAATATCTTAGTCAGAAAAACAAGAGTAAAAAGAAAAAGAAAAAGAGTTCTGAGGGTGAAAACCACTTTGTGGCAGTCTCAGAACCGACAAAAGTAAAAAGAAAAGACGTATCTGAAGGTGAAAACCTCTTTGAGGCACCTAAGGATGAGATATTTGATGTCCTTCCAAGTCATTTACAGGATAGATCTCCAGTTCTGATTGAGCCAACTCAATCCATCAATTTGGGTACAACAGAGGAACCACAATTGGTACATGTAGCACAATCTCTATCAGACGAAGAGAAACAAAACTTCACTATCTTCTTATCAGAGAAAAAGATCAACTTTGCATGGAAATATTCAGATATGCCAGGATTGGATCCCAATCTCATTATGCACCATCTATCCATTGCTCCCGGAGTAAAACCAATGAAACAAAAATTGAGAAAGATGCATCCTCATGTTGCACTCTTAGTCAAGGCAGAACTAGAAAAACTCCTAAAAGCTGGATTCATCCGTGTCATAGACTATGCTGAGTGGATTTCCAACATTGTACCTGTTTCCAAACCAGATGGTTCAATCAGAGTGTGCACGGACTTTAGAGATGTGAACAGAGCATGCCCTAAGGATGACTTCCCACTACCTAACATTGATATGATAGTGGACATGACTGCGGGCTATGAAATGTATTCCTTAATGGATGGCTTTTCGGGATACAACCAAATCAAAATTGCTCCAGAAGATCAAGAGAAAACAGCTTTCACATGTGCGTGGGGAACTTTCTGTTGGAATGTTATGCCATTCGGACTCAAAAATGCTGGAGCTACATATCAAAGAGCAATGACATCTATTTTTCATGATATGATGCATAGAACAATGGAGGATTACGTAGATGATACCTTGGCAAAATCCATGATTAGAACTGAACATCTAACAGACTTGAGCATGATCCTCGACAGAATGGAAAAATTTAGTCTTCGACTAAATCCTAAAAAGTGTGCTTTTGGAGTCACTTCTGGAAAGCTCCTAGGATACATCGTCTCCAAGAAAGGCATTGAAGTTGATCCAGCTAAGGTCAAGGCTATAATAGAGATGCAACCTCCCACAAATATCAGTCAAATGAGGACGTTGCAAGGCAGAGTTCAATCTATCAGAAGATTCATATCACAGCTAGCAGACATCTCACAACCTTTTACAAAAACATTACATAAAGGTGTGACCTTTGCATGGAATGAAGAATGCGAGAACAACTTTAAACATATCAAGAAGTATCTATCAAATCCACCTATATTGATGCCTCCTATTCATGGGAAGCCATTAATATTATATGTCTCCGCAACAGATACATCACTGGGGGCATTGCTAGCACAGCATGATGAGAACAAGAAAGAAAGAGCCATCTACTATATCAGCCGAACTTTAGTGGCCTATGAGAAGAACTACTCAATGATAGAGAAGGCATGTCTCGCTGTGATCTTTGCATCACAGAAATTGAGACACTATATGTTAGCTCATACTACTCATTTGGTAGCTAAAATTGATCCACTGAAATATCTCCTAAGCAAAGCTGCCCTCACAGGTAGACTAGCTAAATGGGTCATGCTCTTGAGCGAATTTGACATTGAATATGTTGAAAGAAAAGCTATCAAAGGACAGGTCATTGCTGATCAGTTAGCTGAAGCACCACTGTTTGATGATACACCCATGCAAATGGAATTTCCCGATTCCTCTATCATGCACCTCTCTTCTAGAGCATGGCGATTATTCTTTGATGGCTCCTACACACAGAATGGATCCGGCGCAGGCATATTGTTCATTACTCCTCAAGGATACTCAATACCCAAAGCATTCAGATTAAAGTTTCCTTGCACAAACAATATTGCTGAATATGAGGCACTTCTCAATGGTATGAAAATGGCAATACAGTGGAGAGTTACAGAGATGCACATTCATGGAGACTCACAACTAGTCATCCACCAGGTCAATGATGTGTACCAAACCAAAGATGAAAAGCTCATTCCTTACAAGAGAATGGTCGATGATCTAAAGAAATACTTCATCTCTATCACATTTGAGCAAATACCTAGAATGGAGAATAAGGCTGCTGATGCAATGGCAACATTATCTACTCTTTTACAACAGCCTGAACATGAACTACGCTACGAGTTCCTGGTGGAAGCCCTATCCTATCCTGCATATGACTCCCCTGAAACCCGCATGATCTGCACTGTTGTAAGTTATGACTCATCTCGCTACAAAAATTTGTTCTCCTATCTCCACGACCAAATCATCCCTGAGTCCTTTAACCGTTTTGAGAAACGAAACCTTATCCGATCCGCATCCCGATATGTCATCATTGGTAATGATCTGTACAAACGAGGTCTAGATGGTACACTGCTTAGATGTTTAGAACGAGAAGAGTCTCAACGTGCATTAGAGGAAGTCCATGAGGGTATATGTGGGTCACACTCGAACGGGTTAACGTTAGCTCGAAAACTTATTAGGGCTGGGTATTATTGGCCTGAAATGGAAAAAGAAGCTATTAAATTTGCTAAAAACTGTCAACAGTGTCAAGTACATGGCAACTTGATTCATGCTCCAGGGAGAGATCTGATTCCTTTTACTACACAATGGCCTTTTCAACAATGGGCATTTGATCTCATAGGTGCTATCCATCCGCACTCTTCTAATGGACATACCCATATAATCACAGCTACAGATTATTTTACAAAATGGGTAGAAGCAGTTCCTCTAACACAAGCAACGGGAAAACAGATCTCTATGTTCATCCTGAATTACATCATTTGCAGATATGGGATCCCTCACTCTATAATCACAGATAACGGGGGACAATTCAAAAACAAGGACCTAGATGACTTATGTGCCAAGTTCAAAATTACTCAACATTGGTCATCTATCTACTATCCTCAAGGGAACGGACAAGCTGAGGCTTCAAACAAAAATCTCCTGAAGATCTTGCACAGAATAGTGAATAAAACAGGAAGAGACTGGCATCTGATGATCAATCCAGCTCTCTGGGCATACAGAACTAGTATCAGAACGCCTACAGGGGCTACACCTTTCGCTTTAGTTTATGGGTCTGAAGCGGTACTGCCTATTGAGGTTGAAATCCCATCACTCAGGATTAGAATGCATGGACTTGTCACTGATGAAGACTACAGAGTGTCGAGGTTACAAGAACTTGAACTACTAGATGAGCGCAGACAAGCAGCGTATGATCATCTCAGAGTATATCAAAAGAGAATGTCTAGAGGCTACAACAAGAAAGTCAGACATAGAGAATTTCAGGTTGGTGATCTAGTGTTGAGAGAAAATCCTAAAAATCAATCACATCGAGAACGCAAGGGGAAGTTTGAACCCAACTGGCTGGGTCCCTTTGTAATCACTGCTACTTTTGGCTCTGGTGCCTATCAACTCTCAACGATTGAAGGAGAACAGCTCCGAGAACCAATCAACGTTCTCCATCTGAAGAAATTCTACGCCTAAGGCATTCGGTGCTTGGTAAATGTCCTGAAAAAATCTTAAAAATCGGAAAAAGTCCTGAAAAAATGAACATCTTGGTGAAAACCTAGCAATAGGCGCCTTGATGATTCACAAAAAAAAATAAAAAATATCAAAAGTACAAAAAAATTGAAAAAATGAAAAATACAAAAAAATGAAAAAAGAAAAAAAAAAGTGCCTTGGTGAAAACCTGGAAACAGGCACCTCGGTAGCAAAAATAGAATCTCTACCAAGATGGTGAAAACTCGGCAAACGGGCACCACTTGTTCCAAAATGCTCCATCTATCAGCACAATCTTGGTCTTTCCCAGCTTTCAGTCTTGCTTTAGTTTTTACATATCTCCCGGTTTGTTTCTGCATATCCTGGTTTCAATAAGTCGGTCTGTACACCAATCAGCTCAAGTGTCTATATCCTATCAATGTTCAAACTTGGGGGCAATCAATGTCATATCTTATAGTCTCCAATGTATCTTAGACATGTCATATCCACTCAGAGTCCTTTGAAGCTTCAAGTTGAGTCAGTCAGTCTGTCTCGTCTCCAGAAAGGATTTTGCATCAACAACAATCAAACATCAAACTCAAACTGAAAACAATATGTGCTTTTCATGCTTTTATCTCCTTGTATGCTTACTGATTCGCATTGAGATTTTTGCATATTGTGTCCCTTCGAGCTCTTCAATGATGTCCTTTACAGGATTTAGAGAGTGATGACTGGGGGCATAATCTTTTCTTTGTCTTCTGCTTGTATGTGAAAATCTAACAACTTTGGAAATTTTGGATTGAAATGGTGTCCGACTGTAAGAGCCTCTATCTCGAATTGGATGGCCATGCGTACCTCGACCATTGATACCCAAAAAAAATTCAAGGAAGTTTGATCTAACTATTGTCTTTTTGAGTGAGTTCTTCCTCCTACTGTGGAACGCAATCTTGCCTAAGGATGTGAACGATAAAGGGTCACTACGGGTAATTCACATTGGATTTAGAATGATCTCTTGACTGTTTGATGTGTTTGTAACGCAAGGCGTACTCAGGTCATCACGACGTGTATGTTTTGATGCTTGTACAAATTGCTATATCAAAATGGACATGATACTCAGGTCATCACGACGTGTATGTTTTGATGCTTGTACAAATTGCTATATCAAAATGGACATGATATTCAGGTCATCCTGGCGTTTGTGCCTTGATGCTTATATCTAATCCGACATTCAACAACTAAAATCAATATTCATATGTCCATGGTTGTTTGACCAGTGGGTGTTGTATTGATTCTTGCACATACAAATCGATATTCATATGTCTATGGTTTCATGGCTAGTGGGCATTGTATTGATTTATCCGGTTACCTAAAAAGTTCAATGATGATAACAAATCGACACATGATCAGTGACTAGGTCCTAGGTCTTAGGTTGCATTTCATTTTGCATGTCTCATTGCATGATCTCACAATGATTAAACGAACTTCAATGCTTAAATGATTCTTCAAATCGCATCTTCAAGTCTAACAAGAGCTGAATCTCACACGAAGGTTCCTCCAATGAAATAGCAAGTAGAATCCTTTTTCGGGATCAAAATTCAAATCTGAGATCATTCATATTATTAACTACTTGCATATTCGACCTTCAATCATCACAGAAATCTAGTATTCAACTTAACTGATTATCTTACATCAAACTATCAAAATTTCAACTTGGTCAACCATGGTCAACTCATGGTCAAACCTAGTCAAACTTGGTCTTTTGGGACCTTCCAACGATGCAGAATGCGTTCTCGAATGTAAATAACCACTTCTCAAATCAATTAACATGCTTCTAAACCATTTAACGCTGACTTCTCTTGTCAGATTTCAATTTTAATCCCGAAGGGGGCATGGTATTGCACATCAATTCAAAGTTTGTAAATCAAAATTCTATCGATCAAATCTATCAATATCTTTCATCAGTGATCAAGATAACAATCACGTCTAGTCACTGATTCATCAAAAGTCCTCATCGCTCGGGGCAAATCTATCATCACTTGGGGCATATCAGATTCATCAAGATCCATATCAATCTGATATTTTCTTAATCTTGTAAACTGTATCAATTTTTGCAACCATCGGATCATAGTGTTCTTTCCTTGGTTCTTCGGCAACTGAAGGATTCAGATGTGATACTTGCTAGTTCTGCTAAGACAATCGAGTCTAGAACGGGTCATTCACTTCTTATCAATCCTAAGGTTCAGAATCAGGCATTTTGACACTTTTTCGCAATCATAGGTTCATTTGCTGCTACAGTGAACATTATCTTTGGTCATTCAAGACCTATTATCTCCATATCAAGTCAATATCAATCAACTCCTATCTCAATATCTTTCAATCGGTTTCTATCTTGAGATCGGTTTATCTTTTGAATCAGTTTCATATCTTTATCAAACACAGACTATCTTTGAACCACTGTGCTTCGCACAGTAATTCAAAGAGGGGCAAAATGTAATACCCCAAAAATGGGCTATAAGTTCATTAACCTCCTATATCATCAAATCATATGAAATCGACATCAAAGTCCTAATCTAAGGCACATCTAAACATCATCAAATCTAATTGATTATCTTAAATTTTGCATCGGAGAATATTCCTAGTAATATTCCTAATTATCTTAATTATCTTTAATTTTATAATTATTTGGCAATAAATCACATTTATCCTAAAGTTTGATTAATTGAATATTTTCATATTTAATTAATTAGATTTAATATTTGCCACTTAATTATGTAATTAAATTTAATTATATC
Source organism: Chamaecyparis obtusa (assembly GCA_027943335.1). NCBI lineage: Eukaryota > Viridiplantae > Streptophyta > Pinopsida > Cupressales > Cupressaceae > Chamaecyparis > Chamaecyparis obtusa. The sequence continues at coordinate 37,681 of BSBK01002447.1, read as the reverse complement.
TATTATTAATTGTATTATTTAATTTTGACAATAAATCTAATATCATGTGAATAATTGATTAAATTCTTATTTAATTAATTAAAGCAAGTTGTCATTATTTAATAATATAATTTTTAATAAAAGTTTGATTAAATAATTGATTAACCCATAAATCAATTGTTTTATTTTTAAAATCAGTTGAGTTGAGGATAAATCACTTTATTTATTTATTTAATTCTTAATTATTATGCATATTCAAAAGAAACAGTTAAACTCCAAATCAGAAAATCAATGCAAGTTATTGACTTTTTGGAACTCAACATCCTTTTGGAGTTCAAAAAGCTGATCTAAACTCTAATTTGAGTTAAAAAGCTGTTTTTGCATGTTTTTGCATGATTTTGAGAATTAACTATCTTTTATGATCAGATAACTCAAAAATCAAGATGAGTTAATTTGAGTGATTTATGGCTTTTATTCATGCACCTCCAAAGCCCTGGATTTCTATAAATTAAGGCTTTAGCTCTTCACAAATCATCTCATATTTTGCACAATCACGCTGGAGAATTGGAGACTGAGGAATCAACTTACGAATTTAAAGCTTTGTGAGATCAATCTTATTTTTTTTGCATTCATATTACATATCATTGTTAGATTCATAGCATATCAATTTTCAATAGCATTCATAGCATATCAATTTCATTTAGCATAGATTTCATATCAGTTTTTACAATTATTATTGCATAGAAAAATCCAAAAAATAGCTTAATTGCATTTATTCCATATCCATCTTTTGCATTCAAATCCTTCATTTAGGTGTCGTCTAGGTCACTGATCTTGATTACAATCTGAGAACATTAATCTCGCACCTATTAGAAGGCAGTAAATCGCTTGGTTAGATAGCTTTCAATTTTGCATGATTTTGATTATAGCTAACCTCTAATGTTTTACTGAGTGTTGTGTCTACAGATCAGGTATAATTTTCACACACACAGTTGTTGGTGTTGTTGTTGTTATCATTATTATAAATAAAATTTAATTTATAATTTAAATTAAATAACTTTTTTTACTATACTAACAAGGGGGGAGAGGGGGGAATGAACCCGCACCCCCTGGCTATTGTCTGGCAAGAGTAGTTGTCGTCCAATAGCCTAGCTACCTCAGGAGTAGTAATTGTTGTTCTGATTCCATTGTTGTCACCGACAGTAAAACTACCGTGGGTGGGGGGTGATGACCCCGCGCCCCAAAAAAATGTATTATTATTATTATATTCCAATAACTTATATTTAATAATTTTTGACAAATTTTTCCAATTACTAAATATAATAAGGCATATTTCTACATCTCCTAATCAATCTTTTTCCAAGGGTTTGGATTTTTTTAAATTCTAACTTGTTTTTAAAAAAAGCCCAATTTGGTTTATGATTCCCAATATAGTTTAATCTTGTCATTTTTTCTACATGGGATTTTAATCAAACCCTAATTAATGGATTCTAATTTTTTCCTACTTTTTTCAACAAAACTACTGGCATTTCACAAATTCAATAAAACAAAGATTTGTTCATTGAAACAAAAAAAAATCTAATAGCCTTTTCAAATCAAATATTCATAGAAGAATCATAATACAACCATATCAAATCATCAATCAAATAGGAATACACGAAGAAGACAATCTTTTAAAAGAGAAGAATTTGCAAGATTTTTCTCAAACCCTACCTCAAATTCACAAGAAGATCTAAATTAATAATGGCACCAAGCCCACAATCCAAACATCAAAAATTTAAGCTTTCAATGAAATCCTTCACCCAAAATCCAAGCTAAACTTGTAACCCTATCTCTCAAAATGACCAAAAAGACTTGAACTAATATAGAAAACCTAGCAAACATAACTCAAACATGCAACTCCCTATCATCAATTAGAGCTCAAATTCCTAACCTTGTTTTTATCAATCCCCATTTTCCATAATTAATTAATTATAATAATAATTTTATGCACTTTTCACTTAGTAAGACTTAACTTTAATTTAAATTTCTAATTCAATTTTATTAAACTGAATGTGCAACTTAAATTGCATATTAATACTTTATTAAGAATTAATATTTTAGCATATTAATAATTAGGAAATTGAGAATCAAATATCAATTCATTAATTATGCTTTTAATTTCAATTTTAGATTTAATAATTAATTAAATCCTTTATTCACAAAATTGGACTTCTTAATTAAGTCTTTTTAAATTTAACAAATGTGTTTAATTAATTCTCATTAATTAAATACCCTCATATTAATATTTTTATATTTAATATGATTTAATTTTTTAATCACTTAATTAACTTTAATTAAATCATTTATCTTTTTTAACACAAAAATCACATCAAACATATAGACATGCAAACCTGAAGAAACTGACTACATCAAAATACAATAATCAAGCACAAAGGATAGTTCACGAATTTACATCACCTTGACAAATTTGGAGGGTAGTAAATTGGGTACTTGTCTACTATTTCAAGATAATTATTGGCTTAGGATTGGGGTTTGAACCTGTCTGTTATCTCCCCTCTCTTACCGTTGAGATATTGCAATAGACACGCTCACTCCTTCTAATTCAGGGAAGACAATGCCAAGTACTTGCAATCATGTCATCAAAAAGATGAGCATGCATATATATATATATATATATATATATATATATATATATAACATACAATGGTTGGGAATGGTACATCATGGGGATCTCGCATGCAAGTATCTACAACTCCATCCCATACCATATCAAACACATCAAATAGAAATGTAAAACATACATATGATACATGTGCATATAGATAAACTATTAGTATTGTTAGTAATCCATAATTATAAATAACATCCTAACATGTAAAAAACCATCATGAAAATAACCATAAATGTGATTGTAAACACATGATATCACACACCATCCACTGGCTTATATATCAAATTCTTTATAAATTCATACGTCAATAACCTTAAAAAAAATATCGAAATAACCAACACACATAAACGTGGCCTAAAAGAGTTTGGCAATAAGAACTAAAAAGAAAACTATAGGAGGGGTATTACAAAAAGTATGGAAAAAGCTTGTAAAAGAATCTGAGGAATCTGAGGCACAAAGGAAGTCATGTGAAGAGAGTTCACAAGTATTTGAATTTTCTCTTAAGATTATACCAAATTTATTAAATGATTCTTCAATTTTATTTTTGTATAGTTAAATTGAATTAGTATACGTTTCAGCATGAGGCCACCAAGTCTAGGCTTTCCAAACTCCATGCCATGCATCATAGTGGCCAGAAAGGTTTACGGACCTTGATGTGTACATTTGTAAGTGTATTTAATGTATTAAATGATATTTTTAAAAAAAAATCCTAAGAAAAAGTAAATGGTTGCATATTAATTAGTTTAACTAGTCCATGTGCCATGTTTTCATGGGAGCATAAATATGGCCAACATCCAACACAATTTGAAAATGAAATGTTACAAAGCAAAATGTGGACCGACTTTATAATATGAATGGAAAATGAGGTATCAATAGTCGAATTTCAATAATTTAATTGGATATTGTTGTGTCATATCAATTTTCATTTCTTATGTTGATTGTTTATTGATGTGTAGGATGATTTCTAAAGTGCTTATCTATTGGACCTAGATCCCACTCAATTGTACCATTATTTCATGAAATCACCTATGCTATTCCTTGCACCCTTGTACTATTCCAGTTGATGTTTCAAGTGCTTAATTTCCTTCTTATGACCTTTCATTTTTGATACAATGGACTTATCCAGAAGATAAGGACACAATAACAAACTCAACAAAGTGTCAAAGGTGACTCCTCAAATGGGCTTCTATCATTTTTCCCACTAGACATCCTGACAAAGGCTCCTAAAGCCAATATTGTGCTTGATATGAAATGCTTCTCCTCAAAAGATAACTATTTTTTCAAGGACTTCCTTGTATCCCCATCAACCCAATCAAAGGCCCTGCAAGGCCACTTGACAGATTTTATCACACTTCATACATGGAAACTATGCCTAGTAGCCCTATCTGACTAGATTTTGGGCTTTAATTATTTTACCCCTAACCTTATGCACAAATAGAGGACACTTTGGAATTCCCTTTCTAGAGTTACATGACATATCTAGAAACTCACATATGTTGTTTGGGACACCAAAGGAAAAATACTTTTGTGACTAGTTTTGGGGGCACAATAAGCCCTATTTTTCAAAGAAAGTACTTGAAAACCCTTGATAATTCTCTAAAACATGATAAAAATTGTTATAAACTTGGGAAGCATAGATAAATTTGATGATTATCCCTAATAAAATCCAAAATGGACAATATGAGTCTAATTACATCATTTCCATTGATTTTGAACACACTTTGAGTGGTTTGACCATGTTTAACCCAATCAGGACCTTATAGGTCTACATGAGTTAAAAGGTATCAATTACCTTACAAAAATATTTGAATTAATTGTAAATGGTCTTTAGGACCTTATGAGATCATGAGAAAACACTACGGGTTATTGAAAATGAGAAGTATCCTTCTCCCCATACAAATTGCTAAGTAGGCCCACTATGTTTTTTACTGAACCCATGAGGCTAATGGAAGGGTATCATTTAGTGTTCCTATAAGTAAATTTTTATATGGTTTATTTGAAAAAATAGGTTCCATTAGATATTTTTCTTATGCCTTTTTGGAAGGGGGTTGCAGTGATGTAATAGTGGTAATGGAATATATATGTCTCACAAGAATTGTATCATAGAAATTTCTTATGATTGAGGATTTAAGATGACCAAGGCATGATAGAAAAAGAAGAGGACAACACTATATTTTTAGTTTTCAAAAGGTTAGTGTGTACTAGAATTTGTACCTTCATAGGGTTAATATTGCAAATAATTGAATAAAATAACTAAATTACCACAAAGGAAGAGCTATTTTAACAAATAAAGAGAAATTAAGCACTCTATGGATCTCTAGCTAGGGATGTTAATGATGAAGCTCTCAGCAAGCCTCCATTAATGATAGTCCTAGAATGAGAATAAATGATAAAGCAAGCTAAAATGTTTAATTCCAAATTGAAATGCTTAATTAACTTCTATATTTGCCTTTCTAGCTCAAAATCTCAAGAGGTTAGATGCAATTCTCAGATTTGTGGATGAATTATGAGTGAATTATGCCTTGCTTTTATAGATTTTGGCAAGGGTAGGGGGTGTAGTAGAGTTGATCATGATTGAGTTGGGGTTAAGTCTTTGGTTCCACGTTTTGGAGACAATTTAAATGGATTGTCCTCAAAGCTTGGGACAAGAAGACAAAATGGGTGGACAAGATTCATCCTCCAAGTGAGTGATTGAGATTAATTTTAGGCTTGATCCATGTGAGCTTGGTTCTCAGTTCCTATTGGTTGAGGCTTTTTCCTCCCATGTGGTGTTGAGAGAAAATAGGAATTAATCAATTGGTTTTATTTAATTTTTTTAGCCATGTGTACCCCTTGGATGGGTTGATTTGATTTAAATTGAACTATGTAATTAATTAAATTAATTATACAATTTATCGATTTATCATGATTTATTTGATTTAAATTGATTTAATAGTTTTTGATTTTCAATTAATTTTGGATTAATGTTAAATTACATTAATTTATCTTTGATTTGATCTTGATTTGATTTAATTGCATTTAATTGTGTTGATCCTTACCTTGATTTCTGATGCAGGGTGCTCCCCTTAATACCACAAACACATAACAGAAATAGAGAAACAACAACAATATGCAAGAACAGAAAATTGGCTTCTTATTATCTCCACAAATGTGGAATTACAAACTTTCAGAATTACAATATGCAAAGCCACATGGGCATTCCCTTACAATATTCTGTAGGACAAAGCCTTGAACTATTACCCAGATCTACTACCCCAGAACTATTCTAAACTGCCTAAGACAATAATACAGCCTTCCTTATTTAGGCAATTTTCCACCGCCTGGGAAGGTTCCAGAATTTTAGCCAATAAGGCCGACCAAACTTAGCATTATTTTATTTTATATTTTATTACATCATAGTCAGCTCAAGATAACCTTTGAAACCCGAACAAAAATTTTGAAGAAAATTATTTTCTGCCATTTCAGGTGGTCCAACTTCCGAAGACCATAAGTCATCACCAGTTGACCCGATCGGCTATTATAACCCCATTTCGGAAATCCCACGAAGCGCTCTACAGGCTTAACTCGTGCAAGCACCCATCACCCAAATTTTTGACCTCATCCAGGGCCTCTAAAGCCTTCAAAACTGAGTTCAAAGTTTCTGTACCCTGCTGCCAATACCGAAAATCTTCAATATCTTCCAATATACACTTGATCTGGCAATGAAACTTTACTGGCAGACTTATATGACCAAAATGAACCTCCAAGAAAGAAATCAGATCATTCTGAGCACATACAAAAATTACCAAAAATAGTAACTTTCCATAAATAGCAGCTCTGCACAAAATAGCCCTTATTGAATATAAAAATAGAAATATTTTTGGGTGATGCAAGATTGCTCTTACACCCAGGATGCTCCTGCATCAGACACCTAGGGTAATTTGAGAAGTGACCCTGTCACGACTTAGGTGTGCAGAGGAAAACCAAGACGGTTAACCTCCTCCTTTGTTAGCCATGAGGAATCTTCAATAGGTCATCCTTTCCATTTGACCAAATACTCTTCATATGTCTTGTTCCTTGTGCTTCTGCCAACACGACTGTCCAGTATGTCTTCAATCTCCTTGATATCTGAACTAGTTACTGGAATACTCCACTGTGCTGTTGCAACCTCATCCTCAACACCTCCTTCGTGATACTCTGTCAAATCTGAAATGTTAAACACTGGTGAAATATTCAGCTCACGAGGCAATTCTACCTCATATGCATTTCCTGAATCATGCTTCTTTAGTATCTTACATGGCCCAAACTTCTTCATTTTCAACTTGTTATATGTACCAACCGGAAACCGCTCCTTCCGCAAATGAACCATGACTTCATCGCCAACCTAAAATTCCTTATGCCTCTTTTTCTCATCTGCCTTAGCCTTATACTGCGCATTCATCTTGTTAATATGCTTCCTCACCTCCTCATGGATGTTCTTCAAGTGTTCTGCAAAATCTTCAGCTTCAGCACTACTTATTTCTCCTTTAGCTATCTTTCTCAATTCAGATGCATTTCTTGGACTACTTCCATATACAATTTGGAATGGTGATTTACCAGTGCTCCTATTGACAGAATTATTGTATGCAAATTCTGCCTGTGGTAAAATCAAATCCCATCCTGTTGGCTTATCTCCAACCAAACATCTCAGCAAATTTCCCAAACTCCTATTCACCACCTCTGTCTGTCCATCAGTCTGTGAATGATGTGATGAACTGAATTTCAAATCTCTCTTCAACTTCTTCCACAATGTACGCCAGAAATATCCAACAAACTTAGTGTCCCAATCTGAAACTATGGTCTTTGGCAAACCATGAAGTCTCACTACTTCTCTGAAAAACAATTTGGCTACATGAATAGCATCATTAGTCTTCTTGCAGGGAATGAAATGTGCCATCTTTGAAAATCTGTCAACCACCACAAAAATTGAATCATGTCCCCGCTGAGTCCTCGGTAAACCCAGAACAAAGTCCATGCTGATATCCTCCCAAGGCTTCTCTGGTACAGGTAATGGCTGATACAACCCTATATTCTGCTTCACTCCTTTCACCATTTGACATACTCTGCAACTCTGTACAAACTTCTTCACATCTTGCTGCAACTGTGGCCAATAGTAATTCTCACTAACCAAAGAAAGGGTTTTGTCACGACCAAAATGTCCAGCCAATCCTCCGCTATGCTTCTCCTTGATGAGATTCTCTCTCATAGAACTTCGTGGAATGCACAATTGACTCCCTTTGAATAGCATATCATCCTGGATGATGAAATCCAGCCATTTCATCCTGTCTAGAGTAACAGGTTCTATACAAGCTTTCCAAGCTTCACCAAAATCAGGATCCTCTGGATACAAATTCTTGAGTTCCTTGAACCCAACCACTTCAATCTGCATTTCTATCAACAATAGTTGCCTTCTGCTAAGAGCATCTGCAACCCTATTAGACTTTCCACTCCTGTGTTTCAAAACAAATGTATAACTCTGCAAAAACTCAACCCATTTCAAATGCCTTTTATTCAATTTTCCTTGACTATTCAGATATTGCAAAGCTTGATGATCAGTATACAAAACAAACTCCTTAGGAAGCAAATAATGTCTCTACTTCTTTAATGCCTGAACTATAGCATAAAATTCTTGATCATAAACAGAATATTTCCTCTTGGCGTCATTTAACTTCTCGTTGAAATAAGCAACAGGTTTACCTTCTTGGCTCATAACAGCTCCTATTGCAGTACCACTAGCATCACAATCTACTTGAAACACCTTATTAAAATCTGGAAGTGCTAAAATAGGTTGTTCTGTAACTTTTCATTTCAACAATTGAAAACTCTTTTCTGCCCCATTAGTCCACTTAAACTCTTTTCTATCCCCTCTCATTGTTTCAGTCAAGGGTCCACAAATACTGCTAAAATTTTTGATAAACTTTCTATAAAAGCTAGCTAGACCATGAAAAGATCTTACCTCAGTAGCACTCCTTGGCGTAGGCCATTCAAGGATAGCCTGTACCTTCTCTGGGTCCATTTTTAGACCTTCTCCTGAAACTACAAACCCCAAATACACCAACTCTTTCTTCACAAAACTGCACTTCTTCAAATTAATCAGCAATTTTTCTTCTCTCAACTTCTCAAATACCATACGAATATGCATCATATGCTCATCCAATGTCTTACTAAAGATCAAAATATCATCTAGGTAAACAATGACAAACTTACCCAAAAATTCTTTCAGAACCTCGTTCATGAGCCGCATGAAAGTGCTCGGTGCATTGGTTAGCCCAAAAGGCATGACTAACCACTCATACAGTCCTTCCTTTGTCTTGAAGGTAGTCTTCCATTCATCTCCTTCTCTAATTCAAATCTGATGATATCCACTCTTCAGATCTATCTTTGAGAAATACACAGCTCCACTCAAACAGTCCATAATATCATCCATTCATGGCAATGGAAACCTGTACTTGATCGTGATCTTGTTTATTGCCCTAGAATCCGTACACATCCTCCATTCTCCATTCTTCTTTAGTGCCAATACCACTGGTACAGCACAGGGACTCAGACTCTCACGGATCAATCCTTTCTGTAACAGTTCATGTACTTGTTTGTTCAACTCCTCACTTTCTGCAGGTGTCATTCTGTGTGCTGCCTTATTCGGCAAACTCGCTCCTGGGATCAAGTCCATCTGATGACTAATCTTTCTGACTGGTGGTAATCCATCAGGCACGTTATCGGATACAATATCCTAAAACTCATTCAACAAATCTACAACTTCTACAGGAACATCTTCTACTTCCTTTTTACCATCTTTTGGAATTAAAGCAAAACATACATGCTCATGCCTCATACCATCTAGAAAATTTCTTCCATCAACAAAAGTTATCCTTGCATTAACACATACCTTTTCTTCGGTCTCCTTCAATGGCTTTAGCTTATGCCGCACTCCATCCTTTGTCAGGGAATAGGTATTCGCATGGCCATCATGTACAGCACATCTATCAAACTGCCATGGTCTACCCAACAACATATGACATGCATCCATAGATATGATATCACACAATACCTCATCTTGGTATCTGCCAATCTTGAACTTCACCAGGCATTGTTCATTGACCATGACCCTGTGGTCATCCTGTACCCAGGCAATCCGATATGGATGTGGGTGTTTCTGTCTCTTGAGCTTCAACTTTGTCACCATCTCTTCTGACACCAAATTGTCAATGCTTCCACTATCAATAATCACATCACAACATTTACCCTCACACTTGCACCTGGTACAAAACAGGCTCCTCCTTTGCTTAGGTTCATTCTCACCACTCAACAGGACTCTTCTGTTAATCAATGTTTCTCCTCTTTCAGCATCTTCAGAATTTGATGATCTGGCATCTTCATCTACATGTGCAACTCTGGCCTGGCCTTCATTTCTCCTATCTATTCTGCCTTGGCGCTGAGGACATTCAAATGCCCTATGACCTTCTTCTCCACAGTGAAAACATGTTCCACGAAAGCTACCTCTTCCAGATCCTTGTCCTCTTCCTCTTCCTCTCTGATCTCTATTATTCTGATCCTGGAAGTGATTGGAATTATTTCCTCACTGATTCTGACTGCTACTGGCCTCATCCTTCTTTTTCAGATCTTCATTTCGGCCACCATATGATCGTCCACCAGATCGTCCACCGCGACCTCTTCCGTTTTGTCTGCTCTCAAACTTCTTGTTCAACTTTTCCTCTACTTTTAGGGAAAACTGGTATGCCTCTTCAATACTGTTCATTCGAACCAGATTCAACTCCTCCTGGATGCTTGGCCTTAATCCATTAAGGTATCGGGCAACTTTCTCCTTATCAGCTTCTACATGGCCTGTTCTGATGAGAAGTCGATAGAACTCCTCTGTATACTCCTGAACAGATCTCCCTGCTTGCTTCAAACTCTGCATTTTCTTTAGTAGGTCAAGCTCATAATCAACAAGAATGAACTTTCGCTTCAATTTGTCCACCATCCGATCCCATCTTGTGATTTTATCTTTCCCTCTTCTATTTCACTCCAATTGAATTTCTTGCCACCAGATCTTCGCATGACCTTTCAATCTGGCCTTCGCAAATTTGACCCTATCAGGATCTTCAACATCTTCATACTCAAAATATTCCTCACATTCATTGATCCAGTCAATCAATTCCTCTGGGTTAAGATTTCCAGAAAATGTAGGAACCTCAATCTTAGGTCTTTTCCCGATCTTGGAAATCGCCCGAAAAAGTCTTTCTTCCTCCTGGTTCACAATTTCAACTTCTCCTTCTTGATATTCTTCTTCAGCTTCATCCTCACTTTCATCTCTGACATTAAGATTCATTCCTCTATGAATCTCTTCTTGCAATGCTCACACTTGTCTCTGCAACTCTCTAACCTCAGGTGTCACAACACTAGGTCTTCCGCCACGTTCTCTTCGTGGAGGCATTTTCGCGATGCGCGCTGAAACCCTAACCACGGTCCTGGTGCAAACTACCTCACAGTCGGCGATCTATTTACACACTCAAGAACCCTTTCTCTGATACCACTTGATGAAGGGTGCTCCCCTTAATACCATAAACACATAACAAAAATAGAGAAACAACAACAATATGCAAGAACAGAAAATTGGCTTCTTATTATCTCCACAAATGTGGAATTACAAACTTTCAGAATTACAATATGCAAAGCCACATGGGCATTCCCTTAAAATATTCTGTAGGACAAAGCCTTGAACTATTACCCAGATCTACTACCCCAGAACTATTCTGAACTGCCTAAGACAATAATACAGCCTTCCTTATACAGGCAATTTTCCACCGCCTGGGAAGGTTCCAGAATTTTAGCCAATAAGGCTGACCAAACTTAGCATTATTTTATTTTACATTTTATTACATCATAGTCGGCTCAAGATAACCTTTGAAACCCGAACAGAAATTTTGAAGAAAATTATTTTCTGCCATTTCAGGTGGTCCAACTTCCGAAGACCATAAGTCATCACCAGTTGACCCGATCGGCTATTATAACCCCATTTTGGAAATGCCACGAAGTGCTCTATAGGCATAACCCGCGCAAGCGCCCGTCACCCAAATTTTTGACCTCATTTGGGGCCTCTAAAGCCTTCAAAACTAAGTTCAAAGTTTCTGTACCCTACTGCCAATAATGAAAATCTTCAATATCTTCCAATATACACTTGATCTGGCAATGAAACTTTACTGGCAGACTTATATGACCAAAATGAACCTCCAAGAAAGAAATCAGATCATTTTGAGCACATACAAAAATTACCAAAAATAGTAACTTTCCATAAATAGCAGCTCTGCACAAAATAGCCCTTATTGAATATAAAAATAGAAATATTTTTGGGTGATGCAAGATTGCTCTTACACCCAGGATGCTCCTGCATCAATTTCTCACTTAAATAATCTTGTCCATTTTCAGGTGATTACGAATGCCCCTCTTTGAGTTGATGTGTGAAGTGTGTCAATTCAAAGAATGTCTTGATTCAACTGATATAAGGTCCTGATTCCATCGATGGTCAATCTTGATGTTTGATGTAAGATGCAAATTTTGATGTCCTGATGGTCGATTTGATGACAGTTCATCGATATGATGCATGTTTTTCTCTGATTTGATGTTGGATGCCCCACTCGATTGTTAAGCAAAAAAATTTTTGATGAAAGATTGAGGTTTGATTTGATGTTATGCCTTTGATTCAATGATCCTAAAAATTTGAGTGTATGCCCCCTCGGTAAATGAATTGAAATGATTTTGGATGATTTGGTTGAGAATGGAAAATTTTGATTTGTTTCCCGATATAGAAATTTGGAAATGCCCCGATCATGAGAGGATTTGATGAGAAACAATTTGATTGATAAGATGTTGATGCTCTAGATAAGTTGATGATGGTTTGGTATCATTTGATGTCAGTCAGAATCACTTAGTTGATGTTGATGTCAATCTGATAGGATAAGTTGATGGGTTGATATTTCACTCTCAAGATCTAGAGAGACAAAATACTGATTTTCCTTCCTCAAGATCTAGAGTTAGGAGATTTCATGCACTCACGATGAGAAAATGGATGATAGGATAATTTGATTGATGTTAGATGATCAATTAGATGATTTGACTAATTGATATTTTGATATGGTATGATTAGTTAGATGTTTTGATGATATGGAGTTGATTGGATGTTCTCATGGTGCAAAATTAGAGATTGGTAGAAGAGAAGATAATGAACAGAATTAGGTTGCCCCTATTTGATTAACATGATTGATTATTGATGATGTCTTGATGAAGCATGAATCATTTTGATGATATATCTTGATGACATTTGATAATGTATCTTGATGATGTTGATGTACTTTTGATTATCAAATTGAGCATGATTTTTGATGACGGATATTTCAAACATTGATGATGTTAGTCAAGACTTTGATTATATATTGATGGAGATTTGATGATGTAAATTTCAATAGATTTGATGATGTAACATTGATGATATCATTGATAATTTGATGTATCTTGATTTGGTCTTTTGATGATGATAACTCTACCCCCTTTAGCTTTCCTTATATATCTTGAGAAAAAGGATACACCCATGCAAACTAACATGCAACTAATCTATATGGATGCAACTAGTTGCCACTATTCAGAATTTGGATGCTTATTTTCATCATCAAGCTTTTGGAACATGAAATTAGTACAACCCTCACTGGTTTAACCATGATGATATGAATACCTCTTTCCTCGGATTTTAACAATTTCAAGTAAATAGACAAAGAATTGATCCCTTTCATATACAAATGTCCTCAATGATTCTTTGATGATCATGTCATTAGACGGATTCACATACTGCTATGAATCAGCCTGACAAGCACTCAAGAAAAAATCAAGAAAATATCATGTCTTCATCATTGCTCATCTAGTCAACCATCATCGATTTTCTAAAAAGACATGATTTAACCAATCAAGTAATCACTTTAAACATTTTTTTTTCTTTTTGTTTGGAGATCCATATTTCAAAAATTTCATCCACTTTGATCCTTAGTTATGTTTAAGCCTTTTAGATTTTGATATGATTTGTTGTTTGAAGATTTTTTTATTTGATCAATATTTTTAGATTTTGATTTGATTTGTCAAATGTTTTTGTTTAGATCAAGTATTTGGATGTTTGAAACATGATATTGATCAATAAGTTCAAGTGTAGCAATTTTTCAATTTTGGTGCAATGATTTGAGCCAACTGATGTCTACTTTACAAAAGCTCGTTGAATTTGGATTGGTACCCCCAGTTTGATTTAGCAAAGATCATGCTTTGTTGGGCAATGCAGCTTTTGAGTGTTTATTTAAGATTTGCATTTTTATTTTTATTTTTGGATTATTAAAAGATTTTTTATGTTTTTGGATTTTTAGAAATTTTTGATGTTTTTGAATTTTAGATATTTTGATGTTTTTGGATTTTTTAGAGATTTTTTATGTTTTTGGATTTTTAGAGATCACTAGTTCTCAAACAAGATCACATTGAATTTCCCCCAATCTCTAGAAAGGTATAGGACATGAAAGATGGATTTGCAAATTTGTTGGATGTTGGATGAATAGGCCATGATGGATGAAGAAAGTGAATGCAACTCCTAGGACCATCTCCTAAAGACTATCCAAGCTAGGGAAAAATAATATCTCAATATAGGCCCATGATATGGTGTTGGATAGCATATGGAATAATGACTTGGTGTCATGACAATGGTCCAAAGGAGTGGACATATCAATAGACTTTTTCTAACATTTTTTTTTTCATTTCTTTTATTTTTCAATTGGATCAAGATTAAGGGATCAATGTGGATAGGATCACACAATCATGATAAAGGGGTGGTGATGGCTATGAGTGAATGGTTTGGGATTATGGGAAAGGTTCTTAGAAATAATGAAGGTGGCTTTAGGATAAGCAAGATCATGATAAGGTAGCATGAACACAATAAGTGAATAGGATGATGGATAGGATAACTCATGTCAAGATACTCAATGCTCATGGATATATTCAACCTTGTCAAAATCAAAGTCGAATGATGTAATACAAATGCAAGTGAGATCAATGGTAGAAAGATGGAGGATATGATGGATGAAACTTACCCCCAAGTGTAGAGTGCAAGAGAGAGGAATTACACATGACACCTACTTTCCAAGTTTTCATTATGGTACTTGTCCAAGATGTCACAAGTGGTTTTCACCATAGGATGAATTTCTTTTCTTTTCTTTTCTTTTTCTTCTTTTTTTTCAATTTTTTTTCTTCTTTTTACATTTTTTCAATTTTTTTTTTTCTTTTTTTCATTTTTTTGAATAGACTCAAGCCTCATGCTCTTTGGATACTCCTTGAAAAGGTATGATATGATAGGCCAAGGCCGCTAAAAGGTATGATCAAAGATGTTGATATGGTGATGGAAAGGTGATATGGTGGATAAGGTAAAGGGTGGCTAAAGATTTATGCAATGGATTGGATAATGGAAATGGAAGGATAATGAATGAGAGGATAATAAGTCTTTCCATGTGTGCACATGAAAAATGGAATGGAAGCATAATGAATAGGAGGATAAGAAGTATTATCAAGATCAACATTGATACACACCTTGAAGGGTAGTGGAATAATGGAGGAAAAATGGGTGAAATAACTTGAGATTTCGAAGTAAGAGAGGATACGGATCTTGGGACACAAGGACTCAAAATGGATGGATAAGATGGAATGTGTTTGGGAGAATGTGGAGTGGAATCCTTTGGAAGCTTGAATGTCAACTTTGATTTCTCTTTCATGTGTAAGTCCTTCAAAAGTGACTTGGGAATCCACACTTTCTTTGATTTTTCTTTCCTTTTGGATGTTTTAGAATGCATTTCTTCGATGAGAGATTTAGGAATCCACATTTTCTTTGATTTTTCTTTTTTCTTGATGGACCTTTGTGGTCTCTTGAATATTTCTTTTTTTCTTTCATTCGCATGTCGATTAGATGGGAGATGGTGCTCTTCATACATAAGTGGATTCTTGGATTTATGATTTTTATGTTGCACATTCAAATTTCTTCCAAAGGACTTGGGATTGGTGGATGAATAAGGTTGATATGGCTAGTTCATATGGATGGTCTGATATGGAGGATTGACATGGATGGGTGCTTGGTTTCTCAAGTATGTATGTCTTTGTTGATCTTGATACATGGTAAGGTTAGGGGATGTTGGGATAGGAATGGTAGGAAAGGTTGATGGAGGAATGTAAGGGCCCAATATGGATTTGGAGGATGTATAAGGTTTCAAGTTTGGGATATAGGGACCAAGGATGGATTTGGAGGGTGTATAAGGAATATGCTTATGTGAAAATGGAGGTAAATGGGATGTGGGAGGGATATCAACATCTTTATTTTGAGATGCATGGCCAAGGATTTTGTCTTTTGGATTTATCTTTGTACCAATAGGCTTATATGTAGCTTTGATAGGAGCAGTTGAAGCTTGAGGAAATTTATTCTTATGCAGAGAATTGGGAATAATGGGAGAATTTTGAGGTAGATATGGAGGCTTATGAAAAGTAGATGTTGGGGTACTTTGATCTTGACAAAGATCTTTTGATAGCCTAGGAAGAATACTTTTCTTTTGATTTTCAATAAGTTCATTAGAGATGGAAAGTATATCTTGATCTTGCTTAGGATATGGGTAGAATATAGGAGGTGAAGTAATATGGGGTGTTTGAGGTGGAAGGGTATCTTCTTGAAAGAAATCAAAGGGTATGAAGGGTTCATCATGGGATTCTTGAGGTGTGGGACTTTGGTCAAATATAGGAGGAGCGATATTATCTTGATCTTGATCCTTCACAAGACTTGTTTCTTTGCATTTTTTATTAGTCTCTTGACATGGAGCCACTTCTAAGGACAATGTAGGAGTTTGGATCCACATGAGGGATTCTTCAAGGGATGATGGATTTTAATTTGAAATAGGTACAATAGGCATTGTAGCACATGAAGGCTTGGAGTCTATAACCTTTGAAGCATGAAAGAAGTTTGTAGCAAGATGTAGGTTAGCTTGGATCTCTTTTAGAGGTAGCCCTTGAGGGTATACATATTCATTATGAAAACTATTTGGATCTTTGTTTGATGGAGGAATATTGGATAGCTTTGCTTCTATATGAAATGGAGGAATGATGGAATAGGTGAAAGCTATAAGAGGACCACTACTAGACATGTGTTCATAAGTTTGATCTTGCTTGAGAGTAGTATCCTCATTAGATGATTCATTAGGATTTTCAATTTCAATTAGGTCATCATCAATAAGATTTTGGATTTTATGTTTCAACTCCATGCAATCTGAAGTTTCATGCTCATTATGTCTATGATATGCACAATAGTTTCTCAAAAAGATAAAACCACATGAATTGATTTGAGGCAACGTGATGAGATCATTTTCAAGGAGTTTTTCCAAAGTTGATTTGTATGAAATTCCCAAAGGAGTAAATGATCTATCCCAAGGATATTTGGATGTATTTGTCTTTCTCAGAAAGTTGTCATATGATGAATATTGTTGAGATGGGACTAATTCCTCTTGATTTCCTTGATCAAAGATGAGATTCTCTTGATATTTTGAAATAGGTTCTTCATCAAATATTGGTTTATCATTAGGATATTTTTTATAAAATATAGGGTTTTCATGATATTCTTTTTTATCAAATTTTGAATTATCAAAGATATGGCATTCATGATGTTTTTCTTGATCATAGAGGTAAGGAAACAATGTTCTTAATGAGAATTGGTTCGATAATGTTTCCATTTCTTGAATTCTTGTGAATAGAATATTCTTTTGAATCTTTATTGTTAATTGATTTTTGGATTTTAATGGATGGTTTCTTTTTGTAATCAAAGACCTTCAAGCACAACCCAATAATTTTATCAATGATCACAAGAAATTATTCCAAGCAATCTACCTAAGGTCAAATTTGGCTTTTAAATGGCTCTAATGAGGTAGGATTGCTAATTTATCAAGGTATTTAATTAAGATTCCATTTAAAATGGATATTAAAATTTCATCCTCCAAGTATATTAAGAGGCTTCCCACCACCGGTATGTCAGAGTTTTGCACAATCCCGAAGGACTACTCGAGGAAGTTCAAAAATTTAACACCCTTTTGTTACACACCCCATTAAGGATGCATTCATTTCATTTTATAGTGGGCCGGATTATTGCAGAAAAGGAAATTGTATCCCACTTTGGGTTGTCCCTCTCACCAGCCTCGTTAAGGAAAATCTTGAGAGGCGAGCCCACTATAGATCTAGCATGTTCATTTGAAAGCAATAAAGTGGAATAAAGAGATAGGTTTTGGGAGTTTGATTCACCAAAAGTTGAAGAGCATATCCCTATCTATTTCTCAATTCCCAAACACTTTTAACAAGGTTCAATTACCAAACACACTAACTAATGAGAATCGAGTATTTCTACTCTTTTCTACAAACAAGGGGTTGTTCAAATTTAGTGCTTGATTTACTTAGCCTTTCTTTTAATCAAGGAGTTTAACACTTTTGGCATTTTTATTCACTTAGAAAGTGAAGAGCATAGGCCTAATGTCAAATTCCTCAAACAATAATAGGTTCTTTAATTACTAGATTTTGAAAATGACAAAGCCACAATTTAAGCAAAAAAATAATGACTAAGTTTGAGGCTTATCTTCAATCGATGCTAGCAAAGGCTAGGGGCATTTTTGATGAATTTTTTATTTTTATGCTCACCTAGTGGCGATCGTTCCTTTCCACTTGCTTCTCCTCCAACAAATTAGTCAACACAACTAGACAAAGTGAAGAAAAACAAGAATAACTTGAATCTAAACCTTATTTATCAAATTTTAGTAAAACTTGATTAAGGTGAATAAATCCAATTAAGTGATATGAACTTGGATTTATATTCTTCTACAACCTTCAAATATTGTTCATATACCTTGCGTTATTGCTGAGAATCCTCCAAAACCAGCTTGATGTGAGCAATATTCTCCTCTTTGATCCCTTTTGTTAAAGCTTTCCTTTCGTGACTGAATCTGGTCTCTGGTTTTTTATTTTTTTATGACCGGCCATCCTACAAACACAGAGAAAACATTTTCTAACAGTTAGATTCTATTCATTTTCAATTTAATCAAAAGTGTTATTTAAATGCTTGAAAGCGCTATTTAAATACTTGAAAATGCTATTTAAATGCTTGAAAGCATTATTTAAATGCTTGAAAGTGCTATTTAAATGTTTGAAAGCACTTTTAAATATTTGAAAGCATTATTTAAATGCTTGAAAGCATTATTTAAATGCTTGAAAGTGCTATTTAAATGATTGAAAGTGCTATTTAAAATGATTGAAATCTTAAAATGATTGAAAGCACTATTTAAATTCTTAAACGTACTGTGGATCAAATTAAAAGCGCTGCAGAAATATTTAAAAGCGTAGAAATAGAGAGCAGAAGCACTAAAATCTTGTGTAAAGGTGTCAAAAACATTACAAAAGTGTTGGATAATGGATCAAACGCACTGGCTAGTCAAGGCAAAAGTGCTGAGAGAATGAAGACAAAAAATGGAAGGAATCAAACGCGCTAAAACTCTATGTAAAGGCATAATAATTTGTCATCAAGGCATTATTTCAGGTATCAAACGCACTGGAGAACTGTCAAAAGCACTGCAGAAATGATCATACTCACTATTTCACCTGCAAACAGAGAGTTAAACATGCAAAAAAATTGAAAATATGAAATTTTCCAAATTTTTAGAAAAGTGAAGCCTAATGCCCCACGGTGGGTGTCATTTTGTGTACTAGAATTTGTACCTTCATAGGGTTAGTATTGCAAATAATTAAATAAAATAACTAAATTACCACAAAGGAAGAGCTATTTTAACAAATAAAGAGAAATTAAGCACTGTATGGATCTCTAGCTAGGGATGTTAATGATGAAGCTCTCAGCAAGCCTCCATTAATGACAGTCCTAGAATGAGAATAAATGATAAAGCAAGCTAAAATGTTCAATTCCAAATTGAAATGCTTAATTAACTTCTATATTTTCCTTTCTAGCTCAAAATCTCAAGAGGTTAGATTCAATTCTCAGATTTGTGGATGAATTATGAGTGAATTATGCCTTGCTTTTATAGATTTTGGCAAGGGTAGGTGGTGTAGTAGAATTGATCATGATTGAGTTGGGGTTAAGTCTTTGGTTCCACCTTTTGGAGACAATTTAAATGGATTGTCCTCAAATCTTGGGACAAGAAGACAAAATGGGTGGACAAGATTCATCCTCCAAATGAGTGATTGAGATTCATTTTAGGCTTGATCCATGTGAGCTTGGTTCTCAATTCCTATTGGTTGAGGCTTTTTCCTCCAATGTGGTGTTGAGAGAAAATAGGAATTAATCAATTGATTTTATTTAATTTGTTTAGCCATGTGTACCCCTTGGATGGGTTGATTTGATTTAAATTGAACTATGTAATTAATTAAATTAATTACATAATTTATTGATTTATCATGATTTATTTGATTTAAATTGATTTAATAGCTTTTGATTTTCAATTAATTTTTTATTAATGTTCAATTGCAATTTATCTTTGATTTGATCTTGATTTGATTTAATTGCATTTAATTGTGTTGATCAATATCCTTGCCTTGATTTCTCACTTAAATTATCTTGTCCATTTTCAGGTGATTACAGTTAGAAAATGTGTAAATGATTAGTGTGTTGGGATTATTCTTGAAGGACAAGAAAAGACCAACTGACAAGGCTTGGACAACCTTATTCACTTTGAGCTCCACAAGACTTAGGAGGGTATTCTGTATTCTAATTTTGTACAAATGATACATTAAAATTTCGTTCTAATGGCTAGCTATAAACCTTAAAATGTGGATAATTATCAATTTTTATGTAGATGGGGATTTTATTCCATCACTTGAGAAAGTAATCCCATTGGCTTTGACAAATACTGAGAGCACATAAATTATATATCTCCTTCTCATAATCATGGAGGAGTGCTATACAAATATTTTTAAATGCATCCTCCACATTTTTATAAGGATTGTGGAGATATAGGAACACAGATAAATTAAAAAGAAAAGAATGGATTAGAAAGGAACAGTAGATTTGATTAATATAATTTTCAAACTGGAAACCTTCTAGGGCTCTCAATAGTCTAGTGCCCAATCTCTAGCTATAGAATGAAAGTAAAGGCATGATAGAAATCCTATGAATAGATGAAACTTGACCAATGGTTTTTGAAGATATTAATGCTTAACATTAACAAGAACACCCATGTTATCATAAATTTCTACTTCAACAATCCATGATAAAAATGAAAATCATTGTTATCTTACACAAAGAAATTTAACTCTCTCCTTGCAAGAGACCCATGAACCAATAACAAACCCACAAGGAAATTACAAAGATAAATTCAACCATATTTAATGCATTGAATTCATATGATTTATAGTATACAAAGCTAGAGACAACTTTATGGAATTAGCATTTATAATTGCACAAATTGGTTAACACTTCTCATGATATTATACTATCTCAGAATTACATTCAACTTCAGCAATTTCTTGGAATTTCTTTTATATTTAAGGAATGCAAAAAGGTTCAAGCCACTAACAAAGATTTTATCCTACCACCATTAATCTATATCACAATAGATTGTTTTACCACCAGTATTGTCTTGAAGTTAAACTGCTTGTCTGATATACAAGGAAGCTATGGTGACAATTCCACTACTTTCAATGAATCATCCAGGCAAGTGATTTGTACCAATATCGACCATGAGTAGTTATAGAAGCTGAAAATGCTAGAATGCAAGACTCTCAGTAGCTTTCCCATTAGGGAGAAACTTCAATAATTCTTCCCATGGAGATATAGAAGAGTCTAATACCTCAGCTTTAGTACCTACACCCATAGACTAATCTATATCATCATGATTCAAGATAATCAAAGTGGTAGCTTCAGGTATTGGAATAATTTGAAAACTATAGAAAAATTTTGTAGCTGCATGCAAGCATTCTAATATCCCTATAAATACCAACAACCATTGTAATATCCTTATAAGTACTATAGTATCATCATGCTACATCATTTTTTGATCTTTTTATGTTTCATGTAATTGAATTATGTTAAACCGTGTTGTCCAATACCAAAATATGCTTATCTTCTCTATGAACTTCATCCTCAACCTCCTCAATTAAAGGAAAACCAACCTATTGCAAATATTCGAACCAAGAAGAACCATTTATAGCCTTATTTCCTCATAAATACTATTCACATTCCTCAAAATTTTGAATGGCGGCAACCATTTACTGAACTTGTATAATTTTACTCATATACATGTACCGAGAAGACACCCTATGTAAAATAGATTAGGAAAGATCTCACTCTTTTGATATCACATACTTAATTAGGCAACATTGAGATGTCCACCATTGGTTTTCCTCTTGATTACTTGATCTCTACAAATAGTAGGTTGGATGTCACACCAGAACAAAGGTGATTCCCATAATTGTATTCATTACTTTAGATGCATTTATTTAATAATAGTAATGATGATATATCACATACCATATCTTTTTCTAATGTAATGACATGGCATCATCTATGGTGCAACTAGAATGCACCATGGTATAATGTAAATAAAATAGACTTTAAAAAATAACATTGTATGTGGGTCCACTCTAGTTGCCCCATAGCTAGGGATGTGTGGACACACACTTCTGTATATATTGAGGGTAGTATGTGTCCATGTGTCATATACATGTCATTATGCATACCTTTTTTCTATGTGCCAAAATGTCAAATTTTTAAAATCTAAAATACATCTCTAATGCCTTCCTTATTATTTAATAAGTTTTCATAAATGCCACTAAAAGGGGGGTAAATATAAAGGCTATACAACATTGGCATAAGGACTATGAGAAGGATATACGACATTGAGATAGGAATTAGGTGAGTTTGCAACTAAAGAATTATAGAGAAGAGGTATTTCAAAAGGTGTGACTAGAAACATGGGAGTTATACCAGTGAGAAGTGAACCAATAGTTCATCAAGTAATCCTCTAGGGCACACTCTATGAGCTAGAACTTGAGAATTGTGGCTGGTTAAACTACTTTTTGAAGTTTAATATGGGTTCAATAATGAAATTTATATGGAATTTTCATAGAAATTTAACAGTGGTGAGGTAATGGTGAAGGGTTTGAAGCTTACTACCATGGAGGAGAGGATTGTTGAAGTTCTAGGGTTACTTTTTTTAGGAGAACCCTACCCTAAAAGTAAAGATGCCAGAATAGCTAGAGAAGAGTTTACCATACTTGGGGATCCTTCACTTGAAGTAGATAAATAGGGAATAAGGAGGCTTTCTTTACCATAAAAATGGGCACATGTTGTGGTTTATATTATCAAATACATTATCTGTGAGGTTTGGAAGTCATGTCTACACTCTACACACTTCAAGCTTTTGAGCCACATGCAACATGAAAGGAGAATGAATGTCCCCAATGTGTTATATAACTTGTTGGTAATCATAGTTTTTGAGGCACAGAAAGGAAGGGAAAACTCTATTTTCCATCACTTTTTAATTAAGTTTCTCATTGAAAGCTCTTTAGAAGATGAGTCTCAGATGCCATGGTATGATATTTTTTAAATTTAAGAAGTTCAGAGTGGATAATGTGTGTCTTAGAGGTCAACCCTTGACCAGTAGGATTAGTGGAGAGGTAGTAGTTACTAAATTCACCCCTGGGGCTTCAACTTCTAGCGTGGTTCATATAAAAAACCCTCCTATAGCTGAAATGATTTCACCTGAATCTTTGCCCAAATATGTAAATAGTTCCTCTTCAAACCCTAATGAGGATGTTTCCCCTGAGCATACTAAAAAGTTGACTAAAAATTCTAAGATAGAAAAATCTACAGAGAAAACAAGCTAGAGGAAGAGTCACGAGCTCAAGGGTAAACCTAGTAAACAAGAAAAATCTACCACACCTAGGGTGAACATCCAAATTGAATCCTCAGACTCTTCTCATACCACTCCTAGTGAAGAAGAAAGGATAATCCATCACAAAACTCCTAGGGGAAGCCCCAAATTTACTTCATCATCTAAGTAGCAAGGTGAGACAATGATGCATACACAAGAATCTGAGGAGGGGGGTGAATAGATATCTTGACACTAGTACATTTTGCACCATTTTTTGATGCACTATTGGTCAAACTTTCTACCCAACTTGGTCAAATGGTCAACCAATGGGTTTTTCACTATTATTGGTGTTGAAATATCAACCCATTACTGAACCCGTCGAATGATCAACTCCTCTATTGGTCAAAAATGAGGGAAACCTAGGCTAAAGATAACATTCGTAAGTGTTTGTGTATTGGTCGATCTTTCGACCAATATGGGTCAAAAACTTTGGTCACTCTGACCAGGATGCCAAACTCGTGACAGTCATATTTTGACCAAATTTGCTCAAAATATTTAGTGGCTCCAACCAGGATGCCAAAATCATGATGCCACATTTCAACACAGAATGGTCAATTTTAGGCCAGACTTTTGACGTAGGTGCGTCAAAATTTTGACACAAAGCAAAGTGTTTTAAAAAAATTGAAGATAAATATCCAAACTAATTACCAATGGCATCCTAATCAGTGATTAGTCTAGATATTTATCTTCAAGTGTCCACACTCATTATGCTTCTTGTTGCTAGCAGGTGCCTACTCATTCTATTTTCCAGACTGCTTTGGGGTCTAGAAATCCATCTGCTCTGCTCTGTGTGAAACTATGGGTTTTTTCATTTTGTTTGAACTATTTGAGAGATAGGCTCTGACTGGTGATCCGTGAATTGGTAGAGCTTCCTCTTAGATTCCCACAACTCTTAAAATCTATTGGTGTGAAGCCCCCAAAGGTTATTCTACTCTATGGGCCTCTTGGTTCTAGGAAAACCTTAATCGCTAGGGCAATGGAAAATGAAACCGGTGCCTTCTTTTTCTATATCAATGGACCTGAGATCATGTCAAAGTTGGCTAGAGAAAGTGAAATAAATCTCCAGAAGGCTTTTGAGGAGGCTGAGAAGAATGCCCCATCCATTATATTTATTGATGAAATTAATTCTATAGCTCCCAAGAGGGAAAAAAACCCATGGTGAAGTTGAGAGGAGAATTGTTTCTCAACTTCTTATGCTTATGGATGGACTTAAATCACATTCCCATGTTATTGTTATGGGGGCAACTAACTAACCAAATAGTATTGATCCAGCACTCAGAAGGTTTGGAAGGTTTAACAGGGAGATTGATATTGGGTTTCCAGATGAAGTGGGCAGGTTGGAAGTGCTTCGCATCCATACAAAGAATATGAAGCTCTCTGATGATGTACGTATATTGGGGCCTTATATTTTGTACTTTTATATCTAATGTTAAATAGTTCTTGGATTTTGAAATCATTTATTAATCTTTATGTTTCTTGATGGAGTATCTATTTATCTTTAGTTTTCTTGTTACAGGTTGATCTTGAAAAGATTGCTAAGGATACCCATGGATATGTTGGAGTAGATCTTGCTTCTTTGTGTACTAAGGCTTCACTTCAATGCATTAGGGAAAAGATGGATGTTATAGAGTTAGAATATGAGACAATAGATGCTGAGATTCTAAACTCCATGGCCATTAGTAATGAGCACTTCCAAACGATTTCCCT
This sequence comes from Chamaecyparis obtusa, assembly GCA_027943335.1. Classification (NCBI taxonomy): domain Eukaryota; kingdom Viridiplantae; phylum Streptophyta; class Pinopsida; order Cupressales; family Cupressaceae; genus Chamaecyparis; species Chamaecyparis obtusa. The sequence continues at coordinate 12,334 of BSBK01002447.1, read as the reverse complement.
TGCGTGCCTCGAATATACAATTCGGCCACTTATTAGTTGACACGGGTTGAGAACTATTTATAAAACCTACAATATTCCCCATTTCTTTTGGTCTTCCATCAATATACATATCAAGGCTTTTAGTTTGATCATTTTCTTTGCATTGTATATAATTTTCTGACAATGCATACCTACGCATACTTTTTTATATTGCACAATCCGCATCCAATTCTTGTAATTGTAACAAGGTCCTACATACTCCATCAATTCAACAACTTGATTATAACCGACATTTATGTCATCCATGGAAAATAAGCCCAAACCATGTAATGAAGATGGAGATATGTGATATATCCTTTCGTTAATAGAAAAATCAGTATTAACTGGAGGTAGTTCCTTGTGTACCCATTCTTTCTAAAGATATGTGTACCTTAAGGGAAACTTCATGTTGCCTTTGGTCTCATTATCATAAGAACATGACCCCCCCTTAGCAAGGAAAAATTGCATTAATTTATCAAATTTTCTTCTAATCTTTTGACCTCTAGTTGATCTCCCTATTTTAGACCTACTAGATGTCTCACTTTTGTCTTCTATTCCCGCATTTTCCTCACTTGAGGAAGACAGATCAAACAAATACCTATTTGGTGATACCTACAATCCATCAAATGAGAGTCATAGTAGGATCTATATATTTTGTTGACTAAAGAGAAGGAAACCAAATAATAAATTATACCTGTCGATCTGTGTCAAAGGCGTTAAATTTCTTGCTTATGTAAATTATTTATCTTAAGTTAGCCTAAAATTACATGATATGTAAGCTACAAATTACATAGAAGACAAAATTTACATCATGCAAAATATACTCCATGACTATAGAGTTCAACACATAATAACTTAATTCAAATTTCTATGAATAAATCAATACCTCATACGTGGCATTTATCATACCTTGACATACATTTCATTGATCATGTTATTCATCATACTCCTCATCCATGTCATCATCATGACTATCATCATCATCATCATCATCACGACTACTATCATCATCATCATCATCATCATCATCATCATCACCATCATCATGACTATCATCATCATGACCATCATCAGCATCACTGAAATCATCATCATTTTCTTCTTGTTCTTCATCATCATTATGTAACAGTCATCTATGATCATCATTTACTTCATCTTCTAATTCTTTAGTATCTTCTTCTTCCATCACATTATACTGTACCAGCCTTCCTCTTAGATCATGTCTATCAACAAATGACCAACCCGGTTTATGTGGAATGACAAAGTAAAACACTTGCTCACATTGGCTTGGAAGAACATAGGGATCATCTCCAATTGGCTCAAATGACCTTGTATTAATCATTGTAAATCCACTATCATGTTCAATAACAATCCTATCAAGATCATTTTGATCCATCCGTAGCCTATACCATTTGACGACAAATAGAACTAATTTGAATGAATTAAAGTCGCACTCAAGTATATCATCCAAAATTCCATAGTATCAATTTTTAGATTTTTGAGGATGTATGTCATTTCTAGATGAAATATTAGTGACCTCGAAGACTACACTCATCCCAGAATCACAAGTTTTCTTCATGTCATCTAACTTTTTTATGTGAAATTTGCATTCATTATAGTACATAGCTTTGTGGTGTTTGATCCGCAATTATTCAAACATGTCAATATTATTTTCATTGATTTGTGAGTTTATATTAAACTTATGGGTCATGGTTAGTAAACTTATATGTACCTTTCTACCTCTTAAACCATATGCTAGATCAAGTACCACTAGCGTAACATTGGGATCTCCATTACAATGAGCTTCTTTAACCAATGATGCAACACCATCCCATGTTAATGAGCGACCATTTTCTTGAGATTGTTGAATCCATATCATCATCCAATCAAGATTGTTTGCAATATACAAATGTAGTGCATCCCACTCATGACCAATTGTAAAGAAAACAAATAGACCACTTAGAAAAAACTATATTGAAGATCTATAAGAATTAATAAACTACAATAGCATTGTATAATTACCTTTCACTTTCCTCAATCTACCTTTCCCCATCAAGTAATCCCCTTCAAATTTGTTAATAGAGTTGGGATCCCAAATACGATCTACATGGATATTTGCTACAAACTTGGGAAGATATTCACTAATATACACCATGGTCTGGTATACCATATATCCCTCCATCATAGAACCCTCAGGATGTGCTCTTTGTAGAACCAATCCCTTCATAAATTTCAAGTGTCTCTCAACCATCCACATTGACCTAGTTTGTATAGGTCCACATAATTCAATCTCCTCAACTAGATGTATGAGGTAGTGTTCTTTAGCATTGAAAAAAGTTGGAGGTAGACACTTTTGCATTTCACACATAAGCTGGGGAATTTTTCTCTTCCATTATTTTATATCTTTTTTATCAATTTCTTTAGATGATAACCACCTAAAAGAGATTCAACTTGCAAAAACATATAAACAAGATTTTAGATAAAAATATAAAATAAATTACATAAAAAGTAAAGCAAGTCATAAATATAATAACACTTCTAACCTCATGAATTCTCCAAGATAGTATATAACTTGTTTAATACTATTGTCAAACTGGTCTGGGAGGGATAGAGGTGGGACGTATAGCAATGATTAAAAAATGATCTTTTCAATATATTGTAAAATAATACAATTAAAAGTACATGCAATTTTACAAATATATTGTAAATAGAGAACATGACTTACCTTGATGAAGGTATTCCAATCATGTGTTTTCAACCCTGGCCCAAAATCACCTTTCTTTGATACAAGACTGCATATATTTGTAGCAAATCCTATTGGAAATTTTGTTTTTTTTATGACTTCTTTTAATACATCACTTCGTTTCTTAGTTAATAACCAAGGAAGGGCACTTGTGTTTATGCGGTCTCCATTTCTATTTGATTCAATGAAATTTTTTAGTGCATGATTGGATTCATGAATGTCATTACAAATTTTGGCCATTTTTTCTTTGTCACGCCTTCCATCCAATATTTTTCATAGTGTCTCTATTACATTCTTTCCAATATGCATAGGATCAAACAAATGCATGATTGGGAGATCCTTGTAGTATGACAACCTAGTAAATTGACTAGGATAACTTTTTATTCCTCTAGGAAGTTGGTCATTGATGCCTTGACGACCTTCACGAGCATCAATAACATCATTAGTAAATAAAAGACAATATCAAAATCTAAATTTCAAACAAAAATCATCAAATGGAATGAGATTACCTCGGCGATTTAGTCTATCATATTCCAACTTCCATATATGAGGTTTCATTCTTTGTGGCCTTGATGTTGTCTCTTCTTTCCCATTAAAAAGATGTTTTTCGATAGTTTGATACTTATGATTATTGTGGAGAAAGTGCCTAAACTCATCGAACACCTACTTTCCTAAACTTCTTGAATGATGAGATTTCATCTTCGGACCACAAACTGGACATGCAAATTTACCCTTTGTTTGAAGACCTAAAAGATATCATATAATTGGATCATGTACAATTATCATGCGCAACTTAAACATACAGTAATAATGTGTAAGCACTATAACATACCAAAAATATGTGACCTTAACATGAATATATAACATACCACAAAAATGAGTTAGCCCAGGGGCATCATGTATTGTCCATACAAGCATTACATGGAATTGAAATTTTCTTTGTCCTATTGGTCTAGAGATGTCATACATAGTGATCCCATTCCATAAAATCAACAACTCATCAATAAGGGGCTCAATATACACGTTCATATCTTTAACTTGGTACTTACCTATTTGAATGAACAAAAACATTACATAATTATTATTACCATCTTGATGCGGTGTTTATAAATTAATTTACATAACTATTTAAATGAAAAAAATACCCAGTACAATCATTGACAACATTATGTGCTCCCTCTTTATGGACATCCAAGGAGGAATGTTATTGTTAATAACAAAAATAGGCCACACTAAGTAAGTAGATCTCATATCTCCAAATGGATTGACACCGTCTACAACCACTGAAATCTTGAGATTACGAGGCTCTTATTTAAAGTGTGGCCATGTTGTTTCTATGTCTTTAAATGTAGAACCATCCACAGGCATTCGCATAATGTTATCTTGACTTCTATTGCATGAATGGTAATCCATAAATTGTGCCAAGCTAGTGCACCTAAATAATCATTGAAGACGTGGAATAAGGGGACTGTACTGAAGACTCTTGTGAGGCACCTTTTTTGTTATTTGATCTAACCGATATCTACTAGTATGAAAAACATGGCATTCTGTTGCAAATTCATGTTGTTTATGATATAGAATGTGATCATTGGGACATGCATGTATTCTCTGATACTACATTCCAATTTGATTCATAATGGTAGATAATTCTCGGTACGAATGAGGCAAAATGTTTGATTTTGGTAAGAAAAACTCACCTATCAACCTACAACAACAAATATGAATTGTTAATATAATGAATCATAATGGCATGCTAACATTAAAGATGACAAAAATGGCATACCTTAGCATACGTGACATTACTACATTGGATAAACCATTCATAACCTTGAATTTCACCAACAACACTATAGCGGAGAGAAGAGTTGTTTGGGAGCCTTGGCATAAGGGCTCGTATGCCTTCTCAATTATAGATATATCAAGACCATCTTCATCATCATTATCAGATGTGCTAGTACCATCATCATGATCATCTTGATCAGATGCCAATACCATCTTCTTCAATCATGTCCTCTAGTACATTATCAGCTACACCAATACCATTGTCTTCAATTGTGTTCTCTGCCATAGGATCATCTTCTTCCATGGGAGTGTTATCATTGGCTTGGATATTCACACCTCCATGTTCCTCCAATTGGAAATCCACATTCACCAATCGATGAAAATCATGCCCCCCTTCAATGTGACCATATTGCCTACAATGACTCTAGGTTGTTTTGATTAGAATCCTTTGATTCTTTAAGCCCTTACACTTTTTGCAATGACAATAACATTTTTTAGTGTCTTTTCTTTGGAACTGAGACCACAATCTAGCAAGTGTCTTGTTATTTTTTTATGCGTTCATATTGCCAAGTGTGGACTTTCTTCACAAGCTATAAATATACAAAATGTAAACATACAAACATTAGTAGTAACTTGTATATAATAAAAAAAATAAAAAATTATAAGATTATACAAGATCTACAAATACACACACAAATCATGCTCACTAGACCATGAAATATTGAAAAGGATAGGTATTTTGGGAGTTATTATTATTTTGGGAGTTACACAAATCTCCTCACTAGACTACTAAATTAGAGATTATAGAGAATATATTCTGAAGTTGTATAGTCACATTGTCTAGTCTGTAAATATATACAATATATTTTTGTAAAAGAAACTTGCAATTGAAGATAATAACACATCAAAATTTGTCATTGTAGTGGAGGTAATTCCATACCTAGTATAAATTATTTCCTCTAAAGATTCTAGATAGCCTTTCTCTGGGAGCTACATTAAGGCATTCAATTGAGCATTGATGCATTAATGCCCATCTATATCTAGGTTTGCATCACACGTGCTTAAGGAAAAATTTCCTAATACAACTGAAGAGAGTAATTAATATGGAAATTGAATCAAATATAAGCAACATATGGCATTAATTTTCAAAGATAGTGACAATTTAAAAGTATTGGAAAAATACAGTGTACAATCAATGATAGTGCACCATGGGAAGTCACAATAAGTATGAACCCATAGAGGATTTTCATTGTTTCCTAAAAGAAGATCATTTTTAGAGTGAGATTTAGCTACATAGAGGTGAAGCCATGACATGCAAAAGGTAAGAGAACCTCAAAGTTTCTGACATATAATGCTATCATGTCAAAAGGACAACAAAGTGTAGTTTTTAGAGCAATGGAACAACCATCTCTCTTAAAAGGAACAACCATAATGTTATAGAGTTATTGAATATGGCCATTATCATGAGATCATAGGGAAAAACACATCTATCTACTATTAATGAACAATTTCTTCTATAGAGGCAATTTTGAATTCCATGCTCATGTGAAAAGGAAATGTCACTCAGTTTGAAGTCCTAATAGAATAAATACAATAAGAACACATTGACATATCATGCCTTATATTAGAACCAATCACAATAAGAAGATGGAACAACCATAAGGTACAAGCATGTGCAAGTCATTGTAATCATTGGAGATATGTTAAAGGTTAAGTACAATAGTAGAGCACGACCATGATACAATTAATGAAAGTGCCATAAAACACCATGATATTTATAATCAATCATAGAGAAAAGAAACAATGACACAAATGATTTGTATTTTAGTGCCACCAAATAATTTCCACATAGTCATCAATGTATTAGAGCATTCCAAAGTATAGGATATCAAGGTGCTTCAATACATAGCAGCAGTGATCAAAATAATATTTTACAATATCATGAAGTAAACAAATGCAATGTTTCAAAATAAGGAAAACTAAAACAACAAATGACAAGCATTGTCATTAAACACAACATAAAAGGCATCTTTGACATTGAGCCCTCAAAGAACAGGATTGATGTTTTCATGTTTTGAAAGTTAACAAGGTTTATATTTTCATCATGAATACATGAAAACAAGCACAAAGGTTCACAATACGTAATCTCTAATATAATGAAACACAATGACTATCAACATCAAAGCGGTGGTGTAGGAACTCAAACATCATCTAAAGATAATTTGTCATGTTCTCTTTCCTCTGCACTTTTACAAGATATTGAACATGAAAGAAAAAGAAGTGAGAACCCTGAGGCAATGGATGAGGATGATAGTGACGAGGTAGCTGAAATAAAGGCTGCTCATTTTGAGGAGTCGATGAAATATTCTTGAAGAAGTGTCAGTGATGCTGATATTCAGAAGTATCAAGCCTTTTCACAAACACTACAACAATCTCGAGGCTTTGGTTCTGAATTTTAATTTCTAGATAGACCTGATGGTGCTTCTGTTGGTGCTTCAGATGTATTTTCTATAGAAAATAATAAAGATGATGATGACTTATATAGGTTGCACATCCCCATACACATCTGATATAAAATTTATTATTATAAAGTCTTTTTATGGAAATCTATTTTGCATTATTCTATATTATTCTGAAGCCTTGTTATAGAAATTTGTTTTATATTAATCCTCAGAATTAGTTAGCAAATATTCTTCTTTCTTTCTAAATTCATGAATGATTCTATTTTTCTGTAGTAAATAGCATACGTAACAGATAAACATGAAATCAGCAACAAATATCTACCTCTAAATACAACTCCAAATGAATGAATAAAAGAAGAAAATGATAATGCTGATTAGATATCCAATAAATTAAATAGTTTAATCATGCAAATAGATGTGGATGTGGATGTGCAACCTTATGCTTTTACTACTAAGTCTTTGTTTGTCAGGCATACTGATTATAAGTACTTGAGGTATCAGGTTATTGATACATCCCTAGTATTTTCATGCATTTAATCTTATAAAATCATCAATTCTTAAGCATTAAGCATAGTAATAGGTCAATCTTCATTTAATTGCAAAAATGAAACACCAATGAAGAAAATAATGAGCAGAAAATAACAGATATTATTAACATAGGTTGAAGCCAATCTCATCCTTCGATTATAAGAAGGATTTCCAAGCTCCTATTTGAAAACAATAGATATTATTGAAATAAGCAGAAACCAATCTCATCCTTTCTCTTGTGATCTTATATCACAGGATTTCAAAGCTCCTATTTGAGAATAATAGACATTATAGACACATAAGTTGAAGCTAGTTCTTCCTTGCTCTCATGATCTTATATCAAGGATTTCCTAAGCTACCTTATTCAAATTGGATAGTATTATCACCTGATATTCATACCTTCTCAATAAAAAGAAGTGTATCACTAGATGCCTAGTGACAAAATTCACCCTCTCTTGGTTTTAGATTGAGGCCAAGCAGCGCCAAGCTTTCAGCAGGATAAGGTTTAGTATCCATATGGCATTCAGCAACCACACTCTTCTTAAATCCATTTTTCTCATCCTTCAATGTTACCAAATACATATTTGTACTCTTCACATAGTGACAGTAATAAACTTTAAAAGGAAATAACATAGAGTGACAAGCCACATGCTTGATGGAGGAGGGAGCCAAGAGTTTTTCTCCCTTTACTATAATCAAATAAATAAACATCATTGTAACATGGAGGAATGAAAATCTCAAAGAGCATTCACAGCTTCTCCTTATTTTCAATGCTCAATCAAGTTGTTACTGTTTAAATATGTCAACAAACTGGCATAATAGAAAACCCTAAAGAAGAATAATACAAAATAGAGAATGTAGAAAGCCTTCAAGTTGAGAAATGTGCAAATATTGTAGAGAAACCCTTGACCATAACATTATATAATGGAACCCTCATCGATCCATGAAAAGAACAAGTAAAAGACATAAAAATGTGATATATTTTCTTGTGTTCTCCTTCAGAAGAATAGAGCCTAGGGAGAATCATGACACATACTTAGCAACGAGCCCAGATTTGTAAAAAAGAGTCTCAGAGATCTTCTAATTAGAAATCTTCTAATTCTCATTTCCAGACAAACCCTGGGATGAAGCTGATGACGCTCAACCAGATGAAGCAATGAGCCCAGATTTATAAAAAAGAGTTTCAGAGATCTTCAAATTCACATTTCGCGCACTGCAATTCCCTTGAAAACATTCACCATGGTAATAATGAATGAGAAATGAAACCTTTTTTTTTAAGTTATGCTCACATTCGTCAAAATTTTGACTCACACAGTATTGGTCAAAATTTCAACTAACACGGGCATAACTTCAAAAAAAATGAAAGTTTTCCTTCTATAATCCAACCAACCAAAACCTTTTTATTTCATGGTCAAAAATTTTGGTAGAAAAACTAGGTAAAATGTAGTAGTGTGAGAAATGGAATTTATACAAGAAGAAGAGGGTTTGTTTACGGAAGAAATCCTAGAACAAGAGAATTTAGGATTAGGAAGGCTCATTGTTGTAGCTGAGAAAGTGGCAAGTGGAGAACTAGAGAAAAGGTGATTCCTAGTAGGTATTCACCAACCTACTACTTTCTCATGGGTGTCAATAGCCCTATATTTATGGAAAGATATGAAGGATAAGGAAGAAGAATGGAATAAAAAGAAGCATAGGCCGGGGAAAGTGATTATAGAGAAAGACAAGGAGATTAAGGTTAAGAATGCAAAAATTGTTGTATTAAAAAATAAGGTAAATAATGTTATGACCTTAGTGCCACAAATTTTAGAATGTAGAACTCCCCAAGGATATATGCCTTGCATCTCAAGTATCTTAGTCTTTATTTTCAATTTTTAAGAGTATTCTTTGGTTTAAACCCTTCTATAGAGACTCCACAAGAGTTATTCCAATCTTACCAGTCCAACAAAAACTAAAAACTTACTTTGTGAATTATACTTGCACAAATATGTTGTTTGTAATGATCATGAGTGAAATCTACTAATGTATATCAAAGATATTCATTTAAGGGCACTAATGTCTTGGATTCAAAATTAAAATAGTGGGGAAAAAAATTCATAGCACATAGAGACGGGGAGATCCATACACCTTTACCTTTAAGGGAAGAATCACATAAACATGTAAACATTTTCTATACTTGGCACAAAGTTATGTAAAAAGCTAAATTCAAATAGAAGATATTCCAAGCTAGGAGAGAAGAAGCCTTTCAGGAATTTGAATATGTAGCTACAACATCAGGAGGGGCAAAATTGGGATATCTGAACAAAGATGGAATGGGTTACTTGATGAGTTGAAGAAAGCCAAACCCCATTCCTTGCAGAATTTTTTTCAGCCATTATTAGGAGGGCACCAAAGTATATTTAGTTGTGGAGAACAAAGGAACAATATTGACTCACTTTAAGCTTTCAACCACAAATTCTTCTATGGCCTATTCAAAACTAGAAAGAACACCATTCCTACAGTGAACAAGAAGAGAAATCCAGGTGGGACAAATTGGATAAAAAAATAGATTTTATTGGAAACTAAGAGTGAAAAGTGAGGGACAAACAACAGTCAATGCACTAGTAGAATTTGGCAAATAAATGACTAGGTGACTAAAATTTTAGTCACATGACTAAAACTAATCAAATTCTAGTAATTATTTACAATTCACAAGTATAAATGACTAAATAAATAACTAATTTGGTCACCGGTAAATTCACAAGGTCGGACAATTAAAAATGACTAAATAAATGACCAAATAAATGACTAAATAATTAGTCATCCAAATAAAAATGACTAAATGAATTATTATTACTCCTTTATAATAACATTTGATAATATCATAGACTTATATACTTTTAGTTATCATTTTTTTATTTCTTTAATTTAACACTAATAATTTGGAAGTTGGATGAGAAAAAAATAAGGAGTACTTAAACATGGGCCATAACACTTGGCAACATCTACGAAACACCCAAAATATACCATTTATTGTAATTATTAATTAATTGAGAAATAAAATTAATTAATTAAAATTAAAATATAATAAATATAATATTTTTTAATTAATTGATAATTACAATAAATGAGACATTTTAGATGTTTTATAGATGATAGCGTAGCTCTCCAATAGTGTTTCTCTCAACAAATTGTGAATTTATTTAGAAGGAGAAAAGTGCGCCAATTTGAATTTTCCCTCTTTTTCTTTTTGGAAGCCTGCATTTTCTCTTTTTTTTCTTCTGCAAGACCTAAACCCATATTTTATTTTCTTTGAAACTTCTCCATTAGCAATGGTTTCAATATTTCTTCTATAAGAAAACTCAATTTAGAGATGTTGAGGTTCTTCTGTGGTGACCATGCTGGTAAGTGTTTTTAGTTTCCACTTGTTTATAGATTTCAGGATGCAAGAAAGACATAAGAATCATATTCCACCTGTTGGAGGACCATAAATCCATTAGGTTGGGGGGAGTGATGAGCCCAAATAATGGTTCATTTTTAATAGGATTTCTCATATATTTGTCATCATTATTATGGGGTTCAACACCTAGTTACTGATACTTTTCATGGTGCTTTCTTAAACTTATTTAGCTATGGGCGTGAACCTAACCATATATTTTTTTGTTGATATGAAGTTTCTATGAAATCTATCTATATTACTCTTACATGTGATTAAATCAATGTTATTCTAAAGCAGTTACAGATATATAATTATCTTGTGCACGCTAAAGTAATCATATTACTATCATGTTGTAACAACACTTTGATGAATAGATTGATACTTTAATTTTCTGCATCTGAGTTAAGATTTGGAAGACTCATCCAAGGGGGCCAACTTGTAGAGAATTATACTCATTTGGCTATGCATTTACTTTTTTTTAAGTAATTAGTTTTAGCAATTGATTGTTCTTGCATCCATTGAAACTATATCCTCTATCTGCTCCTATAGCCATTGGAACTATGTTCTATGAATAGAATGATACTTTAATTTTTTGCATCTGAGTTAAGATTTTGAATACTTATCCAAGGGGGGCCAGTTGGTGAGAATTCCACTCATTTGGTTTAGTTACCTTTTTGTTCAGTAATTAGTTTTATTTTTAAAGCTAATTATTCCTGTAGCCATTGGAACTTTGTTCCTTGACTATTCTTACAATCATTGGAACTCTCTTATGTGACTATTCCTTCGGCCATCAAAATGGTTGGAAATTTTTCTTGGAGGACAAGAAAAACCAACTCGACAAGGCATGAACAAGCTTCTTCACTTAGAGCTTGACGAGCTCAAGAGAGTATTCCTATGACATAAGTATGCATACTAAATAGACCTTCAATACATAACATCATGCAGACACACAAAGTAGATAATTCAAAGAGTTAAGATAATAGGCACCCTTATGCTATGATTTCAATATAATTAACTTATCGATTTGGGTTTGGTTCAAAGAACCGGTTTGGCAACAAAATTTTGAAATGGGGTTTGAGTTCATTTGGGTTCGTTAGTACAATATATATATATATATATATATATATGTGTGTGTGTGTGTGTGTGTGTGTGTGTGTGGTGTGTGTGTGTATGTATGTATGTATGTATGTATGTATGTATGTATGTATGTATATGTATATATGTATATATATATATATATGTATATGTATATGTATATATATATATATATATGTATATATATATGTATGTATATATATATATGTGTGTATATATATATATATGTGTATATATACATATATATATATGTATATATACATATATATATGTATATATACATATATATAT